>CP139507.1:437078802-437678802 GCA_021014915.2 Artemisia tridentata subsp. tridentata | reverse complement strand
TAAACAAGATGATCTAGGCTTTATGACTTTCATAATCATCATTGATATAAACAATTTATATATAACTTGCCTTTTGCCTTTATCATCTCTCTCTCTTTGCAGATCTTACAAATGCAATAGCATTTTATCCGCATCTTGTTAATAATTATTATACTCTTATTGATACGCTATCAAGATATACCTTCTATCTTATAAATGACTTCTCCGATGAACTATCCTAATATTAGTTTTTAAAGAAATACCCCCTTTACACCGAAAAGAATGTCGACAAACAATTTATGTGCATTTTATGAATTGTGTAATAATTGTATATGCAAGTTAAAAAAATGTATAAATGATGAGTTGGTCTACTGGTTGGGACTTCCTTAGTGACCTTTAGGTCTCAAGTTCAAATCCCACTAATGCCAACTTTGAGATATTAGGAAGTCCCTCTATGAGGGCTTGGCTTGGGTATACCTAGGTTCAAGTCTAAGGGGGCAGGGTTTACCCCTATTAATCGTCGTGCCTTCGGGCGGATTAGTAGGGGGTTTTCCCCATCGGGTATTTGAATAGGCATTCCACTTCGAGGAAGCTCTCTAGCGCAGGCCCGGTTAAAACAACGTAAGCTAGACATTCCGCTGTCGAATCGCGACACGAAGTTTCAACGAAATTCACCTTTCAAAAAAAAAGTTAAAAAAAATTAATTTTTACACAAGCATTTAATGCATCAATTAAATACATATCTTATTATAATAAAAGTTCAATTAGAGACTATTATTTTACTGCATACCAAGAGAAAGATCTCAGTCGCTCATTAAAAAAGAAAGGTTAAATAATATTATTAATTAAAACTCACTTCCGCCCCTCATTTTTTTTAATTACATATGTCAAAAATCATAAATCTTTAGCCTACATAAATTACACCATCGTGACGAATATTTAATTATGTTCTAATAGATGGGCACTTTTATATACTTTCGACTTTTTTTTTTCTTTTTCTTTGGTTTTTTCTCGTTGCAGTATTTTGCTTGATATATCACATGTGATATAATAATAATCTGTAAGTTTGAACACTCAACATATCTTCGTAAAACAGGTATAAATATTTGTGTAGAACTTCAAATGATTCATTATTTTTAGCATTGAAAAATACCCATCCTTAGCTTTCAAACCATTTACCAGACATAATTTTTAAACCTCCAAATCAATATAGTTTATTCATAGAAGTTGAATAATATTGAAGAAATATTTTTGATAGTCAAACCTGCTTGATATATAACATTTTGATATAATATTAATCTTTAAGTTCGAACACTCAACATGATGTCATAAAATGAGCATAAATATTTGTGTAAAACCTCAAATGATTAATCGTTTTTGGCATTCAAAAATACACATCCTTAGTTTTTTAACCATTAACCAAACATAAGTTGGGAACATCCAAATCAATACAGTTTATCCATAGAAGTTGGAAAAATATAAGTTTGGTTTTTTTGAAAGTCAAACTCGCTTGACTTATCACATGTGATATAACACTAATTCGTAAGTTCGAACACTCAACATACTGTCGTAAAGTGAGTACAATTATTAGTATAGAACTATAAAAGATTCCCCAATTTTTTTATTGAAAAATACGCATTCTAAGCTTTCGAACCATATATCACACATAATATTTGAAAATCTAAATCAATACGATTAATTCATAGAAGTTGGTGAAAATAAGAAAAAAATTTGATATTCAAGCTCGTTTGATATATCACATGTGATATAACACTAATATATAAGTTCGAACAATAAACATGTTGTCGTAAATTGGCCATAAGTATTTGTATAACTCCAAAATATTCACCATTTTTTGCACTGAAAAATAATACTTATGTCAATATCTTCTGTCTTGAATCTAAAATTTAGTGTTATATCACATATGATATATCAAACGTGTTTGAATATAAAAAATAATTCATATAATTTCTCCAACTTCTAGAATAAATTGTAATAGAAAGTTCAAAAATTATGTGTGATATATGGTTGGAAAGCTAAGGATTTGAATTTTTTTAATG
The DNA here is from genome assembly GCA_021014915.2 of Artemisia tridentata subsp. tridentata. Lineage (NCBI taxonomy): Eukaryota > Viridiplantae > Streptophyta > Magnoliopsida > Asterales > Asteraceae > Artemisia > Artemisia tridentata. The sequence goes on along the minus strand of CP139507.1, from coordinate 437,676,763 downwards.
CAAAAAATGATGAATCATTTGAAGTTCTACACAAATAAATATTCAATTTTACAACAGTATGTTTAGTATTCGAACTTATATATTAGTGTTATATCATATCTAATATATCAAGCAAAATAGTGCACCGAGAAAAAAAATACTAAAAAAAAACAAAAAGTTTGTCGAAATTATACGAAAGTGTCCTCTATTGAAAGATAATTAAATGATTGTGATAATCGTATAATTTATTTCACTTAACGATTAACGGTTTATGAGATACATTTTCAAAAAAGAATGGTGAAAGTGAGTTTTAATTAAAAAGGATTGTGGGAGGATGTAAGTCGATCTTTTTATTGTATGAGTTGGAACATTAGATCAAAAGATATGTGTGGTGAGAATTTATCTTTTAAAATGTATGAAAATAAGTAGATAAACAAATAAGTCAACTAAATATGGCAAAATATTAGGGGTGTTCAAAAAACCTGAGAAACCGACAAACCGAGCCTAACCGTTTAATCCGAAACCGAAAAAATCGAACCGAAAAAACCTACTTATCACGGATCTGTTTTGGTTTTTATATTCAGATATCCATGGTTAACCGAACCGAACCGCGTAAAATATTAATGAAGGTTTTTAACTAAATAATCAAATAATTGTGCAATTATTGATTATATTATTCCACTATTATTGTATAACGACTTTTTCGCTCATAATGTAAGCATTTACTAACCATCTATTGATGAAATTGATTAATGCCTGTAAATGTCAAATAAATAGTTTTTGTTAATGCGTTATGTATGTTTATTTGAATGCAATTATTATGTCGGAATTGAATAACTTTATATGAATTTAATCTATCAATATTATTTAAGATACTAAAATGACATTTTACGTTTTAGTACATGCTATGGTTCATAGACCTTACTCATATAAACGTCTAAATTGGTTAATCGTGAACCGAACCGCAGGTACCCGCATGTTCGGTTAACCGCCTAGTACAGTTTGGTTTTGGAAAGTAAAATTAATTTCCCGCCCGCGATCGATAGTTTAAATCTTTCGACTAACCAAACCGAACCACCTCGTGAACACTCCTAAAAAAATATGTATGGTAAAATGATGAAGTATTACTTGAATTTGTCGCAAGTGAATAAGTTTTTTGGACAAATAGTCGGATGGACATTTATAATGGGTTGCATAAAATATGCAATAATTGAATAAAGTGAACAATGAATTAATCATTCATTATGCAATTATTATGACCAACCTTTTATTTGGTTTATATAATCAAATCATTCAATTTATGTATTTTTTGGGTAATTTAATATATATAATATATATATATATATATATATATATATATATATATATATATATATATATATATATATATACTAGACTTCAAAGCCCGCCCCATGGGTGGGCATGACTTGTAATTTTAGACTGGATGGTTGTAATCAATTTTAAATCATGCCTTAATTTCGTTACATTTAACATAATAAAATATAACTACTTTTATACAAAAGCAATAGAACGCGCACTGCTGTTAGATTGTTTTTTATTGTCGACGGGCGTGACTTTTAATTATAACTTGGATGTTTTAGTTAACTTAAAATTATGTTTTAAGTTTGTTATCTTAAATACAATAAAATATTGCATGACTTTTAATTAACTTCAGTGGACCATCTTTTAACTTCAGTGAACCATCTTAAAGTGACCCGTCTGACACGTGTTTTTTTAGTGGGACGACCCGAGCCTCTATTCATAATTATAATTTTGATGATGTTAGTTAACGTAAATTTATTTTAAAGGACGCCGATTTCATAACCGTGAAAAAAAGCATACCACATATGGCAAAAAACAAACTTAAACCGAGTACAAAAACCATAGAATGAAATGCATCACCTGATACAAAAACCTGTCTGACCCGTGCCTTTTAACTTCAGTGGCCCATCTTAAAGTGACCCGTCTGAACCGTGTTTTTTTTAGTGGGATGACCCGAGCCTCTATTCAAAACAAAGAAAAATCACTTTGACGACATGAATGAATATAAAAAATAGTAAACTTTGAATGATGTTCAAGTGTGTTTATTTTTGCTTTTTCAATAGGCATACAATGTGATCATGATTTAGATTTTGTCTATGCTCATTGTCCTATACTGAGTTGCATAGGAAACACTACAACTCGTGGTAAGTGCTAACACGATCCCTTGTCATCTTAGTCATCCACCATCTTTCCTCATTGTGATTCACATGTGTAAGATGACCGTATTACTTTTGTGAAATGTATGACCATTGATTCAGTAGAGTTATTCAAGTTTTTGACTATTCAAATCAAAACAAATTCTTAATAATTATGAATTATATTGCTCAATGCTACAATGCTCATCAAAATATCAGCACAATAATACCAACAGTAATCTCGACCTGCATTTAAAAAAAGAAATCAACCATATCATCCCACATGTCATCGTCACTCATGTTATGCTTGTGTAAATTCTCTCTATCATAAAAAAAAATCGACTTACAAAAACTATTATGCAGCAGACTTTGATGATCAATATCTTTCAATCCAAAGCTCCGATTAAAGATCCCTCCAGTGAAATTGTACCTTGATATATGAAGAATCTTCAGTAGAAATTTTAGAACGATCCAACGGTTAACGAAAGAGTTATCGCCTTTGAAAACAGATCTGCAGAAAGTTACGAACATTGTACAAAAATAGATTTTTCTTCTTCATTCTTCGATCTTCGAAAAACAAAACCTTGTGAATCCTAGATATCATGAGCTCCAAAACATGATTACAATTGATATATTGTTACTGAATATTGTTTATGAACATACTTTATAAATTAAAGTTACTGATACTAAGGGTGCATTTACGAATGAATTTATTGTTGGAACTGGAAGTAAGGATACGTTTTTAAGATTTAGTACTGCTATGGGAAAGAGTTTGTACTGTCCGTTCACACTTCATACTCCTAGCTCATTTTGGTTTCAAGTTTGTACTGCTCGTGGACAGTTTATACTGCTGGCTTATCAGGTTTGTACTGCTCGAAACATGTGAAAAATTGAGTTCAAAACGATTAGTAAGCATCTGATAATCATAATCAATTTTCATGTACCGAATGGCACTTTTTATTTGTTTAAGTTCATTAATATCTTTGATTTATCTTCATTGTGCATTTACGAATGAATTTATTGTTGGAACTGGAAGTAAGGATACGTTTTTAAGATTTAGTACTGCTATGGGAAAGAGTTTGTACTGTCCGTTCACACTTCATACTCCTAGCTCATTTTGGTTTCAAGTTTGTACTGCTCGTGGACAGTTTATACTGCTGGCTTATCAGGTTTGTACTGCTCGAAACATGTAAAAAATTGAGTTCAAAACGATTAGTAAGCATTTGATAATCATAATCAATTTTCATGTACCGAATGGCACTTTTTCTTTGTTTAAGTTCGTTAATATCTTTGATTTATCTTCATCTCCTACCTTAAAGTCTGAAACTTGCTACATTGCTACATTGATTTGCTAAAAACAGTTTTTTTTACCTTGAGGGTCTACCCCATTTGATCCTAGGTTAAACTGTGCCAGAGATTAAAGAGAGTATAATCGAGGCATAAAGTAAAAAAGGTCTTGGATCACACCGATAGTGTAATGTGCCATTGAAGTTTTGCAGTAGCCTACACTCGCCACAACGTATATTGTATATTCATTTTTTCATGCCTTATAGCAAATTTTTGATGCTCTAAGGTGGTAACTTCAACCCCTCTACATATATACACAACTTCTTTGTGTTCTTTGCGTTTTGCCTGATAATAATACTCAAAGTACATGAGCACATAAATTAAAGTTTCTGGTGGATTAAAAACCTATAGTAATCTTCAAAGTGAAAACCCAACACTTGAAGGCACTGAAACTGTTATCAAAGACACATGTAGAAGATGCACAAGTGCAGTTATTAGATGGGGATGTGGTTCATTCCTGCAGCAGATTAACAGCAGTACTACACAATCATTATATAGAAATTTTTTATTATAAATAGTCTGAGTTAGCGAATATTGAAGACTGAACCGGATCACAGTGATGATTTTGAATGTGAGACAAAACAATCCGATACTATAGTTCATGCTCAAACTGTAGGGCAAGAACTTGAGTACAAAATTTCACGTTCCACAGTAATAGATTCTGTAAATGAGCTTATTCACGGCCATCAACCCAACGGGCTGCACCCCCATGTTAAAGCAAACTATGGTGGAGTTTGGGCTACTATAAATCGAAGTATTGAAAGTTTACACCACAACCAGGTTATTCCTTCTTCGTCTATGTCTCTCAAGCTCGGCAATGGTCTCAATACTAAATTCTGGACAGATATTTGGCTCGATGGCATTACTCTTCAATCCAGGTTTCCTCGTTTATTTGCCCTTGAAACTTTCAAAAACTGTTCGGTTGCAGCGAGGTTTTTAAATGGAGTTTGGAATTGGCAATGGCGTCGGAATCCTAGAAATGGTGTTGAATCTTCTCAACTCTCGGCTCTAATGGATGCATTGACGAATGTCTCTTTCAGTGATGAAGCGGACAAATGGATATGGAATGTAGATAACTCTCATGTCTTCTCGGTTTCTAATGCTCGGCAGTTGATTGACAATGTCAATCTTTCGTCTGGTATTCGTCCTACTAAATGGAGCAAATTCGTTCCCATAAAGATTAACATCTTTGCTTGGCGCTTGCTTTTGAATCGGCTTCCAACGAAAACAAATCTCATCGACCGTGACATAGATGTTCCCGATATTCTTTGTCCTATGTGCAATCAGGTTCAAGAGGATGCTTCTCATATCTTCATGCTTTGTGAGGTGGCATCTCAAGTTTGGGTCAAAATTGCTCAATGGACGGGCCTTTCTTTTCCTCAATGGCTTAACATTGAAGATTTCTGGTCCTGGATTGCAGTCTCGCATCTCAATGGGAAACAAAGAATAATTATCGAAGTCATTATTCTCTCTACATTGTGGTCCATTTGGAGATATAGAAACAGTGTGATCTTCCAAGACTCCAAGTTTAGAAAATGTCACATTATTGATAGCATTGTTGTTAACTCTTTTGATTGGCTTTCTAGTAGATTTAAAAAATCTCGTCTAGATTGGACTTCGTGGTTGCAAAACCCTATGTCTTCCTTGTAATTGTTCCTAGCGCCTTGCTAGTTTAATAATACTTCTGCCGTTCAAAAGTAAAAGATTCTGTAAATGAGCAAAATGAATTCAAAGCAACCTTCTTTTATTGAACAAATAGATTCTGTACATATACTAATCTATGAATTAACCGTGTTTCTAATGCATACTTCTAGACCTTGTTTCTAGTACTCTATCAATTTTGGCAATGACATCCTCTCTTCATGCGCGTTTTTCTTTAAGTAAGTTGATTTTGGCAATGATCTCGGCTTCTTATCGACCTGAATAATGACTGTTTTTGTCGGCTATCAGAACGCTTACCGGCACATCAGAGATTAATTCCTAATAGCATTCAAATGAAACCAAAAATCACATATTTACTATACTGATTAAAGATTTTAAATTCAGATGCTAACCTATGCAAACTTGACACAATTAAGTTTTGGAGCTCGATGTTTCAGCAAGTCACTATGTTAGTTGTTGCGTCTTCGGCTGTCCTTTTTCATTGATCTTCCGAATATATCCTATATAATCTGCAAATGTAGTTGATAGCTTTCAAGATACGTGGGAGTTCAAAAAGTTGTTAAGAAACTTCTTTTACCTGTGATCCAAATCCTCGTATTTGGTATGCTGAATTCAAGTGGAGCGCGTTATATTTCTGCGCATCTCTAAGTTCCATATTTGCTTGAATTTCCTGTCCCTGTTATTATGAAATGATAATTAATGTTGTTAAGTTAAAACGCGTTTATTGCCGTACCTGTTGTTCTATTTTATATCCTAAAAAATTTCAGTGCACCTTTTTATCCAGCAATATGCAGCAGTACGCAATGGGAGTTAGGTCTGGAATTGATTTTGCACTCGAGTGATGGGTTTCTACTAAGAGACGGTGGTAGGCGTGCCATTTCCGCAATTGGTGCCACCTCTCCCTGGTAGGAGTAGAAGTGAAGGTGATGATAGTGTTGTTCAATTCTTGCAGCCACAAAATTTTAGTGGCTAAACAAATATCATAGAAATAGTAGTACTCACCAGTCTTCAGGGGAGGCAAGAACAGTAGTCTCAAATTAACCTAATGCTCAATCTTGGTCATGATGAAGCTCTCATACCAATTTAGCATATTGCATCAGAGTTTCACCATCTTTAGGATTTGCCTGTGTAGCACGGAAGGGGTATGAAGCACACATAGCATTCCCGAAATCGCAAAGCTTCAGAACATTTTTGGGCTCATTTACCTAAAGAGATCATATAACTTAGATTTTTATTTCTTAAAATTAATGTAAGGGAAAGAAAACATAAAAAAAAAATGATGAATCAAGTATTGAGAGTACAAACCAGCATGTTATAAGGCTTGATGTCAGTATGAAGCACACCACAGTTTCTGATATGTTTTAGAGCAATGAAGAGCTGTTTTGCATATGTCCTCACACCAGTTAGTTTAAGACCAATATTACGACCAAACTTATTTAATACTTCACGAAGATTCATATGAAGAGATTCAAAAACTAAACAAAGATGATTCCGGTACTTGATACTGGAAAGAAACTGAACACAGTGGCGTTTGTCTTCCGGATCTGCACCAACCAGCTTCTTCAATATCACCAATTCTTCTAAACCAACTTTATACCTGTTTGTAAACAAAGTAGAACAATAGGTTAGACCTTTTACACTCATATAAGTAGATAGAAAAGTTTTGAATTGCTTACATTTTATCACTGTTGCGTATGATTTTAATCCCAACCTCTTCAAGGTCACCTGATCCAGCTTTGAGATCTTTAGCACAAACCACAGTTGAAAAGACCCCTTTTCCATGAGCAACAATAACTTCATACCGCCCATCAAGTAGTTCCTCAAAATGGTAACCTTCAGATGACATAGACCAACTTAAATTAACACATTGTAGATTTCAAATCTGATACAGCGTAATTATACCAGAGCAAAAAAAAGTCATATATGACACTTACTGTAGTAACCTTCTGCGTCATCCCACTTATCCTGAAGCCCACTTCTTTGAACGGTCAAACCATCACCTTTACCCTGAAAAAAGGGATCATCAGACTCATATCTCCGAAATTAAAGCTTAATGGAGCATGTGTATAATAGTTATGTGTCGCTTACAGGTTTTCGTATTCCTGTTGGAGATTCTCCAAATATATCATCATAGAACATGTCATTTGATCACTCGATCTGTGCCTTTAAAAAATAAAACAAAGTCATTATTTACTGCAATTTACAGTTAATTAGCAAAAGCTTGCAAATGAATTAAGATTTATCGTTTCACGTAGTCGAGCAGGAGATTCTCCAAATATATCATCACCGTTTGACCCCTCACTCTGCAATATCTTTAAAACATAAGTATACCCAGAGAGCCTATATGTTAAAGCATAATTACAGTTAAAAAAACGCACCTTTGGAGTATCCTCTCCTCCGGTCTATAATGTTAAATACTGATACAGCAGAACCCATACCTTTGCCTGTATCGGGTGCAAATGAGCTTGATTGAGAAACTGCATATGCTGTCATTGTTAGAGCAAAAAATACCCAAAAAATGTTTGAATATGTAGTCATTCCCGCCTCAACAAACCGAGCACCAGCGTAAAAACTGGCAGCGTACATAACATAAAGTACAGAATTCGATACACCAAACCCGACCCCACTGATCAAACCTTGCTGTATCCGTTTTTTCTTAGGAGTCACATAATTAATGGTTACTCAGAAATGTCGTTGTCGATCAACTTCTCGGACTATGGAATGTTTTACCACTACCACTATGATGGAAGGAGATGCAGCATTCAGCTGTGATAAACCTTGTGGGCGAAAGAAGAGTTGTGGCTCCGGCACCATAACTCCAAATGACCAAATATCAGCCCTGAAAAATACCACTGTAATCATGATTATGTCATTTTACAATCTGAATGTGTAATTCATTGTGAATTTATCGAATAACTATAAGTTAACCGGATAATATTAGTATTAGAGTTACAATCTGAAATTGTATCCACTTCCTGGCTGTAACACCTCTGGTGCCATCCTGCAATCAATAATAGTATTAGAGTTACAGAAGAATCCTAAACTGAATAATATTGTAAGTAGAAGAATATTTGTAAGCAGATGAAGCCTAACTGCTTTTTTGTTTATGTTTTCAAGCAGAAAAATAAGCGATCCCCAACACCCTCTTATTCCACTTTCATTTCGTTTTGTTATAGTAGAAGAGAATTAATAGACAAATAATACCATGGTGGGTTCTTTTAACTTGTTTTCCTCTACCTTTTAAACAAAATTGAAATAAGAAATAATACAATAAAGTCACAGCCGGAACACATCATATGCAAAGCATTTTTTATCACTTGAAAATGCTCCACAAAAAGCTTATTCATCAACCATTGGTCCTCTAATGCAAATTTCATAAAATAGACCCATTTGACCCGTTCAATTTCAAAATTACTTGGCTATATTCAAACTCTTACGTGCTAGTTTAAGAAATTTATGGAATCAAGAATCCCAATTATGATCTCATTCAAGTAAATGCAGTAATGGTACATACCTTGTCCATTCTCAGCTCCTGTAGAGATGCCTACACTCCTTTTCATGTTGAGATCTCGGTTCTCTTAACTCAACTGAATGTTAAAGCAAATTCCTTTTGCAGACTTTCAATCATTTGACCCATTTGGCCATTTGAACCATTTCATTTGATCATAAAATCTCGGTGATGGAGGATAAGGCAGCACCATTGACATGACCATAAAATCTCGGTGTTAATGATGAATTAATAGAACCGTTTTGAGATATGATATCTGTGAATTAATAAGTCGAAAATTAGCTCCATACAAAATTTCATTCTGAGATCGAAAAGCATTAACGTCAACAGAATTGGATGTTATATTATACTAAATGGGTGTTTGGATTAGCTTAGTTTCGAGGCCTATCACCTATGGGCTTATTCTTATAAGTTATTAAATAGATATAAGTTCTTCTGTTATTCGTATAAGTTATTAAATAGATATAAGTTCATGTAATTAAATAGATATAAGTTCATGTATTAAAAAGATATAATTGTATCACCCCTGTGAAAAAAAATATTCTTATGTTATTCATATAAGTTATTAAATAGATATAAGTTCATGTAATTAACTTACTTCAAATCCTGTAGTTCAAATTCTAGGCTGCTTTTCTTGTTCCCTTCTTTCCATTCAGAATTGTTATATCTTTATTATTAATCAAACGACCATTTACATCTATAAAAAAGATACAAAATACTATTAGAATGAACTATTTTTTAAATTTCATATATGTAAAAAGTTTGACAATGGGAACAATACCGAAATCATATGCTATGTTGAATGTGGTATTGTTGAAGTCTTGGAAAGACAGAAGTTGCAAACCACCATCATCATTATCATTTTGTGCCTCATTCCAGCGCATCACTTATTATTCAGCGAAGCAGTCAAAGTTGAAGCCTTATAACACAAATATCCAAAGTGCATGCACGTGGGTTATAAGCAACCTCAAATGGATGCCTATTAGCTGCAAGGGATGTCCCTTTGATAACGTCTCCAGGCCTCACTTTTTCCCTTTCACCATAATCAATATTCATATTCCTATTGCTACCACTTCTAATCAACTTATTCTCATTTTCCCGCAAGTATGAAGGAAAGGCCCCATAGAACGAAACAATGTTCTTAAGATAAGAATTCTAACCGAACGTAGATTCGGGACCATCAATGTCGCCTCTCTTAGCCCGTCTAATCCCAACACAAATCTCCCCATTCTCGGTCCTCACAGATACAATAGAATTGCGAGCAACTAATTTCTTGTGGTTTACAAAACTACTCCACCCAGTCGTCAAAAGATGTATCCTAGGCGTCCCCGTGTATATATATATATATATATATATATATATATATATATATATATATATATATATATATATATATATATATATATATATATATATATATATATATATGCCTAAACTTTCAAATCTCACCATGAACGTCCTTAGCTTCCACAATCTGAACAGGGGATCAGCTGTCACCCATATCGAATCTGCCATGGTTAATTTAGTATCCATTGCAAACAATACTCTACATCAAACAGGTCATAATATGAAAATCAGTTTCGTAATGGCTAATATATTTAAACAATACCATCATCTGAAGAAGTATCCCAGATGCTTTCAAAATACGCCATCTGAAAGAGCGTTCCGTGTTTACCGACTCTGGTTTTAATAGCAACAGTTTTATAGGGCCACAAAAATATATCAGTATATCATTGCTAACACGCATAGTCATGTACCTTGGGGGCAGCCATTGGGCATTCTTCCGGCAAAAATAGCTCCAGTTTGAAGACTCCTAAGAAACAGAAAACCACGGCACCTGTAAATTGCCACAGGAATAAGATAACAATCGTTCCCAATCATCTAACCTAACACTACCAATTATTTTACTACTAAATAACCCAAATCAAATGCAAGCTATTGATATTTGTAGCCTGCCACTGAAATGGGAGAATTAAAAGAAGTGTAACTATGTATTATATTCGTCTCTCAACTCAATCCACCGGAGATAAAATACAAAAGTCGTCTCCAACATAAGTCACTATAATTGGTATATATCGCTATTCCAAACACCCATTTAAGTACTCAACTAACAGCAAATCAGTTATGTACAGCAAGATATTATGAAAGTTTAAACATATAAATTAATAACATAAGTTAAATCGAGGCACTAAAAAGTTACTGGACAAAAAAAAGCTCTGTTGGTAAAAACATACCTCTGTGGTTGTACAGAAGCTCATTCTGTGGCTCCAACCGAACGCTTTAATGAACATTTGGTTATGGATGATGAATTGAACCTATTACCAATCTCGTCTCATATGAAGTCTGTAACACCTGTTCATGTAGCAAAGGTTCATAATTATGGCCTGACAATATGAAAGAGCGGCTTCAGCATTACCTTCACCTACCTGAATGTTCACGTTCCAACTTAAGTTTGTCTAACACCCAAGCGTACTTGTAGGACTTTTGGTTCATTGCAGCAGCTTCCTTTTCCAAATTTTCAATCGAAAGCTCGTCAATACCTCCCAACTTGTAGATCAAGTGACCAGTGGTTGTAGACTTGCCAGAGTTGACATCCCCAATGACCACAATACTGATATGAACCTTTAGAATTGGCATCTGAAATACCAAACAAATATTTTATATCAATACAATTAAACATCTGTGAATTCACTTGCTGCAACCTCAAAGTATGCAGGTCCACACAATGGCGGGGGCGGCGGGAAGCAGTAAACTAAGTATGCAAATGAATATATGTTTTTTCTAATACAACTTATGTTCAAATTTTTAGTTACAATTGGATGACAGTACTAATAATATATCCAATAAATCTAACAGTATTAACTTTCTTGAGCCAGCAGTACTAATGAAACAAATATATAACAATAATCCATATAGGAAGAGGGTTACCTAAGAACAATGAGTAGTCAAATGATTTAAATACCTTCACAAAATAATCATGATCATGATTTCTTCATAATGGATGCAGATGATGAAGCCCTGGAAAATCAAATAAGAGAAAAAACAAAAATCGTGTTTTAAACTATAAAAATTAAAAAGAAAAACATACCGGTTTAGTAGCTTTGTTTTTGGATCGCCTTTTTTTCTGTGTGTTTTGTGAATGACCTAGAACACCATTTAGGCTTTTGTGAATGATTTAGTAGGTTTGTTTTGCAAACCTGTGATGAAGAAAACACAAAAATAAAATTAGAAGAGATTGTGAGGAAAAAGAAAAAAAGATATTAATGTTTTTGAGAGAAAGTATATTATGAATGAAGGGGCAGATTTTTTTTTTTTTTTTTTTTTACTTATATGCTTTTAGGTTTGCTAAGTTGTAGGGATTCTCTTTACTTATCTCATATAATTATTTGGTTGCTAAGGTTTATAGATTTGGGCTTGCAAGATATAATCAAAAAAATGTGTTGGTCTAGTGGTAATCAACTTTGTTGATGTTACCAACACCTTAAATTCACCCAAGTTCGAATCCTCTAGTGTCATTTTTTAAAATTTCGTAATTAAAGGTCAACATCCGAATTAATTTGGTCAAACATTGCTTAGGTGGCATGCTTAGGTGGAATAAGAGCATGATTACTCATCAATCCAGCGCTTATTCATCAATTCTGCATTTGATGACGTCATACGCATCCTGTTATATATATTATGTAGATATATTATATATATATATATATATATATATATATATATATATATATATATATATATATATATATTTATATATATATATATATATTGGTTCATGAGAAAAGTTCATCTCGGTAGAAAAATGAGAAAAGTGTACAAATCACCCTCTTCCATTCCCCCTCCTTTTTTCCTCCTAACTACAGGGACCTGTTTGTTACTTCGCTCATTCTTCAAGGGACGGTTTTATAAATTCACACTATTTTCTTCCTTACCATATATAATGCCTAATTCTTTTCATTTTTTTTTTTTCTTTTTCTCTGATCATACTCTCTGTGATTAAATCCTCTCATCATAATTTCTCATTTTTTCTTCTTTGATTAAATCCTTCAATCAATACATTATTTGAGGATCAAGGTTATTTGTTTAACTGATCAGATGCACTTGATCCTTTCGTCATAGTTTCTCAAATTGAAGATCAAGGTTAGTTGTTTGAATGATGCCGATTACAGTTTTATTAGTTTTGCTATTTAACATCAAATATAAACCATATATATATATGTTTCTTAGTGTTTATATATACGGATTCTCTTTTATTATGAGTTTGGGTTTTGTTAATTGAAATTTGCTTCGGTAGTGACAGGTTTGTTCATTGATATATTGATTATAAGAGATTATTGACATGATTTACTATATAGAATAGTTATTTGAAACGAAATTGATAAAATATATATATATATATATCTAAAATGTGTTTATAAAAATTGCACACAAGGTGTTTGATAAAATGTCTGAATGAAATTTTATAACTGTGATGCACTAATTTCATAATGTGATGCATCGACTGTTCATAAATGCGACGCCACATAGTTAATAAGTGCGATGCTATAATTGCAACGACTGTTCATAAATGCGACGCCACATAGTAATTAGGATGATGTGAGCACCTTAATCTACTTTAGGCGACTTATAAACAGGTTGAACCAGTTTCTTTTTTAGCCAACCTAAAACGTTTTGATTGATACGTTAGCAATTGAATGGACCGAAACTGACCCTATTTTACTCCTTTCGCTTCTTCACTGTGGGCTCACCTAAAGCACACGTGAGCGGTCTGCAAAACGAAAAATTCTAAATCATTTAAAATATTGGTTATGAATCTTTAAGAACTTTACCGATGTACATTCCTTTCTCTTACCTAGATACTTTGTATTTCAATGATCTGGTAAACCAAAAATGGTGGTATTTTGATATTTCTATCATAAGCATTTTACTACAATCTGATATGTGTTTTTCTGATGCTATACTAGCACAGGTAACCTGTATTAATAGTACTAGTTCTCTCTCTCTCTCTTTTTTTTTTTTTTTTTTTTTTCTTCTTCTGAGATACAAATTTTTGTTTGTAGAAAATATGTCTTTTGGTGCTTTTTTGCCAGTTTGACCCGAGACCATTTGACCTCTTGTTTATAATATATATATGAATTAGAATGCATATACTTAGCTTTACATGTGCATATGAATATGAATATACCTTTGTGGAAATGCGGTTTTTATATATCGTTTTCTCTTGTTTACAGAGGTGATGGCAAGCGAGGACGCAACCTTAAGCTCTCAATTAACCCAAACACAAACAGTTTGGAAGGATGAGTTGGAGCGCGGAAAGTCTCAATTAGATGTATTTCAGGAAAAACTTGGTGAGGTTACTACATGTGTACATGAATCTAGCGAAGATGCCAAAAAGGAACTAGAGGTTCTTTGGCGAAGAGTAAAAACAACGACTACATTACTGACATATTTGGAATCAAAAGCAAGAATAATGACAATTCCCTTATTTTATTTCTAATGAAGCTATGTACTCAACTATAATATTATTTGTATACTATTGGTATTAAATATAAGTTACAGTTTTATTGTTTTGTTGATGTAACATGAAACCATTTTTGTTTGGGATAAAATTATTGGCTTAATCACCTATAGTTCAGCTAGCACGAGTCTTTTATTATTTACTTATAAGTCAATTGTTATCACGAGTCTCAAACGGATGCACTAAATTACCTCAAATGGATGCACTAAAGTGCCTCAAATAGATGCACTAGGTACCTCAAACGGATGCACTAAAGTACCTCCCGAGCTAAATCATGACTTATGTTTAGTTTGAATAAACTTTAGTTCAATAAGTTGACAAACTGATATAAAGTATTTTCTTTGTATGTGGATATATAAAGATTTAAGAATGCTACATTCAATGAGAAGAAAAGTTGCAATAATGTATAGACAGAGACATATATGAAGATACAATAAAACTGTAACACATATGCACCAATCTGTTAACACAGATGCACTAACCTTGCGATAGAAAAAAAAATATATATATATACAATCAGTTATTGGTTTTATATTGAAAGTTATAGTGCTATATCGACAACCACAACCTTATGTTTGATTTAATACAGTAAAGATACAAATAGATGGCTTACTATTACTACATATGCACTAAATATGTAAACGGATACCCATGAAAAGGAACAAGTGCAGCTACTTCAATGCTACTTCATTGTCTTCACTGTCCGGAAAGCCCAATTGAGCAGTTCATGTTCAAGTTGCAATGTGGCTTCTAGACTTGCATCGCTCGAGTGTTTTTGAGAGGCAGCGGCATCAATACCCTTAGCTGCACGGATTGCCTCACACTGACTATGGTTGCATTCTACCATCAATCTCCACATCCCCGTTAATCTAGAATCAATATATCACACATCAGATATAAGCGAACTAAATCATATATTTTTATGATAATACTAATTTTTCTGGAGGTAACACTTATGTAAGGCAATACAAACCACTAAGAGCTAAGCTATACGGATTATGAAGACTCAAGTTTACATAATCCTACACGACAGTTCATTGCAGTTACAGTCAGAACCTTGTTAAGAGATTATATGGGCCTACGAGTATATATGAGCCTATACAGTCAGAATCTTGCAAAGAATATATGGCATATAGTAGCCAAATTTATAAAGAACAAAGCCAAGGAATACATGTCCCAAGAGGCTCTATTATTTTAACTTTAGGTTCTGCAAAACTTTCTGTTTTTATTCTGCAGCATATGCGGCCCCACAATCTTATAGTGGGATCAACATATTGTAGTGGAGATGGTAGATGATTGTGCAAAAACTGAATAAGCAAGTTGAATAAGCAAATACAAAAAAATATATAAAAAAGCATATATATACCCTTCAATAAAGTCATTCAATTGTGGCTACAATTCTTCATCTCGTAATTGGTTTATTTTCTCCGAGATCTTATCCACAACTTGAATTGCAATTCGAATTTTCGTTGAAAGACTTCTAACGAAAGTCCTTGTTGAGTCAATTTTGTGAGGCTCGGCGCCTTTCTCATTCATACGTGAAAGTCTTCGCTTCTTCTCGTCATGGAGTAACCTCATTTTCTCCTCAATCTGTGACACACATAAGAAAAGGATTTCACGTATTTAATTGTTATATTTACATTAACTTAGATTTGTTTTATATGAGTTGGCCAACACAAAACCATGATTACAACCCATATGCATACTCTATTAGTGACTAATATAAATATCTCAAATGATTGTGTTTTGTAACACATTGAAAAATCTAAAAAAAAGAAGTCTAACGACAAAAAAGATTAGTAAGCTTTCCAATAGGAGCTCTAGCAGAATATGAATTTATTCGGAAAATAAATGTTGCACCTTTCATCAGAAAAAATTAGTAACGCGCAGAGTATAATTATACGAATTTAACGCGTAAAACATGTTGTATTAAAGGCAAGCGATTGGAATTAGAATGCTAGATTCCGACAAAGTACACAGAACAGAGATATAAAATTGACAAGCAAGTGTTTAATAGATAGCCTCAATACATACCTTAACTTCATCAAGCAACTTCTTCTCCCAAAGATACAGTTTATGCAGAGTTGATGAAAGATTCTTAGATTTCGTCAATAAATCTACATCCGGTTGAAATCCATTCAGTCATTTTAGAAGCTTCTTCAGCTTCTATTACCATTTGGAAAGTTGCTTCTACAGTTGCCACATCCGGAAAGCCCGCCCATCCAAGGTTCTTAGGTTTTATTGGTGGCATGGTTTCTGACAGCTGAATTATCTGATCAGTTATAGGAACACCTGCAATAAGAAGAACATCTTAGGGTCGTATTTTAATACATATAAAAAAAAGGTTAATATAAGTTCTTCACATACCACTCTTGTGTATAATTCCATCATCAATCAGTTTCTGAAAGGACAGTATGGAAGCCAATGTGGTAGCTGAGGCAGGACAGAAAACTGCCCTTCTAATTTCCATATTTTTCGCAACCCGTACGGCCCACCCATTGCAAACGTCAGCTATAACACATGTGACAATAAAGAAACCCATTGCAAACGTCAGCTATAACACAGGGGGTGTATGGATGTACATTAGCAAATGGATGCACTAAATATGCAAATGGATGCATTAATATGTCCAAATAGATGCACTAAACATACAAATGGATGCACTAAACATGCAAATGGATGCGATAACGCTTATTTTAGATTTATTCTTGACTCATTCAATTAAAAGTAACAAGAACAGTCTTGGCAAAATGCACACAGATATTAATGTTGTATGCAATTACCATTATTCTGCAAGGATATATTTACTAGTACAACATTAAGGCCTCAAAAGGGTATGAATAAAAACATCCAAGTGCATTCAAATCAAAAGTGAAAACGCCTCAGTAAGTAATACTTATCCTCCCTCACTATAAGCAGTCGAAATTAGTTGAGCACACAATACTGTATAAAAACAATTGAGCATATAATCACATAAACCATAAAATACACACAACATGTCACATGTGAGGAATGCATATGCAAACTTATCAGCAAACACGAGTAAGTACCTTAATTGGCTGCTCCTCTTCAAATCCTATGATCTGATCCATCTTCCGATGAACTATCACTATCTGAATCTGCAGAGAAGACATACAAGAAAAACAGTGGAAAACATTAATATCCAATTATCCATTATCTGTTAATCTACCCATCCGGCCCACCCATTAAGCCCGAATATCCCTTTAGCATGAAACGAGATGTTTGTCCAACCATACCTTTTACAAGATCTTCTTTAGACATCTGCAATAAATTATCATTTCCTGCACTTTCAAGATCATTGCATGCACATTGATTCTAGAATCTAGACTCTACAAGTAGAAACAAAAGAAAAGAATATTATTACTTACATCTCTCATGTACTAAACCTAAATCAACTATTCACAAAGTCACTTGCATGTAACTGAACCAGGTAAATATTAAAAGAAGAACATATTATGTTGCTCTTTTAACAGATGCACTAATACATATATAACGGATGCACTAATACATATATAACAGATGCACAAATCTTTTAACAGATGCACTAATACATATATAATGGATGCACTAATACATATATAACGGATGCACAAATCTTTTAACAGATGCACTAATACATACATAACGGATGCACTAATACATATATAACAGATACAAACTAAACCCAACTTTTTTTTAATAATAAAGATATATGTACTTATAACACTATTCACGCAGAACTAACACAAGGGCAACGGAAATCACCGTCGCTTAAATTTGATTCAAAATTGTATTTATTTGATTTGGCTACCGATGAGTATTTGATAACTTCCATTATATCAGATCTCAAAACCACATGATCTAGAATGCCGGATTATATGGGTTTGTGTGATATAATTATCCATTTCCTGAAAACTAATATACCTTTTGAAAAATCATACCCTCATAAAAGACTTGGAAGCCTGATTTTCATTCGGCTACGGATTTGATGAGCAAGGGTAAACACATGAATTGTCTCCCTAAAAACACTCCATATGTTCCCAGAGCTATGAAAACGATTGGAAGATTCCTGAGCACTAGACTTTGCATCTTATCATCTTATCATATTAGATCTCTGCATCTTATCATCGATATATAACAGATGCACTAATCTTTTTAATAGATGCACTAATATATATTAAAAGATGCACTAATATATATTAACAAATGCACTAATATATTAACAGATGCACTATCTGAGAATTTGTCAATATTACACGCCACTGCTACATAATAATTATGTGCCATGAATAAAGACATATAATAACATTCATGAAAGTTTTGGGGTGCAGTAATAAATGCAGCCTCAACACCCCAAGGTCATTTTGTGACTGATGTCTTTTAACAGTTTGGGTCCGGTATTGAACCATTAGATGGTACTGAAAAGTACGCAAATGGTCCATCCCGTAACAGTCACCATTACATGTCGAACCTAATAGAAATCAACAAATGTACCATCTAAACTTTGACCCAGTGTGGAGTATCCCGAAAGGTGAAGAGAAACAGAATACTGCAAAAAAAGTAAATGAAACTATGCAACGAAGTCAGACCCCGGGTTCATTTCTCGCATTTGAGTTTAAAATTGTCTTTTGTTCTAATGAATGCAGAAACATCAGCATTGTGCATTACTCTGCCAAGATCCTTCTCTGTTATAAGATTTCGCTTATGCTCACAATACAAATCTCAACTTGGTTTGCGTAATCGAGTGCTTTTAAAGTAAAAATGAAGCTGGATAATTAATAGGAGTTGACCTAAAAAATTAATCCCCATAACCACCTGATCTAATTTGAGTGGCCTTTAGGAAGTCTAATTTCTAAAAAAATTTATCCACACACTGCTGGCTCTGCATATTTCGTGATCTTCAACATACTTGGTCTAAACAAAAAAAGCATAGTGCAACCACGTTTTATGTCTATTTTCTGGAGATCGAGTAGAACACCAGCAGAAGAGCTTCTTACAATCTTAAGGGTCTCATGCATAACTAATTTGTAATAAAGACTTCAAAGAGATGATGAGATTTTCTCAGGGATAGTGGATGTATTTTTATTTTTTTTAAAGGATAGTGGATGTATTGGATTGCTTATTTTCAGAAAATAAGCACTTTTGACTGTTTAGATGGAAAAAGCTTATTTTAGGATCAAATAAGGTGTCCCGGGGCGGATCAAACAAACACAGATGCACTAATACAATCTCATGCCTAACGTTTAATCTCATGCCGCAAATATACACACAGATGCCCTAAGATGTCATGTCGTTCAATACAAAACAACAACCAAATTACCTCTACCTAAACACTAAAATAAATAAACAAATAAATTTATATAAATTAAATAATTAAAAATGTTAAATATACTAAATTAACCTGAAGAAGATTGACGGCGGCGGTGTAACGGTGGTGGATTGAAGATTGACGCAGTGGTTGCACGACGGAAGACGGTGGCGATGTAGCTCATCTCCATGTTTGGGAATAATGATGGAAAGGGTGGTGGTGGTGACGGTGCAGACGGTTGTGGTTGTGGTTGCGGTGACGGTGCAGACGGTTGTGGTGATGGTGTCGGTGCAGATGGTGACGACGCTTGTGTGATGGTGTCGGTGAAGATGGTTCTGAACTTCCGATGGAACTGAATGACGAATTGATATCCCTCTTTTATTTATTTGTTTTTAATTTTTACCTTAAACTTTTAAATGTTTTCAAAATCTACCTTATAATTATTTTTCTCACTTTTCTACCTAAATATACTTTTCTCTAGAACCGGACCCTTATATATATATATATATATATATATATATATATTTGAAAACTTTATATTTTTTCAGATATATTTTAAAAATATTGTATATTATGCATTAAAAATTGTACTTTGAGTATATATGAAATTAATAATGAAAGTAACGAAAAATATGAAATTCATGATATTTCTTTCATACCGTAAACTAAATTTCATTGTAGATAAACTTATACTCCCCCCGTCTCAATTTATTTGTCAGGAGAGAGAAAACACAAAATTTAATAAAAGTGGGGCCATTTTAATTTTCAACCACTAAAATGGAATATTTCTCCTTTAGATTCTCTAGTTTTTACTAAATAAGGAAAGTGGACAATTAATTTGAGAAATCCATAAAAGAAAATATGGACAATTAAATTGAGACGGAGAGAGACTTATATATAAACTTCACATTTAAGGTAAATAAAATTGAGAAACGGTATAAAGTTTGTACTATGAATGGTAACGGAGCGGGTTTGGGGCGGGCAATCATCCCATCACAAACTTGATTACCAAAGTTCTCCCCAAACCCTCTCCGATTTCCATCGGGGATCTAATTGGAGCACGATGCTCCCCTAAACCCACCCCGTACTTATCGGGGTGTCCTCACTTAGTGCAATTTTCGACCAAAGTCGCACCATTTCATATTTATTATTATTTTCAGATCGTTAACAAAAAAAAAAAAAAAAAAAAAAGAATTAAGAACATATTAATAATCAATTACAAACAAGTCTTATTATGTTTTCAACAATAGTATTATAAATAAATAATGATAAATTATACTCCCAAAACTTAAAACTTAATAATATGACATTTAACAAGCTTTTTTTTTTTTTTTTTTTTTTAACGTCATTTAACAAGCTTCTATAATTATAATTTTGCAATCTTACAAAGATAAAAAAATTAACAAAATAATATATAAGTATAGATATATATGTATATGTGTATATATTATTCAGGTGAGGCGGGGATGTTATTCCCCGCTCCCCGTTTAAGCCTCAATCCTGTCCTATAATCCGAAAAGCATGCTCTGCCCCATCCCAATTAGTTCGAGTTTCGGATTTCTTAGCCGGGTTCGGATGCTTTTTCAGTCCTTATTTCGTACCTCTTCAAAGATCCTATACGTATTCATGCACGTAGCTTAAAATGGTGTTCACTATAGCTAACATATTGTTGGACCCCGTCGCTTTTTTTTAAGCTTTTCTATGAAGCATGGATGCTTTTATATAAAAAAAGGATTGATGTAAGAAATTCTAGAAGAAACTCAAGACTTGATTTATGACGGTTTCGATTCAATACTTGACTTAGAAGCAAAAGCTAGATTTGGGCCCACACCGAACAAATTTACTCCAAGTCTCAAACTATTACTCATAAATCTCGACTCATATTTATTGTTCATCTTTTCATTAAGTGATGTTCTCAAATAATTGTAAACTTCATATTTCGACTAATGAAAAAAATGTTTAGTAGGTAAAGGTGATATTTCATTGTTTGACAAGTGCAACGGATTCACATTTTTTAATCTGTGTGTATTTTGTTTATAAACAATAATTTTGAAAGCGGGGTGGTGTTTAACTAGCCCGAACCTCCAATTTATTATACGTTGTCCAAGTTATCAAATTAGATATCAGTTACTTTTTAAATTTAGAAAAAAAGCATTTAGTATAAAATGCATACAATTTAATAAATAAAAAAACTGTTAAGGGGTGTTTACTAAATTAAGTGACTATATATAAAAGTTTTTATTAGCTTCTTATTGGAGAAAGGCAAGCTTTAATGCCTCTTTTAATTAAGAGTCATTAATGGTTTTGGACCTACTTTTCTTTCCACTAAGAGAATAATAAACACCCTCTTAGTCTATTATATTATTCATCAATAAATATATATATTTTTGGTACATAAGGAATCATGCTTGGATTTTCTGCCAATAGCTCGTAGCAAGTTGATAATGGATAGAGTATCTTTGCACCTAACAAGTACAAGGTTAAGGGTTCAATCCTTGGCATCCCATAGCTATTACCATTGAGTGAGTCGTGTATGCGCCCCCCAAATTATGAAAAGTCAGCCGATTGTAAACTGGTATGAATTACCAATTATTAATCTTTTGCACCTAACATACTCAGACTTTCTCAAAGTGACATTATTCAAATCTAACCTTATTCAACTCATGTAATCATATATCAAGAACATGAAAGTAAACTTACTTGATGATAGAACCGACTGAGGATTACGATTAGATGACGAAGCCATAGCGTTAGGGTTAGTCGATTCCGGTAGTGATGTCAATAATCCGATGGAGGGATTTCTCTCAAGAGTTATGGTGTTTGATATGAGAGAATATGTTCTTGACAAGATACAGGAAAATAACCACAACCCTTGGATATATTTCTGTTATGGTCGTTACTTCCATCAAGTAACCGCCATTTGGTATTTAGGGTATAATATGTCATTAAGGCATAGTCAAGGGTCTAAATGGTCTAAGGCCATATTAAAAGGATTAATTCTAACATTCTCCCACTTGGCCGTAAGACCATTTATTCATATGTACATAAACCAGAAAAAAATTATATTGGCCAATTACAAGTTTATGTGAATAATCATAATTCCATGATAGTACCAAAGCAAAAAGATACAGCCTAACGTGTCGCATTTGACACGGGACCCCCATCGATTATACTAATGGTACTAATCTGAAATATAAGATTTCATTAAGCCAAAATGACAAAAGAGTAATGTGGTACAAATAAGTTTGTCTATAATGAAACATAAGTGTACACAATTAAAAGTAAATATAGACAAACTAGACACTAATGTGAAGGATGTTATCTTAAAGCGCTTGTTTTGAAGTTATACATAATCATGAAATAGTGAAGTAACTACAACATTATATAAGGTCTTGACGTAAACCCATTCTAGCAACATGGCCTTGAAATACTTTGGGTGGTAGACCTTTAGTTAGCGGATCCGCAAGCATTTCATGAGTTCTAATGTGCTCGATACATATACGTTGTTCCTCCACTCTTTCACGTACGAATAAGTACTTTGTATCGAGGTATAAACCAGCTCCAGTTGAACTATTACTGTTCGAGAAGCTCACGGCTGCGCTATTATCACAGTAAATCTTTAATGGCCTTGAGATGGAGTTAACAATTTTGAGTCCAGTGATCAAATTTCTCAACAACATTGCATGGCATGTCGCATTATAAACAAGAACATACTCAGCCATCATTGTTGAGGTCGTCGTTAGCACTTGTTTTTTGACTCTTCCAAGAAATAGGCCCACCTGACAGCATGAAAATATATCCCAAAGTTGACCTACTAGAGTCTTTGCATTTCGCAAAGTCTGAATCCGAGTATCCAATAACTTCAAGGTTGTCGGATCTAGTGTAAGTTAATTTGTACTCCTTCGTTCCTTGAAGATATCGCAATACTTTCTTAGCAGCTTTCCAGTGATGTAGGCCAGGATTAGATTGAAACCTGCCTAACATGCCACATATAAAAGCGATATCTGGTCGAGTACAAACTTGAGCATACGTTAAGCTTCCTACTACGGAAGCATAAGGAATTCGCTTCATTTCCTCATGTTCAACCTCAGTTTTTGGACATTGATGAGACCCGAAAACATCACCCTTAATTACGGGAGCGACCGTGGGGGAGCAATGTTGCATATTGAACCTATTGAGTACGCGTTCAATATATGCCTTTTGGGACAGTCCTAATGTCCCATTGGCTCGATCTCGGTGAATTTCAATTCCAATTACATACGAAGCTTCACCGAGATCTTTCATGTCAAAGTTTCTAGAAAGAAAACGTTTTGACTCATGCAACAAATCAATATTATTACTTGCTAAAAGGATATCATCAACATAAAGCACAAGTATAATAAAATTGCTCCCACTCATTTTGAGGTATACGCACTGATCTACCAGATTCTTGATGAAGTTGTGTTTCTTCATTACTTCATCAAATTTTAAATACCATTGACGGGATGCTTGCTTAAGCCCATAAATAGATTTCTTGAGTTTACAAACTAAATGTTCTTGGCCTTTAGATTTAAAACCTTGCGGTTGGGCCATGAACACATCTTCATGTAAATCTCCATTAAGAAATGCTGTTTTGACGTCCATTTGATGTAACTCTAAGTCAAAATGAGCTACAAGGGCCATTACGATCCTTAGAGAGTCTTTTCTCGATACTGGAGAAAATGTTTCTTTATAATCTACACCCTCTTTTTGAGTATACCCTTTTGCAACCAAACGAGCTTTGTATCGCTCGACATTTCCATTTGGGTCAAGTTTGGTCTTGAAGACCCACTTGCATCCAACGGGTTTTGCACCCTTTGGTAATTCAGCAAGTTCCCAAACGTTGTTTTTGCTCATTGAGTTTAGCTCATCATTCATTGCTTCCCTCCAATGAGCTGATTGGTCACAATTAATGGCATCCTCATATGATTCAGGGTCATTGCATTTCCCTAAGTCAAAATCAGCCTCATTCAAATAGGTTTAGTAATCGTCAAAGTTTGTGGGCTGCCTATGTCGTTGTGACCTACGCAACGGTTGTTGAGTTTCTTGTGGTTCAACATTAATTTCGTGGTTAGGTTCATTTTCCTCGACATTATTTGGATGATCTTGAGCAATTAAGTGATCATTCGAGGTTTCAAGTGGCGCGTTAATCGGGATGGGCACATGAATTATTGGTGTCTCATCTTGAGCCTCTTGAAGTTCAATTCTTCTAAATGAACCGCTCCCACTGTTGTTAGAATTTTCAAGAAACTCTGCGTGGCGTGTCTCAACAATTCTGGTACTATGAGACGGGCAATAAAATCGGTAACCCTTTGATCGTTCTGGGTACCCAATGAAGAAGCAACTAATGGTTTTCAAGTCCAGTTTTCGTGATTGAGGATTGTATAACTTAGCTTCGGCTGGACATCCCCAAACCCTTAAATATCGTAAGCTGGGTTTTCTTCCTGTCCAAATTTCATATGGTGTTTTTGGAACAGATTTTGAAGGAACTCTATTAAGGATGTGGACAGCCGTTTTCAATGCCTCAGTCCAAAGAAATTCAGGAAGGTTTGAATTTGCTAACATACTACGAACCATGTCCATAAGGGTGCGATTTCTCCTCTCAGCTACACCATTTTGCTGAGGGGTACCCGACATGGTATATTGGTTAATAATCCCATGATCTTTACAAAAGTCAAAGAAAGATCCAGGAGCTTGACCAACATCCGTATGTCTGCCATAATATTCACCTCCCCTATCCGATCTCACCACTTTAATTTTTCGGTCAAGTTGATTTTCAACTTCCGCTTTAAATGTTTTAAACATTTCAAGTGATTCGGATTTTTCATTAATTAAGAACAGGTACATGTAACGTGAGTAATCGTCAATGAAGGTAATGAATGATTTATGACCACCAATGCCCGAAGGAAAAGGTCCACATATGTCGGTATGAATTAGTTCTAATAATCCGGTACTTCGTGTGGCACCTTTCTTATTTCCTTTGGTCATTTTTCCCTTTATGCATTCTACACATTTTTCAAAATCAGAGAAATCAAGATGGGGTAGAACTTCGTCTTTCACAAGTCTAGTCATTCTGTCTCGTGAAATATGGCCTAAACGTTGGTGCCATAATTTTGATGAAGTTTCTTGATCTTGTTTTCTCTTATTTTGATTCACATTCTCATTAACGTTAAATGATAATAGAGATTCCGAAAATTGATTATCTAAACATAACTTAAAGAGGTTTCCCTCTAGACAACCATTTCCAACAACACGGGAATTTAAACTAATATATACTTTATTGTATCCAAACGTAAATATAAAGTCATCAATAATTAGTTTAGATACAGATATTAAGTTTCGAGTCATGCTCGGTACATAAAGAGTGCCATAAAGATTTAAACAAAAGCCACCCTCCAATATTAATGAAAGGGTCCCAACAGCTTCTACGTTCAAATCAACTCCATTCCCGACTTTAACCGTTCGTTGGTTTCTTTCCAATCTCCGGATTGTACGGAATCCCTGTAAAGAATTAGCAATGTGTACCATGGATCCAGAGTCAATCCACCATGAATTAATAGGGACATTAATATTAAAGGATTCATTAATCATAAAAGATTCAAATATACCTTTCTTTGCTAACCATTCCTTGAATTTTGAACAATCCTTTTGAGTATGCCCTTTTTTATGGCAAAACTTGCATTTTGGACCGTCATGGAATGTGCTAGTACTTGCACCAGTTTTCTGGACTTTATTTGAAGTAGAATTATCTCCACTTGAACCTTTGCCCTTCCATGAGCCCTTTCTTTTATTGGTGTTAGTGGTAGCAACATGAACGATATCAGGCTTTTCAACTTTGAGGCGTTCTTCCTCTTGCACACACATGGCAATCAGTTCGCTCATTTTCCATTTCTCCTTTTGCGTATTGTAATTGATCTTAAAAGGACCAAATTGCACAGGGAGAGATGTCATAATGAAATGAACTAAGAAATTTTCACTGATTTCCATGTCCATGCCTTTCAGTTTGTTTGCCATATCGCTCATCATCATTATGTGCTCACGTACACCACTAACCCCGTCATACTTGGTAGTCAACATTTTAAGGATCAAAGTGCTTGCATGGGCTTTTGAAGTCCCTTTAAATTGTTCCTCTATGGAGCTTAAGTACTCCTTTGCATTCTCAGAGTCAGGAATGGCTCCTCGAATGGCAACGGATATGGAGTTCTTAATGATCATGAGAGACATACGGTTAGATCGCTCCCACTGTTCATAAGCACGTTTTTGATCTGCTGTACTATCAGCAGTAAGTGCAGCGGGAGGATCGGTACGAAGCGCATGATCGAGGTCCATTACTCCAAGAGTAAGTTTCACTTGATCTCTCCATGTTGAGAAGTTAGTACCAGTTAAGGGTTCAATTCCGGACAAGTAACCCGTATTGGAAGTTAAGGTAGATGCTGACATAGATAGAAAATTAAATGTATGCTCAGATAAAACTAAAGGAATTGATGGGATATATATGTAAAGCATATCAGTATAAACATAAACCTATCATGAACACCAAAATAATAGGCATAAAGATGTTGTGCCTAATTATTAACCTCACGTTGGTTTAGTTAACAATTAAACCATTAATCATCTTTAACTAGACAAAGCATGCACATATATCACATATCACCGTTGGGCAGAAACGTAACATATATGCTAATTATGCTAATATATATTTCATTGTTCAAGTTATCATACAAATAGCCGTTGGGTTCATTGAATAGTAACATGAACAATTATATAACATGGCATGAATAAACTCGTATATTAATTTAAATAACCAATCGTTGGAGTAATTATCTATATTAACATAAAAGTTACCATTTAACATTAACAAATTCAAAGAGTTATGAATCTGGGTACGATGATAGTTTCGTTAACTACTGATCATATACACAAATTATTATGGAGTATATGAGTACTGGAATTATACGAACAGTTGATCACATAATATCATATCACTATGAATGTATCATGATATATATATAGCATAGCATGCATATGTTTCATGTATCTAGAAACTCTTTGAATGACTTTATTTCTTATTCAACAGTTAGTATAATAATAGATTCGTGATATTCAAAGAGTAAAACAATAACATGGGCTTAAATCTTATCACTTATTTATTCATGTGCACAGAAACATTAATTTGCAGTAGCACATGGCAATACACTCATTGACTCATATATATCAATATTTCGAATTAATTTATTGAACAACATAATCAAGAGAATTCCGATTCTTAATAATTAAATTACGCTATTCATTCAATTGACTAACAAAATGAATTATTCTATAAAGGCCTCTGATTCATACGCATCAACAAGCATCGTTATTATGCAATTCTCTTGGTTCACAGAACGCATCCAAACTTATCAGAACAATATTATTCCATGAGATTTAAACCGCTCTTGATACCACATGTTGAATTAATTAAACACATAAAGGATCAATCTCATGTAATCATATATCAAGAACATGAAAGTAAACTTACTTGATGATAGAACCGACTGAGGATTACGATTAGATGACGAAGCCATAGCGTTAGGGTTAGTCGATTCCGGTAGTGATGTCAATAATCCGATGGAGGGATTTCTCTCAAGAGTTATGGTGTTTGATATGAGAGAATATGTTCTTGACAAGATACAGGAAAATAACCACAACCCTTGGATATATTTCTGTTATGGTCGTTACTTCCATCAAGTAACCGCCATTTGGTATTTAGGGTATAATATGTCATTAAGGCATAGTCAAGGGTCTAAATGGTCTAAGGCCATATTAAAAGGATTAATTCTAACAGGTTAAGGGTTCAATCCTTGGCACCCCATGGCTATTACCGTTGAGTGAGTCGTGTATGCGCCCCCCAAATTATGAAAAGGCAGCCGATTATAAGCCGGTATGAATTAACAATTATTAACCTTTTGCACCAAACATACTTAGACTTTCTAAAAGTGACGTTATTCAAATCTAACCTTATTCAACTAAAAATTACGACATGGTAAGTATTCAAGAATGGACAAAGGGTGAACCTAGTGAAAAGGATAATGTAACATAATATTACATGCATTCATCAAATACTTTAAAAAACTTCTATATGTGACATAAAGTACTTTAAAATAATTTTAAAATATTTTCAAGCCTACCACTTTGGAAAATTAACCATATAGGCATACACTTCTAGACTTTGCTAATGATTGGACTTCGAAATCTATTTTTAAACGTCGGGTCATTAAAAGTACTTTTAAGAATTAGAATCTTCGAACATTGTATTTCATGCGAAGAATATATAAAACCTTTTTTTTTTTCGTTTTTTTTGCAAAAGGTGAATTATTATATTACTAACACAAAACATTACCTCATAAAACATAAAGCTGATTTGAACACTCTCAAATCATTAACCAATCAACAAACTAATTACACCCGATATCTGTCAACACTACAACAAATATCAGACAACACTATACTCTATACTCCAACCAGCAAACTTCACTGCATACTAAATCAGACCATAACACCATGTCCTGGAATCAATGAATTCACCTTTATTTGCACCTTGCTATCTAACTATGTGTTTTATTAGAAGTAAACGTTAATTCAACAAAATATTTACAAATATGATTACGTTTTTGAGATCATAAAGTTCAAAGTTTTTCACCCTCAAAGGTCGTAATTTGAATGAGATTTTGAATTAAAACAAATACTACTCTTGTCCAAAATTGTTCAAAAACAAGTTAAAACAAATCATTCATAATGTATTGTTTGTTATGTAGATTAAAGTAAAGTTGGTTTTTATTCTCATGTTTAACTTAAAATCTTTTATAACTGAATTTGCTTATCTAGACCATCATATTACTTTCTTGAGTACTGTTGCATTTTTCTTTTACAAATAAACAAACCCTAATACTATATCAACGAAATCCTGAATCATAAGCATAAAAATTAAGTGATCTCAGTTCTCAAATACCCTCATCGTAGTTAAGTATTTTTGTAGTTGTTTTAAGTTTCTGCAATATATTTTTCTGATTCACATCAACTCAAAATACTTGTAAAGAGTGTTTTAAATCTTTTTCTTTTTTTGAACAATTTCAGTGTACTTGTAAAATGTGATTTTGTTCACAATTTACAATTCCCTAACGTTAGGTTGAGTATTTAATAAAATGTACCGTCTCTAAGCAAGAGTATAAAAATAAAATATTACTTTCAAATTTCTTAGCCTTGTAAATTACATACACGGTCCGGTAATACTTTCATCTATGCCAAGTGAACAAAACAAATGCATAACAAAAATATGACTTAAATAAAATTTTAAAAAGAACTCATGCAAATTAAAATGATTTTATACTTATTATAACAAAATGTAACTAACAGGAAATAAAAAGCTATTGTCTAAATACAAGACTTATTGCGAGTCCCATTGATGAAGGAAGAAATGTTCTTGCGCAAGGCACAAGCATTGCCACAAGAAGTATTGAAGAGAAAGAACACATGATTCTCATTTTTTGTCTCCAAAATCTCCAATTTTCCAGCCCATCCACTTTTTTCCATCAACTCCTTATAATGCAAACCTCTGTCCCTTAAACTATCATTTTCTGCAACACTAAGAAGGATCTTCGAGCAGCCCAAATCCGAAATATTTGCGTTCTTTTCCGGGTTAAACAACGGGTCATCTAGCCCACTACCTAACGGATTAGCGAACATCCAAAACTCATCGGTACACACTTTCATTTTCTTGAACTTGTCACATTCAGATCCAATGGGGTCATTTCCTCCAAAAAAAGGGTGAAGCAAAATAAGACCCTCTAAATTTATCCCATGGATTGGTTTTAGCCCGGCTCGAATAGCCATGTTGTGTGCAATATTTGCACCCGCACTATCTCCTACCAAAAACAGCTTATCAAAGTCACCATAATTAGTTAACCATGGCTCTAGATCGCCTCCTTTACAATGAGAAGCGACCCATTTGAGGGCTTCCCATGAGTCGTTGTATCCAGTTGGAAGAGGATACTCGGGCGCGAGCCTGTAGTTAATGGATACAATGATCACATTTGACTCAGATGTTATAAGGTTAAGTGTAGGGTGATACGTAGGTGATCTTGGGGATTCCACTACAAAACCCCCGCCATGATAGTAAATTAGAATAGGTAGTTTTCGGGCCGTTGTGATAGTTTTGGGAATGTAAATCCTTGCATTGAGGTTGGTTTCGGGTGAAATGACAATGTCTTTAGATTGGACTCCGGTTAAAGGATCGACTCCGGAGGGTGAAGTTTTTGTCCCTATAAATCTTTCAGATCGACCATCTTTGTGTACTCGAAGGAAATAACGAACTTGAAGGGGAAATTCATCGAGTGTTGGTTCGTTTGTCTGCATACTGAACGAAGACATCTTCGAATAATTGTGGGGAAAGATTTTGGACTCGGGGAGTATTTATCAACAACGAATGTGACTGTTAAGAGTCAAGAAAACAATGTTTGTGATATGTAATATACTAAACAAAATGAAATAAATTTAATGTACAAAAAGGACCTAGAATTTTATTACTAGAAGCTCCAATTACGGTATCCAGATTTTTATTTCAGACAAGTCAAGTCAAAATTTATGATCTTACTAGAGACAGGCAATTAATGACAATTGATACTTGGTAGAGTTAAATTATGGCTTAATTCCTTTTTTTTTTTTTTTTTGGAAGGTGACTTTCAATTTTTTGGTTTCGAGTCGCACCTGCCACATTGGCAGGCCCTCATCCACCACATACCCAGACTATGTTGTCTGAACCGGGTCCACGCTGACGTAGTGGGGATTAAACGGCTTCCGCCCGGAAACCGTACTGCCTCCACACGAGATTACTCGCTGGAGTAACAGCCGGATGAAAACCGGGTCTTGCTCAGGATTCGAACATGGGTCACTGACTCCAAGTTCTATCCTTCATTGCATATACCAACTGAGCTAGAAGCCCAATGGTATGGCTTAATTCCTTATATACCCAAAATAAATCTTATAATTTGATATTTATCTAAAAAAAAATGATAATGTTATATATACCTAACTAGATATAATGCCCGCGCACGCGCGGGGTTTTTTCTAATCATTTAAATAAATTATTATTTTTAATTTCGGGTTTTAATTATTATAACAGGACTTTCAAAACCATTGTACTTTGATTGAGGTATTGAATTAGGGTTATTTACGAATGTAGTGGGTTTTAATATTAATTAGATTTGGAGGAGATGTTCTTGCGTCAATGATTGTGCGTGAATGAATGATAAGAGATCGAGTTTGATTGATGGAGGAGGAATTTGGGAATGTTGGGACTTCAAATATTTAGTGAGAATGATACTGAATTTTAAGTTTCAGCCCAAATCTTTGAAAAACTTGTTCCACCGTTTTCAAGTTTTATTTTTTTATATTTTGACACATATATTTTTGTAAGTTTTTATTGAATGATTAAAAATCACATTCTTTTTTTTGTAGAATATGGATAAATTTAGAAGTATTTAGGCTTTTCTTATTTAATATTTAAGAAAATAATAATAATAATAATTTGATTATTACTTAATAAGGTATGATTTGATTTTTTTGAAATGTAAAAGTCCCCACTAGGGGTTTTGTTTTATTATATAAAAGATTTAAACACTAAAAAGTCATATTTACCCAACCCAAAACTATAATTTCATATATACCCCATCTAAGTAACAATTTGTCATATATACCCAAATTACTAGTAATTTTTATTCACTTAAAATTGTTAGAACACTAATAATAAATATCAATTAAAAATATATCGGTTATCATATTCAAATCATTAAGCGGCGAATACTTTCACGTTTTATACCTTATGATCCATGTTTCGTGCATGATTTATTAGCCATTTTTTCTAGAATTATTACCTAAAAATGACAAATAACAAATTCTGGTCATGATGAAATTACTAAATATATTCATTTTATATTTAGTACTCGAAAAATACAAATAACAAATATGTAACATAAAAATGTTTTTTCACAATACTTGTGGCAACAATAAATAAAGAATCATTGATACACCGTGTTTCTTATTTTCAAGTAAACTTAAATTAAAGGGTAAAAGATGCATGAGTATTCACCCATTTATTGATTTAAGTATGATAGTCGATTCATTTTTAATTGATACTAGCAGGGTACCCACGCATTGCAGCGGCAACTAACCTAAAATAAGTTTTTCTGGTGAATCATGTATTTTAGTTTATTATTTTCTTTTTGACAATTAAAATTTACTGATATCAAGAATTTCGTTTATCCTTTGCCCATTCGGGATCGAGCCCTTTTGGCCCGTTGTCCGTTCGGACTTGAATATATTTGTATAATGTGCTTTATTATTTGTATTAGTGACATTTAATAATTGTGTTTGAGTTGGTTGTATAATATGTCTGATAATTTGTATTTCTTATATTACGGGTGTTTTAATAACTGCATTAATTGTATTTATTGATCAGTTAATTAATTGACTACATTAAATATCTGACCACATTAATTGTGTTTTAATTATGTGCAAACTATTGAATCTTACTATAATAAGCAATGCTAAATTTTAAGAGTTTCTAATTTTAATAGGCCTTTG
Organism: Artemisia tridentata subsp. tridentata; assembly: GCA_021014915.2. Taxonomy (NCBI): domain Eukaryota; kingdom Viridiplantae; phylum Streptophyta; class Magnoliopsida; order Asterales; family Asteraceae; genus Artemisia; species Artemisia tridentata. The sequence continues at coordinate 437,643,629 of CP139507.1, read as the reverse complement.
TGCATTATAAGATAGTATGACTAGTAGAGATGGAAAAAACCCGAACCCGACGGGGAAACCCGAAACCCGAACTTATTGGAGTGGGGCGGGGCAGGGCATGCTTATCGGGTTTCGAGGCGGGTTTTGGGGCCTTAACGGGGATTCTTATCGGGTTTGGGGCGGGGACGAGGCACACTATCCCCGCCCCGCCACGCCCCGAAACATATACATATACATATACATATACATATGTCTATATTCCTAAAATATTGTGCTAGTATTTACGTACAAAATATAATTCTCTAATTTTTGTTAATTTTTATCTTTGTAATATTTCAAAGTATGATCATAAATGCTTGTTTTGTGTTATAATATTCTAAAACAGTTGTGATTTATTACAATGCTTAATATATTATTAATGGGTTCTCTATTCTTTTAAGTTATTCCGTAAAATCATATTGTTAATAGTGTAAAAAAATGAACGGGGAACGACACGAGTATGATGGAGCATCGCGCTCAAAAAAGACAACCGATAAGACCTCAATAGGGAATGAGGCGGGTTTGGGGGAGCATCTCGCCCCAACGCGGATTGGGACGGGTTTAGGGATGATTTTTGTAATCGTGTTTGGGGATGGGGATGACCGCCCCGCCCCAAACCGCCCCATTGACATTCCTAATGACTAGTAGTTATTACGTGGTTCTAGGATTTAAAAATGAATAAATTAGTATTTTTGGTAAATATGACAAATTTGTGTTTAGATTAGATATATATGTCATTATCATTTTCGGTTGGGTAAATATGAGATTATCAGGTTTATTTAGGGTGTAAATGGAATTAACCCTAATAATATCAAGTAAGGGTAATATGGTAATCTATATCAAACTTTCATATCTATTTTTAGTAATAAACAATTAATTTGGTACATCCTAAATAGGAAATGTGAACAATAATATTCGAACAGAAGTAGTATATTATCAGTATATCATGATTATAGTCAATGTCCATTAACTTAAAAAATCTCTATATTGACCATTTGGATACATATAATTTTCTTGATCATCCAACGTAACGGGACATTAGTTTTATTTCAACAGCTCTAGAACAAAAGACTCGGTCATCTTTTAATACTTTCAGTCCCTGACGAAGGGGCCGGTCTTGACTCTTGAGGCTCCGAATGTTTCCCTACCTGGTCTCTCATTCCTTAATTATAAGAATTCGAGTAGAACTTAATAAACAATTGGATCTTATTTACATTTATGTACATTAAAAGTACATTACATGCTATTATGTTTGCGAAGACGTGGATACTTATTGTGATATCCCTCAAACTTATTACGTGTAAAAAAACGTACCAAATTTATGTAACATGCATCTTAAATGCATAGCGCGAGAATATGTATTGGCAGAAACGCATCGGCCCATAAAATATGGGCTACTATGTTTGATAAGTGATTTTGTTGTACAAAACATTAAATGTTGGATCATGTGTTTGTTTCTCTCCATAACAAGATAACCTTAATATATATGGTGAAATGGATATTTTTTAAAAAAATTAGGCAATGCCGTTAAAAGGTCGTCGGGATACAATCAGCCGCCGATGGAGTGGTGGCCGGTAGTGGAGCTTCCGACTAAAGTGAAACAAAATACATTGCAATGGGGTTTGAAGGTGTTGACGGATCAAGAGGGAAAAACAAGGGTACAATTATGTTAAGGGCACACTTGTCAATTCACTCTAGATCTCCGTGTGGAAATAAATTAGCTCCGTGTAAATATCACTAGCCATGAATCGTTAGCAACATTACTACATTAACTTAAGTTGGAGGTGAAGATGAAGTTGTAGTGACATCAAGACTTATATTATAAGTAGTAAACTAATGAATTTATTTTATAGGGGTAGTTGGCAGATTAGTTTAAATTAAAATTTACTATCTTAGAATTAGACAAAAGAATATCAAACTAAATTCACATAAATCACAACTTTTTTCATAGGGATGTAGGGGTGTTCACTATACGGACTTAACCGGAAAATTATCGCCCAAATCAATATGATAATGGTTATCTGGTTTTGGGCGATTGGGTCGGTTATTTGGTCCTAACCGAAATATATAGTTGGTTTTTGGATTGGATTTGGGTGTTGAAGCTCAATATCGGGGCTCAACCGAAACCCTATGATATATATGTACGTTCATTTTCACATGTACGGAAATGTCAACAAGTTTGTTCAATAAGATTTAAATTTTTGAAAGTTGGACTCATCCAGTTTTCCAGCCCCTTAATTCCCTCGACTTTCCTTTTATAAAACCAAATCGTCAACATTACTTGTTGCTCGTATTTTGTTGGTCCATTTCCTAAGTAGCATTCCAAACTCAATGCTCTTCTTCTCTTTGATGTGGTTTGCTCGTCGTTTCAACTCAATTGCTAAATTACCAAGGCATCATGTTATTCTTTTTAATTCTAAGTTATGTTGTATTTTTTGGTAAGGTTTTCAACAACAGATTAATGGATAGCTAAAATCATAATAGAAACAAGAGTAAAGTGCGAAAAATGTCTCTAAACTTTACGAAAATTGCGAAAGATGTCCTCGAAAAAAATTGAGAAAAATGTCCCTAAACTTTCAATTTTCTGCGAGGTATGTCCTTTACGCGTTACTGTAGTTGCAAATTTAGTTTTTGGACTAACGATCGTTAGTTTTAGCCGTGTGAAATGACTATTTTACCCTCGCCTACTACAAGGACTTTTTTTGGCCGTGTGAAATGACTATTTTACCCTCGCCTACAAGGGACATTTTTTGCAAGAACATTTTTTTGCAGTTTAATATTCATTTTCTTTTTGACTTCCCATCACCACCACCCTCTACCACCACACAACCATCACCACCACCCTCTACCACCACCATCAAATCCCCTCTTTTGTAATTTGCAATAAATCTGAACCATTACAAAAATAATTAGATAATCACTTTCAAACACAATTCCCAAACACAGTGATGTTTGTGATGACAAATTTTATATTGTTTCGGTTGCAAAGGTACATTTTGTTTTGATTTTAATTGTAATATTTTTGGGTCAACTAAATTTGGTTCTTATCTCAAATGGGTGGTGGGTGGTATGAGGTTCCTGCAGGTCAAAGAAATCACATAACACAAGTCTTATTCCACAACGCATGTCTTATTATTGCTCCCTCATTATCAGGTTTCATTTCATAAATTTTAATTATTCCAAATATCATTTAGTTGAAATTGAAATTGAAATATAATTATTATGATTTCATTTCAGATCCTGCTTATAATGGAGGCCGCTTCCTGCTTCTAATGGACTAGATGTTGTGGCATGTGTCTTACTGTTTTGATTGCAGGTTGTGTAGATCCAATAGCTAATAAGGAGAACCAAATCCAAGTGGTACTAAAGAAGAACATTGGCGAAGAGATGGCGGATCTGACTACAATTTATGGACATAATGTAAATGAAGACAGTGGATCAAAAGTGTGAGTGCTACTACATCACACACACAATTTTTTGTATTACATTATATGCAAAACTCTTCTTTATTGTACCAACACTTAACTACAATGCTTACCATGAATTGAATGTTTTTTTGCATGAAAGGCATGAGCCTGTAAGCAAGCAGTGTGGTAAAAGATAGCAAGATGATGACTAAAATTTGAAAGTTTGATGGGTATTGTATTATTTTATTGGGTTTATAACTGATATGTGAATATTGAAGAAAGTGTTGGAATTATATAATCATGACTATCACATATATAAATAATTAACATCAAAGAACACATATGCGGAAGCAAAGGATACATAACACATAAATAATTAACCGAATTATAAAGTAAGTATACCTTGATGATTCTAGCAATAACAAGAATCAAACCGTGCAATAGGAGTGATGAGCCCTAATTAGGGTTTATAGGATTATAAGAATTGCCCCTTACCCTTTTGTGATTCAATCCAAGTGTAACACCCCGACCCGACAAGGGTAGAGATGTCACAACAATGGTGACATATCAGAAACATACATAAGCATACATCTTCAATAATACAAAGGAATACAAAGGTTACAAGAATTTACAAGGAAATACAGAATTACAGAGGAATAAATACTAAGTCTGAAAATATAAATTCTTCTAGTCATCTCTATAACAAAATATCTATCACAGTGTAGTCTTCTAAGTCCAATGGTACTCTCCACTCATACCCAGCTTCCTACTAAAACCTGCCGCAGGAAAAGAAATGCGGCTGAGCTACGAGAGCTCAGTGAACAGATATAACGGTAACAAAGCAGTAATAAAGAATAGTACAGAGTGTCAGAAATATATGTCATGCTGATATAATCAGAATCAAAGGATAAATAAAGGAGTAAGGATAAAGGATAGGGAATAATAAGTAGGTAAAGGTAAAGGGAAACAGTGCAAGATATATTAAGGGTCAGGGTAAGTAAATGTATATGGTAAAGGTAAACAGTAATCCACCACGAGCCCAGAACAGAGATATAATATATATAACCATGCCATCATCATCAATCAGAGGGGTGTCCTCTCAGTAACCAGATAATATGAGGGGTGTCCTCATGTATCAAATGGAGTAGCTAGCTCCCAGAGGTTGTGAAAGACGTGTATCGCACACACCATCAGTCACTAGAGATATAACAGATAATATAAACAGATAACAGAAACAGAACAAATCTAGGATGCATCCATACGCCCCAGGTGGCCAGAGTCTACCAATACACGCCAGATAAAATAAAGTCAGGGACGGGACAGGTCATCACTCTCCTGCCCTAGAGTCATGCCATCGGTGCATCAATGACATGGACATGAAACCCTCATGCCTAGTGAGGTGGCTCGGGTATCAAACCGTGGGTCAAAGGTCAAGTATCATGTCATAAACAGAGGGTCATGTCAAAAGGTTCAGATTATAAGGTCCATGTCAGATGTTACAGAAGTGTATATCAGAGGTTCAGAAATCAGATAGGTTTATATCAGAGTTTATAACAATGTTCAAGTCCAGGTTCAGAAATAGTATACCAGATTAATGCTTATATCAAAGTTCAAATTAAGTTTCAAAACAAGAGTTTATAATCAAGGTTCAATAGGTCATATCAAAGGCTCATAATCAAAAGGTTTATAGGTTCATAGAAAAGATTTTAATTCAAAGGTTTCATATTAAACTTGTATTTAAAATAATCTTTCAGTGACTTTCATAAAATGATGTTTGGTAAAACCTTTTTATACATATAGTCTTTAAAAGAAATTTTCATAAAACTTTTAGTGCAGTATCAATTCAAAATTGGTATAACATCGTACTCAAAAGCTCTTCAAAAACATTTTCATATCATTAAGGAAGGTTTTCAATTTAGTTATATTATCAAATGAAACTTCAGGGTATACAAGGATTTGAATATGCAGGTCACAAGGTAATGAGTCAAGTATCAAGGGAAATTCAGAGTCAGATATCATGTCAGAATCAGAGTGTTATAACAAGTTCATATTTCAAAGGGTTTATAACAGATGGCTCAGAATCAAGTTTCATAACAAAGTTCATATCAGGAATTATAACAAAGGGGAATCATATGAAAGGTTCAAAGTAAAGGGGATCATAGCAATGGCATCAATACAGAAGCTGACAGATCAGAAAAATGAAAGAGATCATGAGAAACCTGTGAGAAGGTTCAGAATATCTGTACCTTATACCGCAAGTGAAAATACACATAGTAATACCAAGATCGGAAACCAACTCCATCTTCAGCGCATCTACACGAATACACGGTCGTCTTACTATTAATATCTTAATTTAAATCAGATTTCTCACTTTAGTCGGCTTTCTATTTTTAGCAACTTTTCCTTTTTAGGCAGGTTTCCAGAATTAACAGATTTCCATATTTAACAAGATACTATTATTACATAGTAGGTTAAGTCCTTATTTACAGATTATTATGGGATTAAGGTATATTTATCAAGTTGCAAAACTTTAGGGTTAATTATGACAGATTTTCATATTTTAGGGTTTTAAATGCAAATATTCTAAATTCAAAGGTCTAACATGAAAATACTTTAAGTTACTGATTTAAATACTTATTTTATTCAAAATGACATCCTAATCCCTTTAGTTTCACAGATTACAGTTAATACCCCTCTAGTTTCAATATTTACAAAACAAACCCTAGATTTACATAATTCATGATTTAATCCCTGTAATATCCATATTTACCAAACAAGCATATTATTTTACAAAATTACAGAATGTAGCCTCAGAATTAAGTATAGTACGAATCAGACCCTCAGAATTCAGAAATTACACATTTGGTCCCTTAACTTTACAAAACTTATAATTCAAATCATAATTTAATAACAATTACATATTAAGCCCATAAATACTCAAATTTACACATTACACCTTTTATGACATTATTTACACCGAATACCTTTAAGTTTCCAGAAATTTCACTTTTAGTCCCTCCTTTTTATTTAATTTCAAATCGACACAATAATTATCAAATAAATCCTTTTCTTGCCAAATTTACATATAGGACCCTCATGTTATAATTTTTATACATTATCCCATATCTATATAACATTACAAAAATAACCCTTAAGTTTTATTATTTACAAAACGCACCCTATACTTGTTTTAATCCGATCGGTTTTGATCAAAAGGGTATAAACCCTAACCAAAATTATCCCAATCACCATGTAATCATTACATCATCCTAGTACAACATTAATTTCTAGATTTCATCATACAAACCCTAGTTCAAATAGTTTTAAGGTTTTTTTCATAATTTCCTTTATTTTCTCATAAAACCCGATTATACCAAATAATTCGAAAACCATGATTTAAGCTCTAATAATTCGAAAGGATATTTTTTTGATGTTATATGATACATATAGAACCCATGAAAAATAAATAAAAGGCTCATAAAAATCGCAGGTATTTTATATAATCCGATTACGTTTTTAGGGTTTTAATCCCATTAATTTCCATATGATCAAATGAGCATGCATGATTCGAATCTATCATTTTTCCAGAGTTATATGAGGCATATAGAGTCCAGATAAAATAGGTTTGAAGCCCAGAAAAATCGTATGAACAGATTTAGGTTTTATTTGTATTTTCGATATTCATAATTACCATGATCAATCAAACGTACATGGATCAATTTAGATATTTTATATGAATCATATGAGAAGAAAAGGATACCAAAAAAATACCAGATAGATTTTATACGATCGAATGAAGACGTGAGAGTTTTGGTTCTTCTCGGCTACACCAAATCGAACAAGAATCCAAACCAACGAACCAAGCCTCTATAAATCGAACACCCATTTTTCTAGCCTTCTTCTATCATCAAGGAGTTCAGGAAAAATGCTTGAGGGCCTCCAGAAATTTGGATCAATCGTGTGTGAATTTGTGTGTGTTTTAGGTTCGAAAAAAATGGAATGGAGCGTGTGTATTAAAGGGAAACCGTGTATGAGTTATTTGATTGCAAAAATTTCGGTTGTGATTGGTTAGATGAGGTGTAGATGCTGATTTGATGATAGTTTCCAAGATTAGATTAGTGATTATCTTGTTTAGTTTTGAATTATAATAGTTTACAAGAAATAAAAATGCAAATCGGCCCACATATAATTTAAAATAATGTGACAATAATTTTTTGACATTGTAAGATATTAAAATGTTGTAATAAAATTTATCTTACTTCATATATTGCTCGTTTCCAGAGGTTTGGGATTTATTTGGCGTTTTAAACATTTATTAATTGAATTTTAAAGTTACAGGGGTATTTTGGTCATTTTACATGTTTTGAAATTTCGGGTATTACAACTTCTTCCCCTCTAAAATAAAATTTTCGTCCTCGAAATTTGAAGTCGCAAGGTTAAACAAAGTCGTAGCAAATCGAAAAAGGTCGTCACGAACATCCTCACGCCCGTTGAGGTTCTTACAAAAGAATCTTCAGACAATTGGTTTCTCATGACTCGATCAACACAAAATGGGTTCAGATTTCCTCAGACAGAGACAAATTAGGTTGATTTCAGATCAGAAGGACCATACAATATAAAATGGATGATAGGTGGATCTTCCGAAAAGCTTATATGAAATGCGAACAGAATTTCGAATCAGATTACTGTACCATCAGTAGAGAGCTCTTCAAGGAGTTTCAAGATATATAACTGAGGTCGACGGAATGCAGTACGGAAGTTCAAACTCATCCAGATATCTTAATGAACGAAAACAGAGTATACGCATAGGTAGAATGAACCTAATGTCTCACTAATCACGGATAATCCAACGGAGATCAGATTCTAAACTTCTTAAGTACTCCCCCAAGATATCCTATGGCCACAATGAGTGCACGTTATATGGTGTAAGTATTATCACGTTGATCAGGCGTCATAATACTAGCACCACATAAATATGCCTTCATGATGATCATACTTTATCTCGAGTCATGAGTATAACAACCTATCTTAATCCACCTAGTACTTCTACAGTCTCAGAGTCAACCAGATCAAAGTCATAGTCAAGAGAGAAATAAGACTATTCGCAAGAGTATCGGAATTTCCAGATTGCCTAGCAGAGTAAGGCACGCCTTCACAAGCATCAGATTTTCCACAGTTCGCCAAAATTCCTCAGAACAAAACCATCATCGAACGTACGAAAATAAGCACGGGGCTGAAATGCTTCTAGGAAACTTAAATCATTAGCGGATCTTATCATGATATAACGAAGCTTAAGGGAGTCAACGGAAATGAAAACTAATCGTCAATAACTTCGGTCTTCACAGAATCAATTCTTCCAAACATAAAAGGTCTGATTCAGAAATCCGTTCATTCAAAACATCTACTCTCTTCAAGTCCGGTTAATATGTCTTCGTTTTTTTTTTTTTCCATCAATCTGGAAGTGAAGCAAAATCGTCTGGTTCATCACGCCTCCTGCAGTTCTTCTTGGAATGTGATGGAGTAATGTGAATTTCTGGCACGATCTTTAAGTTTCTTCATCATCCAGTCTGCTTCCGCCCTCAATTCATCTTAGTACAACCAAGATGAATAGGGAAGTGAGACTGCATGTCTTCATCAGCTCTCAATTCTTCTTCTGCATCGCCAACACTTCTGTCTTGTAAGGAATGTCTTCACTCCTCAGGGTAGTCACCGCTGTTGTCAACTCCAGGTCAGGTAGCGAAGTAATTCTTCTGATGCGTTTTTAGTTGTCTTGATGCATACGCAAAACCTTCTGTGTTGCAAGGGAGCATAACCGAGTCTCTTTCTGAAATGTCTCAAAATTTGTTCCGTCTGAAGGTATGGAAACAAATTTCTATTTCAGCTTTCCAAAACTCCGTTCTAAATCAGACTAAGCTGTTTCTCTCTGGTCACGAAATTTATCAAGGGTAACGCAAGTTGTAAACGTCTTTCAGAATTCTGATGCAAGGTTCAAAAGATTTCAGTTTACCATTTTGTTATCGGTCTTGACCATTCGGTGATAGTTTCAAAATTTGCGGGATTTAAAAGGGATATTCTCAATCAAGAAAAACCGTTGTCTCAACAGATATCAATCTCTCAGAATGCACAAGTGATCGTCAAATTTCTTACAAAGTGCAAAAATGATTTTCATGTTCTTCTTCGTCTCCGAATGTACTATTAAGTCATACAATGACCATTTGCCCAAGTACTCACGAGAACACATTCATTTATCAAATTTACAGAATAGTCAGAGCTTTAGCTAATACTATTAGCGTCACAAATCTTTATATCAGTCTTTACAAATACGGAAAGCGATCTCAAGAATAACCTCAATTCATATTTCCATCTGAAGGAAACTTCGCGCTCTGAAATTGACTAGATATAAAGTCGTTTCAGGGTGGAGAATACATAGTTCTTAACAACAATACGGTTCAGCTTCCAATACATATCTCCGGTCATCATCCTTCTTTATTGCGAACAAAACTGAAATACGCCAAGAAAATACACTTAAGCGAACTTACTTCTCACTCCGGTGGAAAATTTGGTGGTTCAATCAGAAATCGTGTTCAGAAAATTCAGGGTGCCAAGTAATTTTCAAGATAAGGTTCATTCATTGTTGTACGAAATGGGTTCAAGGAAAACTTCATAATCGCGAACATAACACACGAGTCTTCAGAGTAATAATGATAGTCCAGAGTTTAACAATCGGTAATCATGGTAGGGAGTTCAAAATTGCTTCAAACGTCAAAGGTGAGACATAGGAGGATAGTTGTCAAACAACCAATCCTTTATCAGAATAACATTAGAGTTAACAGTCCACAGAAAGACAGATCAACAAAGCAAATCTTATCGTCCAAAATGAGAGGAAACATTCTTATACTCGTGGTTAAACACCACAAGACTTCTCATAGGGACAGAGATGGTTAAGACGAAATCAAATGGTGTCAGAAATTTATAGATGCTTATCAAGAGACAAGAGAAAATTAACAGAAGGTATCAAATGCTTATCAAAAGCAGAAGACAAATAACAGAAGGTGTCAAGTACGTCATCGCCAAGGAGATTTTCAGAATGCCCGAAGAGGCATCAAAATGATTAACAGAAGGATCAGAGGTCAGAGTCGGACTCTGCAGACAAGGATCAAATAGTATCAGGCCATATTACTATGCAGTTCTTAATGCCTTCGAGATTTATTTAATTCTCAAATCTTGGGTAGTGCAAAGCATAAGCTTTCAATTTCTAAAATTGATCTTAACAGACTTAAATCAAAAGCAGAGCACGAATCAGAGTGATACGGAAGCAAAATACTTAAACAAACGCCTTATAGTCTACCCATTCCTCACTGGTCAAAACTTAAGTTCATATCAAGAAATCCTAAAGCAAGTTCTCAGGGTGTTCTCCTATGTTCTTACAATGGAAGCCTAATGGTCCAAAACTCACAGGTCAAGGGTAAATGTATTACGAGTCGCAGCATGTCTCTCTGATACCATAAATTGTAACACCCCGACCCGACAAGGGTAGAGATGTCACAACAATGGTGACATATCAGAAACATACATAAGCATACATCTTCAATAATACAAAGGAATACAAAGGTTACAAGAATTTGCAAGGAAATACAGAATTACAGAGGAATAAATACTAAGTCTGAAAATATAAATTCTTCTAGTCATCTCTATAACAAAATCACTATCACAATGTAGTCTTCTAAGTCCAATGGTACTCTCCACTCATACCCAACTTCCTACTAAAACCTGCCGCAGGAAAAGAAATGCGGCTGAGCTACGAGAGCTCAGTGAACAGATATAACGGTAACAAAGCAGTAATAAAGAATAATACAGAGTGTCAGAAATATATGTCATGCAGATATAATCAGAATCAAAGGATAAATAAAGGAGTAAGGATAAAGGATAGGGAATAATAAGTAGGTAAAGGTAAAGGGAAACAGTGCAAGATATATTAAGGGTCAGGGTAAGTAAATGTATATGGTAAAGGTAAACAGTAATCCACCACGAGCCCAGAACAGAGATATAATATATATAACCATGCCATCATCATCAATCAGAGGGGTGTCCTCTCAGTAACCAGATAATATGAGGGGTGTCCTCATGTATCAAATGGAGTAGCTAGCTCCCAGAGGTTGTGAAAGATGTGTATCGCACACACCATCAGTCACTAGAGATATAACAGATAATATAAACAGATAACAGAAACAGAACAAATCTAGGATGCATCCATACGCCCCAGGTGGCCAGAGTCTACTAATACACACCAGATAAAATAAAGTCAGGGACGGGACAGGTCATCACTCTCCTGCCCTAGAGTCATGCCATCGGTGCATCAATGACATGGACATGAAACCCTCATGCCTAGTGAGGTGGCTCGGGTATCAAACCGTGGGTCAAAGGTCAAGTATCATGTCATAAACAGAGGGTCATGTCAAAAGGTTCAGATTATAAGGTCCATGTCAGATGTTACAGAAGTGTATATCAGAGGTTCAGAAATCAGATAGGTTTATACCAGAGTTTATAACAATGTTCAAGTCCAGGTTCAGAAATAGTATATCAGATTAATACTTATATCAAAGTTCAAATTAAGTTTCAAAACAAGAGTTTATGATCAAGGTTCAATAGGTCATATCAAAGGCTCATAATCAAAAGGTTTATAGGTTCATAGAAAAGATTTTAATTCAAAGGTTTCATATTAAACTTGTATCTAAAATAATCTTTCAGTGACTTTCATAAAATGATGTTTGGTAAAACCTTTTTATACAGATAGTCTTTAAAAGAAATTTTCATAAAACTTTTAGTGCAGTATCAATTCAAAATTGGTATAACATCGTACTCAAAAGCTCTTCAAAAACATTTTCATATCATTAAGGAAGGTTTTCAATTTAGTTATATTATCAAATGAAACTTCAGGGTATACAAGGATTTGAATATGCAGGTCACAAGGTAATGAGTCAAGTATCAAGGGAAATTCAGAGTCAGATATCATGTCAGAATCAGAGTGTTATAACAAGTTCATATTTCAAAGGGTTTATAAAAGATGGCTCAGAATCAAGTTTCATAACAAAGTTCATATCAGGAATTATAACAAAGGGGAATCATATAAGAGGTTCAAAGTAAAGGGGATCATAGCAATGGCATCAATACAGAAGCTGACAGATCAGAAAAATGAAAGAGATCATGAGAAACCTGTGAGAAGGTTCAGAATATCTGTACCTTATACCGCAAGTGAAAATACACATAGAAATACCAAGATCGGAAACCAACTCCATCTTCAGCGCATCTACACGAATACACGGTCGTCTTACTATTAATATCTTAATTTAAATCAGATTTCTCACTTTAGTCGGCTTTCTATTTTTTGCAACTTTTCCTTTTTAGGTAACTTTTCAAAATTAACAGATTTCCATATTTAACAAGATACTATTATTACATAGTAGGTTAAGTCCTTATTTACAGATTATTATGGGATTAAGGTATATTTATCAAGTTGCAAAACTTTAGGGTTAATTATGACAGATTTTCATATTTTAGGGTTTTAAATGCAAATATTCTAAATTCAAAGGTCTAACATGAAAATACTTTAAGTTACTGATTTAAATACTCATTTTATTCAGAATGACATCCTAATCCCTTTAGTTTCACAGATTACAGTTTATACCCCTCTAGTTTCAATATTTACAAAACAAACCCTAGATTTACATAATTCATGATTTAATCCCTGTAATATCCATATTTACCAAACAAGCATATTATTTTACAAAATTACAGAATGTAGCCTCAGAATTAAGTATAGTAAAAATCAGACCCTCAGAATTCAAAAATTTCACATTTGGTCCCTTAACTTTACAAAACTTATAATTCAAATCATAATTTAATAACAATTACATATTAAGCCCATAAATACTCAAATTTACACATTACACCTTTTATGACATTATTTACACCGAATACCTTTAAGTTTCCAGAAATTTCACTTTTAGTCCCTCCTTTTTATTTAATTTCAAATCGACACAATAATTATCAAATAAATCCTTTTCTCGCCAAATTTACATATAGGACCCTCATGTTATAATTTTTATACATTATCCCAGATCTATATAACATTAAAAAAATAACCCTTAAGTTTTATTATTTACAAAACGCACCCTATACTTGTTTTAATCCGATCGGTTTTAATCAAAAGGGTATAAACCCTAACCAAAATTATCCCAATCACCATGTAATCATTATATCATCCTAGTACAGCATTAATTTCCAGATTTCATCATACAAACCCTAGTTCAATCGGTTTTAAGGTTTTTTTTTTCATAATTTCCTTTATTTTCTCATAAAACCCGATTATACCAAATAATTCGAAAACCATGATTTAAGCTCTAATAATTCGAAAGGATATTTTTATGATGTTATATGATACATATAGAACCCATGAAAAATATAAAAAAGGCTCAAAAAAATCGCAGGTATTTTATATATTCCAATTACGTTTTTAGGGTTTTAATCCCATTAATTTCTATATGATCAAATGAGCATGCATGATTCGAATCTATCATTTTTCCAGAGTTATATGAGGCATATAGAGTCCAGATAAAATAGGTTTGAAGCCCAGAAAAATTGTATGAACAGATTTAGGTTTTATTTGTATTTTCGATATTCATAATTACCATGATCAATCTAACGTGCATGGATCGATTTAGATATTTTATATTTATCATATGCGAAGAAAAGGATACCAGAAAAATACCAGATAGATTTTATACGATCGAATGAAGACGTGAGAGTTTTGGTTCTTCTCGGCTACACCAAATCGAACAAGAATCCAAACCAACGAACCAAGCCTCTATAAATCGAACAACCATTTTTCCAGCCTTCTTCTATCATCAAGGAATTCAGGAAAAATGCTTGAGGGCCTCCAGAAATTTGGATCAATCGTGTGTGAATTTGTGTGTGTTTTAGGTTCGAAAAAAATGGAATGGAGCGTCTGTATTAAAGGGAAACCGTGTATGAGTTATTTGATTGCAAGAATTTCGGTTGTGATTGGTTAGATGAGGTGTAAATGCTGATTTGATGATAGTTTCCAAGATTAGATTAGTGATTATCTTGTTTAGTTTTGAATTATAATAGTTTACAAGAAATAAAAATGCAAATCGGCCCACATATAATTTAAAATAATGTGACAATAATTTTTTGACATTGTAAGATATTAAAATGTTGTAATAAAATTTATCTTACTTTATATATTGCTCGTTTCCAGAGGTTTGGGATTTATTTGGCGTTTTAAACATTTATTAATTGAATTTTAAAGTTACAGGGGTATTTTGGTTATTTTACATGTTTTGAAATTTCGGGTATTACACCAAGATTCTTACAATAGTGTGTAAGAATCACGTTCTTGTACACACAAACTAATACCGAATTAATGTTATGCAAGTAATGAACACAAAACAATAATTGCTTTTCAAGAAAACAAAAATCGACACCCTATATGGGATGTTCGGCCAATTTTATGAACAAGAAAGAAAAACACACAAGGTTTTAGGTAGAGTACCCAATAATGAATCCTAACCTTTGTATTTATAGAGAGATAACTTAGAGGATAAGTTAACAATGGATTAGGGTTTCTAACCCATTGTCGATCGGCCTAGCCCATAGAGGCTTCCGGATCCTTCTCAACTTTCCTAATTTTCACTCTTTAATTGTTTCCTTTTATCGTTTAACAGTCGTTAGTCATTATCCGTTAAATACTTAACGTCCGTTAAATGTTTTGTGCATATAATAATTATTTATAACATTTTATAAATAATTATTAATCATTAATTCTTCATTTGTAACGTGTGCAATCCTGTGATCTCGAGTTCGATCCTAACACACAACTACTATTTTATGTCTATAAAACTAACAGCTCCCACTTAGACATATCATAATAGTTGTGATCACATCGGTTAGCGTCTTGCAACACGCCGATGCCTCTAGTACAACTCGAGTAGGTCTCCTGGAAAAACCTTTAATGATTCATCATTATTAGTATCCTTTTGTTACTAATACCACATTAAATAAAGATATGGATCTAATTAATTCTTTATTCAACTATTATGTTTCTCGTTGTTTGTGATTGAGCAAGATTACCAAATCTTCTGAACACATTCAGGGGAGATCTTGGGCGTGCGCACGCAAACATCTTGTCAACCCTACGAGGGGCCCAGCAGTATTAAACTTCAAAATATATTTGAAGGAACAAATTCTATCTTGACTACAAGCATAACTTATGAACTTTGCAACAATTCCGAAAACAATCCTTATGACTACCAGTTACGTATAGCGTTAAATTGTTCCACAGAATGCACTACATTCATAACAGTTATCTGGTATCTCAAGTCTGAGGATAACTATTCATGATTTACTTAATAACAACATCCATAAAGTAACATCATGTAGTTTGGGATAAGTCATATATTCAATTCATTGAATATCATGTGAATTTGGCATGTCAACGCATCAATATACTTTCAAGTATATTATACCAAAACTCAGATTTGTCTTAATTCAATGATATTCCCATATCATTAATTGACAACGGACGATTTAGAATAACTAAATTATTTATGGATTAAACATGCAAATATAGGACACAATTTATTATTAATGAAAATAAACGTACCAAGTACTTAAATTCATTATAAATAATAAATGCTTAACATCTTTTATCCAAATACTAAATAGATCAATGCATGAAAATTCTAGTTGATGAATTATGTCTCAAGCTATGACAATCATACTTGTTGACAAGACATAAATCAACCAACTTTGATCTATCAGAATTTTGAGAATACTTATTTCAAGAATTCATCTGGTGAAGTTCTTGTATGTGTGCATTCAATTAATTTGATAATGCCACATAATATTTCATAAAGTGTGTGACATCCTCAATCACCAATTTATGATTTTTCAAACTTTCAAACAATTTTAAAGTTTAAAGTATTCTTATTCTTTTAATGTATAATGCAACTATACTCTTAGTTAAGCATAACTAGTACACATGGTCATTAACAAGGATGAAATCCTACCATGACTAGTATTGAGTGTCATCTCAATTTCATTAGCATCATTGTATGCAAACAACAATATGCTCTTTAAAATTCCGTAAACTTTAATATCTACTGTGTAATGTTTGATGCCTTTCAGACTTTCAAGTTTGTTGGCTATGACAATTTTCACAACGATTGACAAATTGTTCATCTATAGAATTTGGAAGCTGTTCCAGGCTGAGGATGTAATTCTATATCCAAACATATTCTAATTAGAATATACATTACACTAGTTATCTCATAACCTTTAATTAGATATCAACATTGTCATAACATCTTATAACAATTCGTTTATGTAACATGATGTTCATGAAAAATCTTCGAGTCATACTTAGATTTCATTCATGTTCTATCTTATTTAAAAGATATGTATTTATTTAGACATTCTAAATAATATATCATGTTCTATTAGATTTATTTACCGCATATATTTATAATAATAATAAACACACATTCCAAGGTTATATATTTTATTTCCTAAATCTTTCAAGTGAAGTTTCATTCCAAGTTAAGACTTAACATTTAACTTATATGAAATGTCACTTCCTATATGTTATCCAACATATATGATTTAAGAAAGTAAACTTAATACTCCCACTAGCTTTCAGGAATACTTAGGAATTATCTTATTTTAATTATCAATTCAAAATTTGAATTTAATAATTAAATATAAGAATTATCTCCTAGAAGCATGCATTAATTCATTCATGAATTATTGCACTATGTACACTTCCAAAGATTATTATGAATTCAAAAATCCTTTTGATTACTTACCGTCCTCGCTCAAGTAATCACTCAAGAAAGAGTTTTGATATTCCATTGTTAAATTTCATATTCATTAAAATAAATATGACAATTACCATCTTTGTATATTTAATGCGCTTAGAAAAGAATATTCAATCATAGTTAATTGCTTAAGTATGATTAATAATCTTGTCATAAGATATGCATTAAAATATGTACAATATTGTCCATATGATTTCTACACAAAGATTTAAACCACTAGGGTTATCTTATCTTTGAAGAAACTCATCTTCATTCTCTAACTATTGAGAATTAAGATAAACCAATTTTCCAAAAATTGATTATCTTTATGGACAGCATCTTTAACATTCATAGTATGAGTAATTTACCCAATTCAATATTTGGTAATGCATCATAATATAATCCTCAACATATTAATCAAATATCTGAGATATCCTTGCGGATCTATGAATGAGAATTTCATCATCTTGAGGTCTATCATTTACATGTTTAGCCTCATCATGATTTTTACTAGCGTGTTTTAGAAGATTATGTATCTTGTAATTTTATCTTTTCAAGATAAAAACTCCCACTTGATTTTTGTAATTCATAGACTATCTATAAACACTTAGCAAGTAGAGCAACACTAAATTGTTCTCTTTTGGGATATTACAAATACACATTGACAGTTCCTTACATTAGTTTGTTAATAACCTACTCATAAGTAGTTTAACAAATTCAGAACTTCAATTTAAGACTTAATGTGATTCATCACTGTGGAAAACTAGAAGGGGGGGGGGTTGAATAGTTTTATGTCTTTTTAATTTTATTATGAAAACCTTTGTTTATTTTTAAAACACTTAGATTCAAGTTTCTATGAAAAATAAAACTTGAACCTTATTATTAGTTATATATGTATTCTTTTAAATTGATTGTAAAAGTTTTGGTTTCTTGAATGGAGTTTCAATTTGATCTATATGTGAAGTCAACTTCTAATTATTACTAACAATTATATATGCCTATATGTTATAAAAGTAATGACGATATAAATAAAGATGTAAGTAAGAGATGGAAAGATCTAACCGAGACACGAGGGATTTATAGTGGTTCGGCTACAAGGACACCTTCCTTGCCCTACTCTACTCCCGAGCACCAAGCTCGAGAGTTTTCTTCACAACTTCAATAAGCACCCTTATGGCGGAGAAAACCGTACACAACTTTGGCTTACACGGGTTTAACGACACAAAGCTAAATGTCGAGTTCTAATCGTAGCTAGAACCAATCTCACAACTTCACAACACAACTTCTTCACAACTTATTCACGACTACTTCACAACGGCTTCATGACTGCTTCACGACTTCTTCACGACTTCAACACGACCGCTACACAACCTCTATGCTGCGGCTTCACGACTTCAACACTATGTCTTCACGACTAAGACTTCACGACTTCAACACGACCGCTACACAACCTCTATGCTACGGCTTCACGACTTCAACACTAGGACTTCACGACTAAGACTTCACGGCTTCAACACGACCGCTACACAACCTCTATGCTACGGCTTCACGACTTCAACACGACCGCTACACAACCTCTATGCTACGGCTTCATGACTTCAACACTAGGACTTCACGACTAGGACTTCATGGCTTCAATACGACCGCTACACAACCTCTATGCTACGGCTTCACGACTTCAACACTAGGACTTCATGACTAGGACTTCATGGCTTCAACACGACCGCTACACAACCTCTATGCTACGGCTTCACGACTTCTAGGCTATGGCTTCACAACGGCTTCAAGACTTCTCTACTTCACAACTTTACAAGGCTTCTACTCTACTTCTTTACTCCACAACTACTTATCCACCTTCTTCACTACTTACACACTACTCTAGCCTAATCACTTATGTTTACAACATGTATACACACTTTACACAAATGAATGAAAGATTTACAAAGTATACAAAACAAACAACTTGAGTAACAAGATGCTACTAAGTTGTAATACTTCTAGTCTTGATTAATAGAAGTATTCTTCTTTTGCACTTGGATGGTGGAATCTTGGATCACTTGGAAATCAATGCTTAAGATTACATGATCAAAGGTTTTTAAAGATATGAAATGAGATTTACAACAGAAAGTTTTAGTGCAAAATGGTGAGTAAAAATCCAGGGGAAGGCTGGTATTTATAGGCAGAAAAACTGGACAGCTGGAGACCTACTGGAGCGTGGCCGGCCCCCTTAAATAGGGGGGCGGTCCCCTTAATTTTAAGGGGGCCGCCTAGTAAAATTAAGGGGGCCGCCCAAGGTGTCCGTTGCCCAGATTTGTCCTTTTGTGGGGAAGGTTTTTCTGGAACATTTTAACTGATTTTGGTTAAAAATTTGAATTCATATTTTTATAAAAGATTAAACATTTTTATTTAATACCAAAAATGTTTTTCTAAAATATATAAAATGTTTTTGACATTTTATAAAAAATCTAGTTATTAAGAAAATGTTCCTTTGATCATATAATGCATTAAGCATTAGTTCATTCATACCTTAAGTGATTTTAGTTATAGAAGTGAATATTTACAACTAAGTACTTGTTTATTTTATAAGTTTATGTTTTAATGAGTTTACATTTTGTGATCATCAAAACATAGAGATATGAATAAATATTGATAATGTTTTTAGGCATTATTTATGTCAACAATCACATTCCATAACAAAATGGTGTCTTATTAATCTTCTAGGTTGGAGTCTTATTGAGTATATCCAATCTATACTCAATTTTCTAACCTTGAAAACTTTTGAAAGAAATAGAAGATATAGTTATCTTTAATCAAATAATATAACAAGAGTTTGATTTTCCTAACTGAACATATCATAAACATTATGTATTTCATTAGGATTAATATTGTAAGATAATCATACAATATGTAAGATAAATATATTTCGTTTGGTTTATCTATTCACCAACTAAGTCAGCTTAATGGTATAATAGAATTTCCAAGCCAATTGCATATTATATAACATAAGTACTTTTTGACCAAGTCACTTTATGTCTATTTCTTAACAAGAAGATATAAACTGTTATAATCCCAATATACGTTATAAATCATTGATCAACTCAATGACTTCTTGTATATGTCTTAATTAAAAAACATAACAAGTTAACGTCTTACTTTATTATAAGTCTTGTAACAATTAAAAGACTTCATGTTTATATATTTACAATGAAACATAAACATGTTTAACTAAAGTAATTATGAACACCATCTCTTGGTTTCAATAGTAATTTCAAGCTAATTTATTACTTCACTTATTTTATGTCATTCCAAAATTACATAAATCTTCAAATTGAAGTAGTATTAGATTACTTCATTTATTTTATGTCATTCCAATAATACATAAATATTTAGGGGGTGCTTGGTGGGGGGGTTAAGGGGGTGGGGAATGGGTAAGTTAATCAAAAGGGCCCACCTCACTCATTATTTGGTGCTTGGTTAGGGAGTGCAAAGGGATTGATTACCCCATAGTGGGTAATGAACCATTATAGAGTAAATTGGGGGGGGGTAAGGGATTGATTACCCACCTCACTCATTCCTTTGCATTCCCTTTCCCTTTCCCTTTCCTTTTCCCTTTCCCCACTTTGAACCAAGCGGGCCCTTAGTTTGAAGTAGTCTTATTATCATATTGACACTTGTTCTAATAAGTATCTAATTTAGAAACTTGCAAATTAACATAGTTTCATTACACTAGTTGATCTGCTAGTAATGAAAGTATGAAATTTACCTTTCCATTGTAATCTAGTCCAAGCTCTCACATGACGTAGATTACAACTTCAAGTGTTCTATTAATTAGATGTGAATAAGTCACATTAGAACATTAGTCTCTTACCTTGCAGTCAAGAGAATCCTTTAAATCATATTCCTATGTGTTGTTCCTTGCATACAATAAAGATTTCTCCCACTTGTGCATCGAACAACATCATGTATCAGATAAACAACACGTCACTCATTTGTTTATGTGATCAATATGATTGTGTCATAGATATTATCATAATAAGTAGATATAGAACCACATTGCCTATTTAGGAAACGTACATGACTATCCTTAAAAACACAAGTGTCTACTATTGAAAAGTAATTATCTCAAGACATTCTAGAGATAATCTGAGTTACTACCAAGATAACAAAGCTTGTAGCTCCCACTGAATTACAGATCATTACATTAATTCATTATTCAGTAATTACAACAAAATACTCCCACTGGATTTGAAAACATTATAAGTGTTTAATAACCAGTAAAAGCAAATAGTGTGTTATTTACTTTCCTACACCTTTGAGAAAACCCATACGTAACAATTACTTAGGTACTAAAAGAATGTATTTTACTTTGTAAATGATGGACTATCCATCAATGCAATTAACTTAAAAAAATTGGGCGTGCAATTTCTTCCTTAATAGGTCTACCATCCCCACAATGGTATGTAGCACCTTTAAATGGTCAAAACAAAACAACTAGATAAAATATACTAATTTGTCTTTTACTATTTTGCGGTAATAAGTCTAGCTTCTAATTGAATAACTCATAAAATGTGCAATTTTCTTAACTATTAAAGTTTGCTATGAGTTATTTCTTAGAATTTAGACAATTCTAATTTTCCTATCATATCTTTCTCATTCATGAAAAAGAATATGATTAAGTCTCACGCTTCACTCATGGAAAGGAGACTAGGTTATCCTTTTAGTAAAATTGACTTTAGCCAAAAACACCTATGGGCGTAGATCAATTTACTAATAAAAGAATATCCCACGTTTACGGTTTAATGTTGCATTAATACATTAAAAGAATTTACAAAATTCAATTTTAGTATTTTCGATAATACAATTTTTTTTAAAAATAAAATACCCAAGGAAATATTCATACAACAATAGTATTTTCTTGAAAACTAGGATCCAAATTATCATAGTTTCATTACATCAGTTGATCTGCTAGTAATGAAAGTATATAATAAGGTAATCTGTCGAACAATAATTGGCAAACAATTTCCAATTCCTAGATCTTTATGGGATTTATATTGGCAAATAATTTCCAATATAAGCATGTTTCATCCTCATCTTGTGCCTTGAGTCCAAGCTCTCACTTAACTCAATTTAAGTCGTCTAATTAAAAAAATGTAAATTACCATAGTCCCATAACATCAGTTGATCTGCTAGTAATGAGAAGATGAAATTTACCTATCCATTGCAATCTAGTCCAAGCTCTCACATGACTAAATTACAACTTCAAGTGTTTTGTAATTAGATGGCATTGACTTAATTTTAAAGGGTACCAATTTTGATGTGTCAATCAAAATATGTACGAAGAAGCATGCATACATCTTCGTATCATAAGTGTTTCAAAACTTTTTTACCAATTTTAAGCTAAGATTTCATTCAACAAAGTTTTAATTGAGGTATTGGGTTCATCAATCAAAGAATTACCTACAATTATCGCCCACTATATCCTACTAATGCATGAGTCAAAAGACCCAAGTTATTCGGATAATTACTACAAAAGTGGCGCGTGGAATTGAGGTCAATTCACCCTTAAGGTGATTTTGTACATAAAATAGCTTACTTGATAGCTCCAATTTGACACACAAAGGAGCGAAGAGACAAACGTCAGCACAAGTGCCAATTAAAAACGCGTCTCTTTCGGTTTGAAAATTTTATGTCAATCCTCCTTATACCCCTCTTATAGTTTGTCAAAACTGGGTGAGCCTTTCACACTATTGGTACAAAACTCATCACTCAATTAAAAGTTTATGATTATAAGTCTTAAAAAATATGTTATAAACTATAATATTGCTAGTCTCACCTGGGAGCAAATTACCGTGCGAAGCGAACCACTGTCGGCACATATGACTTTGTGTTAGCATTTAATTTATTAATTGAAAAGTGATGGTCATTTGCAATATTAGAACTATTGTGTCATGTGAATATCTAAGTATAGGAAGGTGGGCTTTTGGCTAAACATGTAACACCCCCGTGCCCGCTTATACCAAAAACTTTGACTTTTTACGCGGGAAACTTGAACTAAAACTGACCTGCTGTTACTCTTTTGTAAACTGACGAAAATGCATACATATTCAGCCCTTGAGGCTATTTTTAAATGAAAGTACATTCAATTACCTTCAAAATGATAGGTGTCACGACCCATTTCGACTTACGGATTAAAAGATATGAATTTTTGAAAATTGCCAAAAATCTGAAAAATCTGCAAAAGCTTGCTGTCCGCATTTTCAGTTTTCAAAATCCTCGGCTGGAAACCCGACCTCCCGAACTCGAAACTTAACCAAACTTTCCAGATTCATTTGGTGTATCAATGGGCTCATTTTCATGCAAAAACATTTACCTTACGACACCCCGAAGGGGTACTTTTACAAATGAGACGGGTTATGCAAATAACCCGTTTTGACCCATTTTCACTACAAACAACACATACGACTTCCATTTTACATCAAACTTGACCCACATCAATAACTTAACATCACAAACGTGTTCCAACTGACACTTGACCCGTTTACTATCCAAAATGGGTACATTTATATTATATCCAAACGCCCCTTTAACTTTACTCAAGAACACATATACCATACTTTGACTTATCAAATGACTTCCAAATCGTCATAAAATTCTTGACATACACTTTGCCATGCGGCTGCACTTTAACAACTCATAAAAGACTAACGGGGGTACAAACTTACACATGAGCCCGGTATCTACCTAAGCTCTACATTCTTACCAATCTACCCATATCGCATAAACAAGCCTTAACCATTATATCCAAATCATCCATATAAGCACGCCAACCTACAAAACGGTTAGACAACTAAACTGTAAGCACAAAGGCTTAGCAAGTAAAACAATCATAACATACCATTATATTTCAATCCACATAAACATCATATACATAAACACTTACTTCATGGCTCACTACTCAAATCTCAACTAGCAGATAACATCAACATATCCCATAGCATCATCTCATCACATAAGCCATAAAACATGGCATCACATAAGCATAACACAAGTTCATATCACTTGCCGTACAACATACATAACACATATGTTAGAAATCCATATAACACATGTTACCATCATTTTACTTACCTTAATCCAAGCTAAACATATCAAGAACATCATCATCATCACAATGATCCATCATCATCATCGTCGATCTAACAACCGAAACCTAGCAACATAACAATAAAGAACATAACAAGGGTTATCAATACCCATCAAATACACTTATCTTTGATGTGGTTTGCTCGTCGTTTCAACTCAATTGCTAAATTACCAAGGCATCATGTTATTCTTTTTAATTCTAAGTTATGTTGTATTTTTTGGTAAGGTTTTCAACAACAGATTAATGGATAGCTAAAATCATAATAGAAACATGAGTAAAGTGCGAAAAATGTCTCTAAACTTTACGTAAATTGCGAAAGATGTCCTTGAAAAAAATTGCGAAAAATGTCCCTAAACTTTCAATTTTCTGCGAGGTATGTCCTTTACGCGTTACTGTAGTTGCAAATTTAGTTTTTGGACTGACGATCGTTAGTTTTAGCCGTGTGAAATGACTATTTTACCCTCATCTACTACAAGGACTTTTTTTGGCCGTGTGTAATGACTATTTTACCCTCGCCTACTAGGGACATTTTTTGCAAGAACATTTTTTTGTAGTTTAATATTCATTTTCTTTTTGACTTCCCATCAACACCACCCTCTACCACCACACAACCATCACCACCACACAACCATCACCACCACCCTCTACCACCACCATCAAATCCCCTCTTTTGTAATTTGCAATAAATCTGAACCATTACAAAAATAATTAGATAATCACTTTCAAACACAATTCCCAAACACAGTGATGTTTGTGATGACAAATTTTATATTGTTTCGGTTGCAAAGGTACATTTTGTTTTGATTTTAATTGTAATATTTTTGGGTCAACTAAATTTGGTTCTTATCTCAAATGGGTGGTGGGTGGTATGAGGTTCCTGCAGGTCAAAGAAATCACATAACACAAGTCTTATTCCACAACGCATGTCTTATTATTGCTCCCTCATTATCAGGTTTCATTTCATAAATTTTAATTATTCCAAATATCATTTAGTTGAAATTGAAATTGAAATATAATTATTATGATTTCATTTCAGATCCTGCTTATAATGGAGGCCGCTTCCTGCTTCTAATGGACTAGATGTTGCGGCATGTGTCTTACTGTTTTGATTGCAGGTTGTGTAGATCCAATAGCTAATAAGGAGAACCAAATCCAAGTGGTACTAAAGAAGAACATTGGCGAAGAGATGGTGGATATGACTACAATTTATGGACATAATGTAAATGAAGACAGTGGATCAAAAGTGTGAGTGCTACTACATCACACACACAATTTTTTGTATTACATTATATGCAAAACTGTTCTTTATTGTACCAACACTTAACTACAATGCTTACCATGAATTGAATGTTTTTTTTGCATGAAAGGCATGAGCCTGTAAGCAAGCAGTGTGGTAAAAGATATCAAGATGACGACTAAAATTTGAAAGTTTGATGGGTATTGTGTTATTTTATTGGGTTTACAATTGATATGTGAATATTGAAGAAAGTGTTGGAATTATATAATCATGACTATCACATATATAAACAATTAACATCAAAGAACACATATGCGGAAGCAAAGGATACATAACACATAAATAATTAACCGAATTATAAAGTAAGCGTACCTTGATGATTCTAGCAAGAACAAGAATCAGACCGTGCAATAGGAGTGATGAACCCTAATTAGGGTTTATAGGATTATAAGAATTGCCCCTTACCCTTTTGCGATTAAATCCAAGATTCTTACAATAATGTGTAAGAATCACGTTCTTGTACACACAAACTAATACCGAATTAATGTTATGCAAGTAATGAACACAAAACATTAATTGCTTTTCAAGAAAACAAAATTTGACACCCTATATGGGATGTTCGGCCAATTTTATGAACAAGAAAGAAAAACACACAAGGTTTTAGGTATTAGAGTGTACAAGAGTACCCAATAATGAATCCTAGCCTTTGTATTTATAGAGAGATAACTTAGAGGACAAGTTAACAATGGATTAGGGTTTCTAACCCATTGCCGATCGGCCTAGCCCATAGAGGCTTCCGGATCCTTCTCAACTTTCCTAATTTTCACTCTTTAATTGTTTCCTTTTATCGTTTAACAGCCGTTAGTCATTATCCGTTAAATACTTAACGTCCGTTAAATGTTTTGTGCATATAATAATTATTTATAACATTTTATAAATAATTATTAATCATTAATTCTTCATTTGTAACGTGTGCAATCCTGTGATCTCGAGTTCGATCCTAACACACAACTACTATTTTATGTCTATAAAACTAACAGCTCCCACTTAGACATATTATAATAGTTGTGATCACATCGGTTAGCGTCTTGCAACACGCCGATGCCTCTAGTACAACTCGAGTAGGTCTCCTGGAAAAACCTTTAATGATTCATCATTATTATTATCCTTTTGTTACTAATACCACATTAAATAAAGATATGGATCTAAGTCATTCTTTATTCAACTATTCTGTTTCTCGTTGTTTGTGATTGAGCAAGATTACCAAATCTTCTGAACACATTCAGGGGAGATCTTGGGCGTGCGCACGCAAACATCTTGTCAACCCTACGAGGGGCCCAGCAGTATTAAACTTCAAAATATATTTGAAGGAACAAATTCTATCTTGACAACAAGCATAACTTATGAACTTTGCAACAATTCTGAAAATAATCCTTATGACTACCAGTTACGTATAGCGTTAAATTGTTCCACAGAATGCACTACATTCATAACAGTTATCTGGTATCTCAAGTCTGAGGATAACTATTCATGATTTACTTAATAACAACATCCATAAAGTAACATCATGTAGTTTGGGATAAGTTGTAACACCCCCAAAATCTGGTTTTAGCGGAAGCATACATGTTTGGGTGCTACTAAATTGGTATCACAACACAAAGTATAAAGAATGGTTTTATCTTAACCATTTAAAATAGATTTCATATTCAAAAGAGAATTGTTTACAACATTTCAAAATTTTGTGCGGAAATATAAGCCCATAAAAGATTTCATGTGGTCCCAATTATATCAGAGTATTCTATGACCATGCCATGCCCTGCCGAAAGCCTCCACCACTAGATTATCGCCTTAACCTGAAAATACATGCTAAAAGTGTCAACACGAGGTTGGTGAGTTCATAGGTTTAAATATTCGTGAATGTGGAATGCCAGTTTATAATATTCAGTTAAGCGGTACGCTCGTAATGACCAGTACACCTGGTAGTGTGACCGTTACGCCCAGTAATGTGACCTTTACGCCCGGTATGTGACCGTTGTTACACCCAGTCATGTGACCGTTACACCCGGTCCTGTTATATGTGTTCGTCCAGTACCCCTGGTCAATGTGTGTGTTATGTGTACATATAATGCATTAGAGTGAACATTCAAGTATTTCAGCCAAACAGTCAAATATGGAGTAAATAGTTCGCATTTTCTAAATAAACAGTCATAGAGTTTAATTAAAAACGAGCATGTATTCTCCCCCAAAACAGTTGTAAAACAAGTAAAGGTAGGGGCCATGAACTCACCTTGGTAAATAGCAGTCAGATCACAAAATAGTTCAGACAGTGTTCAGCACCGACACGCGACCTAGATTAGTAAAGTTTGTTTTAGTTCACACTTCAAGTTCAAGGATTTCAATTATTTCAAAAGTTCATGTTGGTGTTGCTGGTGTGGCAGCATTTAAGTTAAAACCATGTTTTTAACATTTGAAGTTATTGGCTCATCGGGGTGTACGAACGTACAAAAGAATAGGAATAGTGACTCTTGATTTAACAATGATCAGACAGATACGCGCGAAGAGTGAAATATTAATGTGAACGATTTTTAAGACGGTTGGTGTTTAAATGATTGTACGGGTGTATATATATATTTATACATATATACATGTGGTTTTTGCGAGAAATGTAAATGAAGTTGAAAAAGGTTTCACTAGTATATGAGGTGTTATAATTTGTGGTTGCGAGAAAATGATATCTTAATAAACTTGAAGTTTAAAAGAAAAATAATAGTTCTCGTTTGCTTGACTTATATAAGTTGTGACATAACCGTTTCAATTAGTAAGTTATAAAAATCATTTAGCTAGTTTACGATTTCTTAATTTAATCGTATATAATTAAGTGTCAATATTAAAATTGAAGTCATTCCATTTCAAATATTTTCATGTTATATGTATATATTTTTACATATTGTTTATAAGTTGAGTGTTGAAAGTAAAGGTCTCACAATGTCCTATTGTAAAATGCATGTTGAATTTATAGTTTTATTCGCAAAACATATAACAACAATCAAAATTTTATGTTGCGATATTTAATTATTGTCAAGTTTTTATTATATGTCGACGTCACGTGTATTTATATAGTCACAAGTTTAATAAAACGTGTCGAGTCCTTTTTATTTTATATGTAGATGCCATATATATATAAGTGGCCGCGAATTATTGCCGAGTTATATTAATAAAACGTGTGTCGAGGAGGGGGATGGGCTGCGGCCCACTCAAACAGTGAACCAGGCTCCACTGTTGGGCTTTTAGATGGGCAGTGGCCTGGTAAGAACAAAAGGAACAGTTGGGCCGTTTGACAGCCCAAACTGGAAGATGATTTGGCCTGTTAAGAAAGAGGGAAAACAAAACATGACTCAATTTCACATGTGGGCTTCGGCCCATGTGTTTACAGTATGTGAAAATAAGATGATTTCAGTTTTTATTTCCAGTAGACAACAAAGTGGTTTTAGGCACTAGTATTGGAAAGCTTTGCTTGCTCCTAAACTAGAGTATTTTAACGAGGATCAGTGGGTTGAGACGGGACTCTATAACTTCGAGTATTAAGATACTCATTTGGAGTCCTTTATACACTCCATGGGGCTGTACGTATGGATCAAAATGAGCACCCCATGGGTGTCATTTACGACATACAAACGGAGCAAAGGAGCACCCTTTTGGGGTGTTATACACCGAAGCAACAGGACACAATGGCCTTGCTAAGGCTCGAATTGAGTACTACTCAACTCGCCTATAACACAACTCAAGATTTTTGTTAAAATTCTAGCAAGACACGAGATTAAAGGTTTTATGAGCATTTATCAACTGATTTCAAAACTATGATTTTTCTTAGACATTAACACAAACACATTGTGGGCATAAGTTTAAGACCAAGAATTTCGACTAGCGTGGCTCTTACCCAAGACCACACCATTCGAGTCACAAAAGACAATAACGACAAGGAGTTGTAAACTAGTTTTCAAAACGGACTTTTCTTTTTAGACCAGACCACAAACATCTTGTGAGCATAGATCATGACTAAAGACTTGACTAATGTGATTCTTAACCAAGTCCACCCGATTGAGTAAAAAGACCGTGACTTGTTTTTAAAAAAAAATAAGAACCCACTTTGGCTATCCTAGTTCGACTACCAGTGTACGAGTATGATTGGTGCTCACAGAGGCTTGTTTGGGTCGATTTAACCCTTCCAAGCTCACATTGAATTAGTAGCTTTAACATAACAAATCTATTAATATGAACAATTCGACAAGGCTTATGTCATAAGTGCAATATTACGATTTGAGCCAACACTAAATCCTATGTGATATTATCAGTTTCAAATTATGTTTTACCACACCACCAACAAAAACGGATAGACAAAGAAAACTCATAACATACACAAAGTATCATATCATTCGAACATCAAAAACAAGGAATACAAGGACAAGGATTTAACCTTACAAAAGAATGGATGATGGGTCGATCTCAATGTCATCACAAGGAGTCCCACTTGATTCCAAGCTTATCACTTCTCCTTTTTCCTTGAGTATACTCGACTGAGTTATTTGTTTGAGTCAGTTTGGAGTTTTCTTGTGTGATTAGCTTCTCCTGGAAATCAAGTTTATTAAGGAGTGACCCATGGTAAACCCTTGACCCATTTTTGGCCTAGAAAGAGAGGTTTAACCATTTTTGGGTTAACTTCTCTTGGTCTTGATGAAGATTCGACCTCCAGGGGAGGGTTTTGAGTCTCGATGATCTTGGAAAGAAGGTAAACGCCACTGTTGATGGTGATAATAGATGGGATTGTGGCAGGGAATCTCCCTTGCGTGTGGTAAAGTGATATTGGGAAAGGAAATAGCAAAAATATTTGAATGGCACCTTTCTTTGATCCGGTTATTGTTATGGTTTATTTGGAGAATTGTGTTGGAAAGTATTGAAGAAGATGAAAAGGAGGAAAGGGGTATCTGATATTCCTGAGATATCACGTGTGGGGGATAAGGGGTGGGGATAAGGTTGTTTTTATTTGTTTTATTTTAAGTTTTTAGTGTATTAAGTGTACCCCGTGTCCCGTTAAATCAATGCTTGTTTGCGATAACGCGCCTCCACGTAAACGTGAAAAATACAATTTCGGAGCCGTTTTCCCGATACTAATGTAAAACAAATTTGTCGACTCATAAAAATAAATTTTAAAAATCCAACCTTTACTAATATGTGTCGGTACGCGTGTGGTGTCGGTTTTTCAGAAGAACAAGATAACCTCTCGTTTTTTATTTGTTATTGTGTGAAATTGTCGAGAAGTGATAAATTCACTTTACTGATAAGTTAAAATAATTTGAGTGAGTTGTTGTACGCTACTGCGTGCGGATTTGCTTCCCGAAATAAATACGTAAACATATAATTGTTCAGTTTAACAGTTTGGTAATAATAAATAGACATTTATTATTAAAATATTAGTGGAAAAGTACCGGTTGTCACATCCTTCCCGCCTTAGAAGGAAAACTGTCCTCGGTTTTCACTTAGAGTTATCCGATAGAGTTGAGAAAAATTTAGGGCATTTGCGCTTGATTTTGTTTTCACGCTTTCATACGAATTCGAGACCTTTTCGGAAGTTTATTGAACTTTGAAAGTTGAGATGTGAATTGTTCACTTTGAAGTACAAGGTTCCTGGGGTGACTATTCCTAGCATAGCATGATCTTTCCTGAATTAAACATAGGTGATCAGGCTATGTTTAATTGAGGATTGATGATGCCATGTTCGGTTTATTCAAGGTAGCACTGAGTTTGAAACAGTATCGGCCTTTCTGTTAGTAATCAAAATAGTTTATAAGGGAGCACGACCGTCTATAAGATGATAGCATAATAGCTTGCAGGAAAATTTCAGATATGGTTTGCACGACCGCGAGTGTAACGGAGAGAAGTCATCATAACGCCTTGACGCAAAAGTTCGGGAATTCATTAAATGAAGATTCATACAATGCAATGAAAAGAAAAAAAGGAAAAATCCTTATGAAGGTACAAATATTCGAGGAAATACAATCCAAGAAGGTCTAGACTTAGGTCTTATTATGCGAAGCAGGGAACTCTTTCTCTTTAAGCATTGTTATCACATGTGTCGTTGTTGAGGTCCTGGCGAACTCCTTCACTTTTATTCCTCAGTTCTGGGCACTCACTCCTGAAGTGCCCAATTACTCCGCACTCAAAGCACGTGACAGTGATCTTCGAGTTTATCACGAGAGTAGGAGCTTTGCAATCCTTGGCTTGGTGACCGATCTTCCTGCAGTTCCCGCACTGAATGGGGCAAGGCCCATTGTGATGAAACAGGCACGTGTTGCACTTGGGTAACGTCCCAACATAACATTTCTTTTCTGATGCGTGGTTTTGCGACCTTACAACAGGTTTTACCTCTCGAGGGATTTCAAGAGGCTTGCAATCCCCACCAGGCAGTGTACCTGACCGATGTAGTATAGTGAAGTGGCAAGTACCGGGGGATTGATCGTTCTCTAGGGGAATAGTGTCGTTAGGATTGAAAAACTACTCTAATAGGTCTAAGGGTGAGGGAAGATTCTTTTTGTATTTTTATATTTTATGAAAGCAAGTAAAATCTCGGGTTTGAAGGAGTGGGCGGAATTAGTTGCTAGTCAACTAACCCAAATAACTACAAATGCAAATAAAATAAAATAATGAAAATGAAAAGGTTGTGGAACTTATATGGAGAGAAATGTGTTTACTTAGATTTCCTTACTCCCTAACTATCTTTTACCGGTTGATTAGTGTGTATTAATTGCGTGGATGACGGGTGTATTCCTTAATACCAATCGTGGGGTGGCGTACGTACTTCCCCAACTCTACAAGCTCCTACTTCACTCCTATGTCGAGCCGGATAAGAAGCTCCTAACATGGGATCACTAGAATTCACTCATGCATTAAATACAACCATATAAACCTAGTACGCATTGGTTCATGTTTCTTAAGACGTTCAAGCAAATTACCGTATAGGAGGTTAGCCAGTTTTCTTAAGCCTAACATCGATAAACAATCATCCAATACAATTAATAACACACTAACAACCAATAATCAATAGTTAGGTTTCATTAGATCTAAGCAAACACAAGATAAATCTAGCCTAGCATGTTAATTAAAAGACAATAACAAGATATAATCAAACAACACATAGACATATTGAATGATTAAATGATTACTTATCTTCAATTAAACATGGGAGATCCAAGGGTATGAAAACCCTTAAAAATGGCAGAAATTCGTCTTAGGGTTTCTGCTCACAAAGTTTTACACTATGAATAAAAATTGCAAAACTATATATAGAGTTTAGTGGCTGACGGCGTCACATTGTAGGACTTGACGCCGTCACCTCGCCGTGGCTAGGGTTCCCGGATGGTCTTCCTGACGCCGTCCCTCTTTAATCCTCCAAAATCCGCTCTGGCCTATCAAGGGTTGACGCCGTCAGAAATGTGCTTGACGCCGTCCCTCTTTAGCTTAAACCGTGATGGCCTTGATCAACTTAAAGGGTGACGCCGTCAGACTTTCCATTGCAAAACTCTCTGGCGCGTCACGTGTATTTTGTCATATCCACCTCTTTTGCCAAGCCATGACGCCGTCAGGAGCAATCCTTGACGCCGTCAAGTGTACTTTTCCAGCAGCTTTGGAGACTTTGTCGTTTTCTTCACTTTTATGCTCCAAAAACATCCAAAATGCTTCCTTTTCCAGATTTCTTCTCCAAAGTACCTAAAATGACAAAAGGAACGATTTAGGGCAATATTTGATCAAATAAATACGATTTAGGGCTTAAATGACCCCCTAAAAGCGGTACACTTTTCGCTTCATCATTTTCACTGGTGCCGGCAGTATAGACCTTGACCACTTCTTGTCACTTGTTCGGACCAACGTTGTTGTTGTTTTTGAAGTGATCTTCCCACTTTCTTTTGTTGTCAACCACCTTCTCGGCGGTATTCTCGATTGCTTGGTCTATTAGCTTGTTGGCCACATCCATAGTCTTATGGAGATCAGCAGTCTTGGTGGTAGTGTCATTACCCTTAAGGTATGGGGGTAATCCTCCAATGTTTCTCTCCAGTGAGCGAGCTTCAGTTTGGACCATCTCAGGACATAGCAGAGCCGACTCTTGAGAGCATTGGTTGTATGCAGCAATGTTGGTACTCTGCACCTTGTGGTTCCAAGACTCTACCTCCAACTTTTTAACTTCGTTGCAAAGGCAATACTTTTTGAGCACCATTTCCTTGAAATTTTCCCATGGCATTGCGTATGCGGCATCAATACCCACAGACTTCAGATAGTTGTTCCACCAGGTTAGAGTAGCATCCGATAAGGTGAGCGATGCATACTTAACCCTGTCTTCATCCGCACAACAACATATTCGAAACACAGTCTCCAGCCTTTCAATCCATCTGACCAAATCAACAGCTCCCTCGGTTCCTCCAAGACCACCAGTCATGGTCCTTCGAAACTCCTGATAGGTGCAGTCGCGGTTGTTGTTGTTTGCAGGTCTTGAGGTTCCGACATTAGTAGTTGAGTTGTTTACGTTCGCTGCAGCCAGTGCTGCTGTCACACGGTCATTAACCAACTGATCTAGCATGGCTTGATTCACAATAAGTGGGTTTGCTCCATTCCCAGCAGGTCGACCACATGCGGTCCTGGTTGTTGATGCGTGGTTTTGCGACCTTACAACAGGTTTTACCTCTCGAGGGATCTCAAGAGGCTTGCAATCCCCACCAGGCAGTGTACCTGACCGATGTAGTATAGTGTAGTGGCAAGTACCGGGGGATTGATCGTTCTCTAGGGGAATAGTGTCGTTAGGATTGAAAAACTACTCTAATAGGTCTAAGGGTGAGGGAAGATTCTTTTTGTATTTTTTATATTTTTATAAAAGCAAGTAAAATCTCGGGTTTGAAGGAGTGGGCGGAATTAGTTGCTAGTCAACTAACCCAAATAACTACAATTGCAAATAAAATAAAATAACTGAAAATAAAAAGGTTGTGGAACTTATATGGAGAGAAATGTGTTTACTTAGATTTCCTTACTCCCTAACTATCTTTTACCTGTTGATTAGTGTGTATTAATTGCATGGATGACGGGTGTATTCCTTAATACCAATCGTGGGGTGGCGTACGTACTTCCCCAACTCTATAAGCTCCTACTTCACTCCTATGTCGAGCCGGCTAAGAAGCTCCTAACATGGGATCACTAGAATTCGCTCATGCATTAAATACAACCATAAAAACCTTAGTACACATTGGTTCATGCTTCTTAAGACGTTCAAGCAAGTTACCGTATAGGAGGTTAGCCAGTTTTCTTAAGCCTAACATCGATAAACAATCATCCAATACAATTAATAACACACCAACAACCAATAATCAATAGTTAGGTTTCATTAGATCTAAGCAAACACAAGATAAATCCAGCCTAGCATGTTAAATAAAAGACAAGAACAAGATATAATCAAACAACACATAGACATATTGAATGATTAATTGATTACTTATCTTCAATTGAACATGGGAGATCCAAGGGTATAAAACCCTTAAAAGTAGCAGAAAAATCGTCTTAGGGTTTCTCCTCACAAAGTTGCACACTAATGACTAAAAATTATGAGAATATATATAGAAAATCAGATCTGACGGCGTCACGTTATAGAGCTGACGCCGTCACCTCGCCGCGGTTAGGGAGTAAAGAAATCTAAGTAATGTTGGTACTCTGCACCTTGTGGTTCCAAGACTCTACCTCCAACTTTTTAACTTCGTTGCAAAGGCAATACTTTTTGAGCACCATTTCCTTGAAATTTTCCCATGGCATTGCGTATGCGGCATCAATGCCCACAGACTTCAGATAGTTGTTCCACCAGACTTCAGATAGTTGTTTCCCATGGCATTGCGTATGCGGCATCAATTTTCTAACCTTGATAACTTTTGAAAGAAATAGAAGATATAGTTATCTTTAATCAAACAATATAACAAGAGTTTGATTTTCCTAACTGAACATATCATAAACATTATGTATTTCATTAGGATTAATATTGTAAGATAATCTTACAATATGTAAGATAAATATATTTCGTTTGGTTTATCTATTCACCAACTAAGTCAGCTTAATGGTATAATAGAATTTCCAAGCCAATTGCATACTATATAACATAAGTACTTTTTGACCAAGTCACTTTATGTCCATGTCTTAACAAGAAGACATAAACTGCTATAATCCCAATATACGTTATAAATCATTGATCAACTCAATGACTTCTTGTATATGTCTTAATTAAAAAACATAACAAGTTAACGTCTTACTTTATTATAAGTCTTGTAACAATTAAAAGACTTCATGTTTATATATTTACAATGAAACATAAACATGTTTAACTAAAGTAATTATGAACACCATCTCTTGGTTTCAATAGTAATTTCAAGCTAATTTATTACTTCACTTATTTTATGTCATTCCAAAATTACATAAATCTTCAAATTGAAGTAGTATTAGATTACTTCATTTATTTTATGTCATTCCAATAATACATAAATATTTAGTTTGAAGTAGTCTTATTATCATATTGACACTTGTTCTAATAAGTATCTAATTTAGAAACTTGCAAATTAACATAGTTTCATTACACCAGTTGATCTGCTAGTAATGAAAGTATGAAATTTACCTTTCCATTGTAATCTAGTCCAAGCTCTCACATGACGTAGATTACAAATTCAAGTGTTCTATTAATTAGATGTGAATAAGTCACATTATAACATTAGTCTCTTACCTTGCAATCAAGAGAATCCTTTAAATCATATTCCTATGTGTTGTTCCTTGCATACAATAAAGATTTCTCCCACTTGTGCATCGAACAATATCATGTATCAGATAAACAACACGTCACTCGTTTGTTTATGTGATCAATATGATTGTGTCATAGATATTATCATAATAAGTAGATATAGAACCACATTGCCTATTTAGGAAACGTATATGACTATCCTTAAAAACACAAGTGTCTACTATTGGAAAATAATTATCTCAAGACATTCTAGAGATAATCTGAGTTACTACCAAGATAACAAAGCTTGTAGCTCCCACTGAATTACAGATCATTGCATTAATTCATTATTCAGTAATTACAACAAAATACTCCCACTGGATTTGACAACATTATAAGTGTTTAATAACCAGTAAAAGCAAATAGTGTGTTATTTACTTTCCTACACCTTTGAGAAAACCCATACGTAACAATTACTTAGGTACTAAAAGAATGTATTTTACTTTGTAAATGATGGACTATCCATCAATGCAATTAACTTTAAAAAATTGGGCGTGCAATTTCTTCCTTAATAGGTCTACCATCCCCACAATGGTATGTAGCACCTTTAAATGGTCAAAACAAAACAACTAGATAAAATATACTAATTTGTCTTTTACTATTTTGCGGTAATAAGTCTAGCTTCTAATTGAATTACTCATAAAATGTGCAATTTTCTTAACTATTAAAGTTTGCTATGAGTTATTTCTTAGAATTTAGACAATTCTAATTTTTCTATCATATCTTTCTCATTCATGAAAAAGAATATGATTAAGTCTCACGCTTCACTCATGGAAATGAGACTAGGTTATCCTTTTAGTAAAATTGACTCTAGCCAAAAACCCTATGGGCGTAGATCAATTTACTAATAAAAGAATATCCCACGTTTACGGTTTAATGTTGCATTAATACATTAAAAGAATTTACAAAATTCAATTTTAGTATTTTCGATAATACAATTTTTTTTAAAAATAAAATACCCAAGGAAATATTCATTCAACAATAGTATTTTCTTGAAAATTAGGATCCAAATTATCATAGTTTCATTACATCAGTTGATCTGCTAGAAATGAAATTATATAATAAGGTAATCTGTCGAACAATAATTGGCAAACAATTTCCAATTCCTAGATCTTTATGGGATTTATATTGGCAAATAATTTCCAATATAAGCATGTTTCATCCTCATCTTATGCCTTGAGTCCAAGCTCTCACTTAACTCAATTTAAGTCGTCTAATTAAAAAAATGTAAATTACCATAGTCCCATTACATCAGTTGATCTGCTAGTAATGAGAAGATGAAATTTACCTATCCATTGCAATCTAGTCCAAGCTCTCACATGACTAAATTACAACTTCAAGTGTTTTGTAATTAGATGGCATTGACTTAATTTTAAAGGGTACCAATTTTGATGTGTCAATCAAAATATGTACGAAGAAGCATGCATACATCTTCGTATCATAAGTGTTTCAAAACTTTTTTTACCAATTTTAAGCTAAGATTTCAATCAACAAAGTTTTAATTGAGGTATTGGGTTCACCAATCAAAGAATTACCTACAATTATCGCCCACTATATCCTACTACTGCATGAGTCAAAAGACCCAAGTTATTCGGATAATTACCACAAAAGTGGCGCGTGAAATTGAGGTCAATTCACCCTTAAGGTGATTTTGTACATAAAATAGCTTACTTGGTAGCTCCAATTTGACACACAAAGGAGCGGAGAGACAAACGTCAGCACAAGTGCCAATTAAAAACGCGTCTCTTTCGGTTTGAAAATTTTATGTCAATCCTCCTTATACCCCTCTTATAGTTTGTCAAAACTGGGTGAGCCTTTCACACTATTGGTACAAAACTCATCACTCAATTAAAAGTTTATGATTATAAGTCTTAAAAAATATGTTATAAACTATAATATTGCTAGTCTCACCTGGGAGCAAATTACCGTGCGAAGCGAACCACTGTCGGCACATATGACTTTGTGTTAGCATTTAATTTATTAATTGAAAAGTGATGGTCATTTGCAATATTAGAACTAGTGTGTCATGTGAATATCTAATTATAGGAAGGTGGGCGTTTGGCTAAACATGTAACACCCCCGTGCCCGCTTATACCAAAAACTTTGACTTTTTACGCGGGAAACTTGAACTAAAACTGACCTGCTGTTACTCTTTCGTAAACTGACGAAAATGCATACACATTTAGCCCTTGAGGCTATTTTTAAATGAAATTACATTCAATTACCTTCAAAAAGATAGGTGGCACAACCCATTTTGACTTACGGATTAAAAGATATGAATTTTTGAAAATTGCCAAAAATCTGCAAAAGCTTGTTGTCCGCATTTTCAGTTTTCAAAATCCTCGGCTGGAAACCCGACCTCCCGAACTCGAAACTTAACCAAACTTTCCATATTCATTTGGTGTATCAATGGGCTCATTTTCATGCAAAAACATTTACCTTACGACACCCCGAAGGGGTACTTTTACAAATGAGACGGGTTATGCAAATAACCCGTTTTGACCCATTTTCACTACAAACAACACATACGACTTCCATTTTACATCAAACTTGACCCACATCAATAACTTAACATCACAAACGTGTTCCAACTGACACTTGACCCGTTTACTATCCAAAATGGGTACGTTTATATTATATCAAAATGCCCCTTTAACTTTACTCACGAACACATATACCATACTTTGACTTATCAAATGACTTCCAAATCGTCATACAATTCTTGACATACACTTTGCCATGCGGCTGCACTTTAACAACTCATAAAAGACTAACGGGGGTACAAACTTACACATGAGCCCGGTATCTACCTAAGCTCTACATTCTTACCAATCTACCCATATCGCATAAACAAGCCTTAACCATTATATCCAAATCATCCATATAAGCACGCCAACCTACAAAACGGTTAGACAACTAAACTGTAAGCACAAAGGCTTAGCAAGTAAAACAATCATAACATACCATTATATTTC
Organism: Artemisia tridentata subsp. tridentata; assembly: GCA_021014915.2. Taxonomy (NCBI): domain Eukaryota; kingdom Viridiplantae; phylum Streptophyta; class Magnoliopsida; order Asterales; family Asteraceae; genus Artemisia; species Artemisia tridentata. The sequence goes on along the minus strand of CP139507.1, from coordinate 437,604,125 downwards.
AATCCACATAAGCATCATATACATAAACACTTACTTCATGGCTCACTACTCAAATCTCAACTAGCACATAACATCAACATATCCCATAGCATCATCTCATCACATAAGCCATAAACATGGCATCACATAAGCATAACACAAGTTCATATCACTTGCCGTACAACATACATAACACATATGTTAGAAATCCATATAACACATGTTACCATCATTTTACTTACCTTAATCCAAGCTAAACATATCAAGAACATCATCATCATCACAATGATCCATCATCATCATCGTCGATCATAACAACCAAAACCTAGCAACATAACAATAAAGAACATAACAAGGGTTATCAAAACCCATCAAATACACTTATCTTCCAAATCATATCATCATATAATCATATCTTGATCATATGATGAAAACCCACTAAACTCTTAATCTATCAGCTCGTTAACAATAAGAATATAGATACTTACTTGTGGAGGATCATAGCCAAGGATGGCTACTAACACTTGATCTTCACCTTCTTCTTCTTAGATCATCATCAAGCTATTTTCCCTCCATTTTTCTCTCTATAGAACCGGCCTCACAGACTCCAGAATGATATGGAGATTACTAGAATCTCCTGGATATATCTAGCTATAACACAAGTTTGGGTCATTGGCAAGAATGGCCCCTCAAGTCCCTTTTCTTCTATTTTGGCCACAACTAACTTTATAACACATTTACAACTTAACAACTTTAGCCCCTTGAGTCTATGCATCACATTTCTATAACCTTCCAACACATTCTTTAACTATCACTTTGACTATCGGGTTTGACTAAAACATTACATTCTTTGACCGGCCAATCACATAAGGCCTTTATACATTTTCATCTAGGGTGGGGTCCCAATACCCGGGAAACGGGTCTAACAATTCTACCCCCTTATTTAGATTTCATCCTCGAAATCTCTCGTCTAAAATTATCAAAAACAAATTCACAACATATACATGTCCATATTCTCATGCTCTCTAAGCCATTATCCTGCAACGATCTACATGATCATGCAAATTTCAAACTTACTATACATAATCATAACTCATAATCCACTATAATCAACTTTCTCATCACAAGCTTATCTAAAATTTCCCACAATTGACGACTTGTCATACGGGGAAATTTACTACTTTGACTTTATATAAGTCAAACTTCAGCATTACTTTCATATTATACGCCCATGCACTAACATAACATAACATCATATACCGGTTAATTTCACATTCCACATAATACTAACACATAACTATACCAAAAACCGGCAACTTATCTCAAAATATACAAAGTACCATACAAACGGCACCTTCAAGAATCTTTCACATGCATCACTTAAGCAATCTTTCTTACTAAATCTTGGGAATACTTACCCATTTTCTTATCAACTCAACACGCGAACTCATTCTAACCGTCTATCTTAAGGTTTCACACATGACCTTTACGCTGCTATAAGTTTTATTCATATCTATCTTTTCTTATGACGTCTAATATGTTTTAGTTTTCACTATCTCATACCACTATCCGTACTCATGTCATATTGGCTACACATAAGCCCACTCATTTATAACTCTTTATTTACATAAAAAGGCGTCCCAATCCACGTAAATAAGGAATTATAAACTCTTGGTTCGGCGATTTACAATTCTTCATTTAAATGAAAAGGCGTCCCAATCCATTTAAATCAAAAAACCATAAACCGTCCTACCTACACGTTTCTGACATAACATTCGTACTTATTTTACTTTCCATCTTTTCTAGCCTTGGATCCAATCTCACTAACTTTCATCCATACCATAAAGACAAGCTATCACCATGCCATAAAGGCAAGCTAAAAATCCATGCCGCGAAGGCAAGCTATCATCTATGCCATGAAGGCAAGCTAGGCCATCTCAAAGGATGCCAAACACATGCCATGAAGGCAAGCTAACAACCATGCCATAAAGGCAAGCTAGGCTATCCCGAAGGATATCATAACATAGCACATGACCATCCCGAAGGATACCATACTATATCACATGGCCATCCCGAAGGATACCATACTATATCACATGGCCATCCCGAAGGATACCATACTATATCACATGCCAAGGATGTAGGCAAACCATGTCGGTGAAGGCAAGCTAACAATCTTGCCATAAAAGGCAAGCTAGGCCATCCCAAAGGATGCCAAAACTAGAGCATTGGATCCAAGCTATATTTGTCTTATCATCTTTACTCATTTTATCTTTCATGCACTTTTATCATTAGGCACACACTATCATTTATTCAATTTTCATTGCCTTACGCAATCTCAACATTCACTATCACGCTTACTATCATCTAGACAAGTTTCTGTATAACACTTGCCCATTTATTAAATTTGCATTCTCACAATGCAACTTATCTTTCATCCGTCAACCCCAAGTTGACTCATACACTCACTATGTGCCATCTTTATTTTAGACAATTTATATGTAATGCTTATCCATTTCAATTTACAATTCTTCTACGTGTTCTTACAACACACTTTTACTAATACCCGTCAACCCCTTGTTGACCATGTTTTCAATTCATACTGTCACTTCATTTAGTCTATTCAACTTTCATGCATATAAACCTTACATAGGTTTATTCTATAACACTTTCGTTAATTTCAACTTACATATTCCAAATATATACTAACATGGTTATATTCATGTTTTACATTTCTTTCTAGTACACTTCAAGTCACTTATGACTTCTAGCGCAATCTATATCTCATTCATCACTTTTAGTCATCCTGCTTTACCATATATTACTAACACATTTTACTTATCATGCATGTTTTATCTGAAACATGATCTCATCACGTTTTAACTATACACATTAACTTTCTCATTTTAGTTACTCATATAAGGATTTCATGCCTTCAAGCATCTATTCGTTATCATAACAATCTTGTCTTTCTAATCAACCAACTACAAACATACTTCAATATTCATACCTTACTTTATATCACGCTTTCAAAGCATTTATGCTTTATCCAACACTTAGCATACTTATCTTTTCTTATTTCACATGTCGATGTGTTCTTTTTAATTTTACCGACCTCAACTAGGTCAACACATAACACGCATTCCAATGCATCTATCTCACTTCATACACTTCTATACAATCGTGCTCTCAAGCACACCACATAAAACTTAGACATATAATAAACTACCATAGACTTATCATTGCATAAACGATAACACTTAACATCTCATAAAGAATCATAACATAACTCTTAACACTTATCCGACAAGTGTTAAAACATTCATAATCAAAATCAACAACCATGGTCTATGGTTCATAGATCGCATTGCACAAGCAATCTATGTCTAAGCATCAACATTCTAATAGCCACGAGTACTAGTCTACCTTATAACTAAGGTATCATGAACTTTAATTCACTTGCTAACCCATCTCTAATACCACATAGCATTTCTACTCGCATGCCATCACAATGGCTCTACTATACATTTACATGATCACAATAAAATTACCGGCACCAACCGAGGTGCTCGGACGACTAATCAATTAAGCATCTCAAGTCCTCATGGACTTATATCTCATACACAATAACACTACTACAAGTATACATCACCTATCATCAATAGGCTCAACTAACATAAGACATAATCCATCTAACACTTAGCAATTAATTTCCGCGTGACTAACACTTACGTCTAACGCTTCTACGAGTGGTTTAAGATTAGGCAACCTATAGTGGAAACCTAATTCACTTAAGCCGAAGCTCTGATACCAAGTTGTAACACCCCGTGCCCGCTTATACCAAAAAATTTGACTTTTTACGCGGGAAACTTGAACTAAAACTGACCTCCTGTTACTCTTTCGTAAACTGACGAAAATTCATACACATTCAGCCCTTGAGGCTATTTTTAAATGAAATTGCATTCAATTACCTTCAAAATGATATGTGTCACGACCCATTTCGACTTACGGATTAAAAGATATGAATTTTTGAAAATTGCCAAAAATCTGAAAAATCTGCAAAAGCTTGCTGTCCGCATTTTCAGTTTTCAAAATCCTCGGCTGGAAACCCGACCTCCCGAACTCGAAACTTAACCAAACTTTCCAAATTCATTTGGTGTATCAATGGGCTCATTTTCATGCAAAAACATTTACCTTACGACACCCCGAAGGGGTACTTTTACAAATGAGACGGGTTATGCAAATAACCCGTTTTGACCCATTTTCACTACAAACAACACATACGACTTCCATTTTACATCAAACTTGACCCACATCAATAACTTAACATCACAAACGTGTTCCAACTGACACTTGACCCGTTTACTATCCAAAATGGGTACGTTTATATTATATCCAAACGCCCCTTTAACTTTACTCAAGAACACATATACCATACTTTGACTTATCAAATGACTTCCAAATCGTCATACAATTCTTGACATACACTTTGCCATGCGGCTGCACTTTAACAACTCATAAAAGACTAACGGGGGTACAAACTTACACATGAGCCCGGTATCTACCTAAGCTCTACATTCTTACCAATCTACCCATATCGCATAAACAAGCCTTAACCATTATATCCAAATCATCCATATAAGCACGCCAACCTACAAAACGGTTAGACAACTAAACTGTAAGCACAAAGGCTTAGCAAGTAAAACAATCATAACATACCATTATATTTCAATCCACATAAGCATCATATACATAAACACTTACTTCATGGCTCACTACTCAAATCTCAACTAGCACATAACATCAACATATCCCATAGCATCATCTCATCACATAAGCCATAAACATGGCATCACATAAGCATAACACAAGTTCATATCACTTGCCGTACAACATACATAACACATATGTTAGAAATCCATATAACACATGTTACCATCATTTTACTTACCTTAATCCAAGCTAAACATATCAAGAACATCATCATCATCACAATGATCCATCATCATCATCGTCGATCATAACAACCGAAACCTAGCAACATAACAATAAAGAACATAACAAGGGTTATCAAAACCCATCAAATACACTTATCTTCCAAATCATATCATCATATAATCATATCTTGATCATATGATGAAAACCCACTAAACTCTTAATCTATCAGCTCGTTAACAATAAGAATATAGATACTTACTTGTGGAGGATCATAGCTAAGGATGGCTACTAACACTTGCTCTTCACCTTCTTCTTCTTAGATCATCATCAAGCTATTTTCCCTCCATTTTTCTCTCTATAGAACCGGCCTCACAGACTCTAGAATGATATGGAGATTACTAGAATCTCCTAGATATATCTAGCTATAACACAAGTTTGGGTCATTGGCAAGAATGGCCCCTCAAGTCCCTTTTCTTCTATTTTGGCCACAACTAACTTTATAACACATTTACAACTTAACAACTTTAGCCCCTTGAGTCTATGCATCACATTTCTATAACCTTCCAACACATTCTTTAACTATCACTTTGACTATCGGGTTTGACTAAAACATTACATTCGTTGACCGGCCAATCACATAAGGCCTTTATACATTTTCATCTAGGGTGGGGTCCCAATACCCGGGAAACGGGTCTAACAAAACATATATGTAAGAATTAATGTATAAAAGGCCCTTGAGCCAAAAGCCCAATCGAACCTCTAACAAAGCCCATCCACAAGGACTAGGGCTTCTCATGTCTAGCTATTTATACACACACACTCTCACAAATCATGTGTGCCTCATTGTAGTGTCTAGGTGAGAGTGTGTGTAAGTGTGTGTTCTCTTATTGTATGTTTGTTTTCTTTCTTTGAAGCTAATAAACATTCGGTTATCATCCACATCATACGATCCATACTTTACATTCTTCTCATCTTCACATTGTTCTCTTGAGTGTCACGAGTAGTAGATAGCTTAGTTTGTGTGATAAAGATAGTTCTCGGTCATTACACTTTGCAATATGTATAATTTATCACATCAAGTTTCATAGTTATTAGGTCAATTTATTTTCTATTCGAAAAACTACCATTTTTTGCTTACAATCTTGTCAAACAATTATCTCTATATATTAAAACACAAGTCTGACAATTCAATTATTATATTGTTTAATTTTGAGCCCGTTAGCCTGTTTTGTTGGGCTGTTTAGTTAGTCCATGTGAGGCCCAAACAACTGTTGCGCTTATAGCCATAATCATAAACACAGATACACCCAAACCTGTTTTCCACCGCTTTTAGAAACCTATCCAAAAAAAAAAAAAAAAATGCACACACCGCCTTCCTTATTCTTATCATGTACCTTTAATTTGCACAGACTTTCACAACAAATCCTCCATCCACTGCTGAAACGAAAGGGTGATCCGGTTTAGAGTTTCGGGTTGAGGTTTTATTTTCCGATTCAGTTTTCATTATAGTTGTATTTTACTGGGTATTTTTATTTTATTAGAGATTGTTGGATCATTGATTTTCTCCGTTATTTTGGGTTTTTTTTATGGATTTGATTCAATGTTATACTCTTCTCAGATTAGGTTACGCAGTCGTTGTTGCGTCCCCGCGGTGCAGATAATTGAAGGTATGTGCTTTAATTTTGTGGGTTTGTGTAAAGTTTTTGAAGAATTTTAAAAATCTTAATTATACTTAATTTTTTCAGGAGTTTATGTTTATATGGGTTTTTAATTTAGATGCGTTACGGTGTTGACCAGAGACTCTGTTGGTGCTTGATAATCACTTGGTGCGGTGTTGCGAGGATGATGATGGTTCGTATGGTGTGCTCATTCCGGTAAGCATTACAAGACTTACTTTTGTTATTGACGTTATTCTTTTAATTTGGACCATATAAAAGTAGAAACAATAATTTTCTTCATTACTACTGTATTTTTTGTACTCCCACTGATCAGGTGTTTGCCACAAATAACCCTTTCTTCTTCATTCTTTAAATCATCAATCAGAACGATGTACTTTTCACTCTTCAAAGGCTTAATGCCCAAAACCCCACAAGAATTAGCAAAAGCAATCAAAGATAGCTTCATGGGTCTTGACACTAAAACTGTTGTTGCGGTCAAATTACTTTAAAACAATCAAACTTTAACCCTTTTTTTTATTGATTTTCATATGTTTTGGTGTAATTAATTTGGTAAGTTTTGTGGGGATTGGGTCAAGATTAAGAAATTGGCGATCTTGGTTGAAATCTAGAAATCTATATCATTTTTGGGTCTTCTGATTGCATTTTATATGTTGGTTATAGTTGAAGATCTGACATTTGTTAATGACGTTTTGTATTTTAGGCAAATTATGAATTTTTATGGAACTAATGGATAAAATGGCAGAAAAAAAAAATTTTTGAAAGAAAAATTAAAGTTTTGTGAAATTGGAGTGAAAAGATTGATGTTTGGCCGAAAGAATGGTAAACAGGTAGTTTTAGTTAATCTGAATGTTAAAAAATGATTGTGGTTAACCAATGGGGGTGACCCAGCGGTAAGGGCTTAGCCTCTTAGGACGAAAGTTATTGTGCTGAATTTGTGGTTCGACACCATTATGGATTTGTTTAAGTACAAGGGCTATTACTTTAAATCTAAGTAGGAAAGTTATTTTTTTAGAGGAAGTAAGGCTTTTGAAGACTAACATGCAAATGTATTTGTGAATACAGGCATTAGAGGAAGTTGAGAAAAAACTTTGGTGCAATGAAAGTCATGCTTTTAAGTAACAGTAAGGTTGAACCAAATGTCGAGCAAATTTTACAGTTAGATGTGGAAATTTGTAAAGATTACGTGATTTCACTTTTCTTTCACAAGTGATCTATACTTGGTTGGGAGGTGAGTGATTATGATCTAATACCATTGTCTTACGCATTAAGCTATTATATACTTACGAGTATGATGACGTTGTGATTTTGACATAGGCGCGAAAATATGTGGTTCAGTGTTGGTCCATAATATTAAAGCAAAAAAAAAAAAAAAAAAAAAAAAAAAAAAAAAAAAACACCATGAATTGAACATCGCATAACTCACAACTGCTAACTATGTACCATCTGTTTTTTAGGAAAAATACAGAGGGTTCAGTTACAGGTTCTAACAATTGAGGGTGCGCTATGTAGCAGTTATTGGCTACAGGTTTCGCCGTTTTGCCAACCGTTCTTGACACTCAAAATGTTGGCTCTTCAGGTGAAAAAAATGGAACTTTTTAAATGAAAGTTTGTTTTTTTAGGTTTTTTTTTTTTTTTTTTTTTTTTTTTTTTTTTTTTTCCGTTTTCGGTAAAGGTGTTATTTGTGTTATTTGTGTTGAAGTTATTATTTAGATTAAAATGTTTAAAACTTAAATTCACTAAACAGGGTCATGGCTGCACAACCATCCTAGGACTTATAGCTATTTCATTTGTCTGCACGATGTCACCAGTATAAAAGACTTTCAACTTCCATGGTCTATGATAAATGCTATACAACTTTGATTCTTATTTCAATAATACTCAAAATAAAAGTAATTGGTTTAATATCTAAGTTCTAACAACATCAAGTTTCCATGCTGTCATCTTAAAATGTAGGTCACAGATCCGTCATTATCACTCTCCTTTTGTAGGGATAAAAAATGCAGATGACAGATAAAATTACCATTGCGATATTTTAGTTACTGTATTTATTCAAGCTTTTGGTGTTTCTGCAATCTGCATAAATGTTACTTCACCGAAAACCATTATTGGATCTGTAGCAAGAAAATGGCAAAAGTCTAATTGAATATATCTAGCAAATAAATATGCAATAAGCTAAAGCAAGCTAAATTATGTGTTATCAAAGAAGACCTATAGTCGCGTCCATTCTAGCGGTAAACTTGATGCATAGAGCTTTGTAATATAATTTGTTGCTATCACTTAGTCATGTGATCATCATGATCGTTTTTTTCCCTTTTCTAATAAAGCGATGTGCTGATCTGTTTGCAACATGTTGTACTTTAACGTTTATAAACCATTCTATGTACCTTTTTTCTTTCCAAACGAAAGTTTTGGTCATATGAGTAATTACAGAGTATCGCTATTGATCTTACAGGTATTAGTTGGCATCCAAATCTCTTACAAGTTATACAACACAACGGAATTCATTTGTTCGCTTCAAAGTAAGACAGAGGAAGAAAGTTACTTACATTAGCCTCCGCAGCTGGATTCACATTCCTGGTGACTGCAAAAGCACCACCAAGAATAACGATCTGTGCAATGTTTTGGGTGAATGCAGGGTCCAGTTCTATGGGCTGCATCATTTAAAAGGTAAATTAAGGGTGCTTCGATAAAGTACTAATTACTTATATCAATAAAAAAGGATGGGAAATGTTGGTAAGGGGAGCCAATGCAGCCAATGTGACTTCACCAGGATGAAGATTAGCCTGCTCAACTAAATATTCAGCAGCTGACTTTCCTATTGGTTTCAACTTACGCTGAGGAAAGTTCTAGCTTCCAAGCCCATCCACCCCATGTACAAAGTCTGCAACCCGAAGCTTTGTTGCTCTGTTGGGGCATGGAAAGGTAACCATAATCTATACTATCATAAGTTTTAGTTTTTTTATTTATCGTAACACTAGCCGATATACATCATCTGTGGTTGCCATTATGATTAGATGCAGATACATTAACAGAATCAATAGCTTTACTTTTTTTCCTTTTTTTTATTATTATTTATTTTTTAAATACCACTCAACAACAAAGGCACAAACATTCATAATTGTAAATGTACTACTCTTTATGCAGGCGGTCCATTTAATAAAAGGGGAGCAGATCCTGTGTATTCTACAAACACAACGCCCAGAAGAAGTAAACATTGTTTGTGTTTTTTGTTAATCAGATTGAAAGTAATTTTTTATAATGTAACGAATAGCCCCCCCCCCCCCCCCCCCCCCCCCCCCCCCCCCCCCCCCCCCCCCCCCCCCCCCCCCCCCCCGGAACGCGGGGGGTCGTATTCCTCGTTTAAACAAAAAATCAAGTAATTAATAAAAATAAATAACCAAATAATTACACTTAATCTTAACCATTAAATCATGCAAACTTTTTGATAAAATCCTATTAATAATCTATGGTTTTAATATATCTATATATTTAACTAAGACTCTCATTGGTTTTCGAGCAAATGGTACCAATGGACCACATACACCAAACAATTTGGTTGCGTAAGTCCTAGCAAATATATACCAAGTAGCACATAAATAGATTCATTAATTTAATTAATTGAGGTATTCCTCAATTTTAGATCTATTTTATTACATGTGACAGCATATTGCGACAAGATCACATACAAACACATAAACATGTTAAACCTAGGGTTTCTAATCAAATTAATAACCAAAACATAAACCCTAAAAATTAATTAAGGGCAATCTGCCCTAAAATTAAATTAGGGTTCGATTTGGTTTTTAAACCCTAATCGACCAACATGTATTAAAACTCAATCAAGATTCATTTTTTTATGTGTTTTCGGTAATTAATTACATGTTATAACTGCTCGTGATGCCACTGTTGGAATTATATAATCATGACTATCACATATGTAAACAATTAACATCAAAGAACACATATGCGGAAGCAAAGGATACATAACACATAAATAATTAACCGAATTATAAAGTAAGCGTACCTTGATGATTCTAGCAAGAACAAGAATCAAACCGTGCAATAGGAGTGATGAACCCTAATTAGGGTTTATAGGATTATAAGAATTGCCCCTTACCCTTTTGCAATTCAATCCAAGATTCTTACAATAGTGTGTAAGAATCACGTTCTTGTACACACAAACTAATACCGAATTAATGTTATGCAAGTAATGAACACAAAACAATAATTGCTTTTCAAGAAAACAAAATTCGACACCCTATATGGGATGTTCGGCCAATTTTATGAACAAGGAAGAAAAACACATAAGATTTTAGGTATTAGAGTGTACAAGAGTACCTAATAATGAATCCTAGACTTTGTATTTATAGAGAGATAACTTAGTGGACAAGTTAACAATGTATAAGGGTTTCTAACCCATTGTCGATCGGCCTAGCCCATAGAGGCTTCCGGATCCTTATCAACTTTCCTAATTTTCACTCTTTAATTGTTTCTTTTTATCGTTTAACGGTCGTTAGTCATTATCCATTAAATACTTAACATTCGTTAAATGTTTTGGGCATATAATAATTATTTATAACATTTTATAAGTAATTATTAATCATTAATTCTTCATTTGTAACGTGTGCAATCTCGTGATCTCGAGTTCAATCCTAACACAAAACTCCAATTTTATGTCTATAAAACTAACAGAAAGTTCGTTGCTATTAAATGTCATTAACCCTATTTTCTTCTCATGTTTGGGCTTGCTGTATATACGTAGTGATGATGGTCTAACACTTTCACGTCGCGTAATATACTTTTTTTTTTTTTCTCGTTACCTATTCACCCCTATTTACTTATGAAATGATTATTATATCCTTTTACATTTACATACACCAAACAAAAACACAAACACAAACATGCCTCCCACACAAAAAAGAAAGATGGAAATTCATCATGTGGTATGCACTAAGCAATACTTGTTTTTTCACACATGGACTCAAGGTCAGCGTAGTGATAACACCCTTTGGTGAACTGGTGATACCACATAGGCTGATCACTCATCCTCTTATCTATTATTACGTCCTATCTGATGCGGCTCGTATATATATACTCTTTCTCTTGGGAAACAACACATATTAGGGAACAATTTAACTGTTTTATTTAGCTATACAACACATTTGGCATACTATTAGAACTCAGTTTGCCAGTATCTAACTCAATTCGTTTTACTTTAATTTACATAATCGAATTCAAGAAGCAACGTCCCTATTGCCGTCCGATGGAGACATGTTTTCGTAGTGCAATATGTGTACAAGTTTTCTACCCTCGCGTGTAATCCATTTGTTTGAGGAATCCAAGTTTCTGCAAGGGCTAGACCACATAGATCGACACTCGAGCTTGTACTAGCTTATAAAGTAGAAGCTCGTACTCTTAAAAAGTGCTCGAACTTCCAAAAATGCTAATTACATATATATCCATGTTCGTGCATATCTAGAAATATAGCTCTTAAAAACGTTATGCTTCACCTATTTTGTCAAACATATATAAAAGTAAAAACTGGAGTTCAGCTGAGATTTCAACTGATTTTGCGTAATGACTTGTGATATCCATCTAGTTGGTTAGAATTCCAACCTCAATCTAATTGAAATACCTCTTGCTGCCCTTTCAAGCCATGCAGACAGTGACCAGTGCATTTTTTCCCCAGAAAGAAAGGGAACACTAATTTTAGTAGTATGTTGCATATTTATGACGATGATCGAAAAAGTAACAAACTGAAATACTTATGAATATACAAGGCTATCGTTGCAGGTTGTTAAGTCGTAACTCCAAGCTAAAAAAGACAGAGACGTGCTATGTTAGCACCTTTTAAATTGTCTCTGTTAAACCAATGTCAGAGTCTTATAAGTTTGTTTTTAGAATCACTTTCAAATTTCTGATCACGAGATATAATCATGCGTACATGTTTTATTTTGTTAGTTTTTAATAGGTAAAAACATAGAAAGTTAATATTTCTTCACTTCATATATATGTATGTTTAATTCAAAGCTTCGAATATTTAAGAAAAATATGCCAAATTAGTCGAGCCCAATCCGTAGTAGCATTGTCTATATATGAGTTCTATATTTTTTATTTTTTATTTAATATTTTTTATTTTTTTTTTTTTTTTTTTATTTTTTTTCCTTTTTTTGTTATTGGAAAACGTTCCTTATTTTCTAAGCGAATATTTTCAAGGTGTTATTTTAACGTATCAAATGATAGAAGGTTCTTTCTTCTATATATTTAAAAGTTAGCATTTATTCTTTTGTTACACTGTCGTTTTCACGTGGTCTACCCTTTGCCCATTCTTGAATACTCGCCATGTTCAAAGTCTTCAGCAATAATTGATAGGATTTTGGTGACGTAGTTGAAATGTCAATTCGAGAAAACAAGGAAAAGTTTAAGGTGTTATGATTAGGGAGGTTAACCGAATAACATGTTTATTTAGTTTGTTATAACATTTTTAATTTCTTTAACGGTAAAACTGATAAAAATAAATAGTTTTATGATTTGGTATCGCCATATATATTTGTCTCTGGTATCATGCCATTTCCAAACCCTGAATAAGCATTTACTAATCTATGTAACGACCAACTAACCCATCAAAAGAATTGACTAATTTTTGTGAGGGTGACCCCAAAATCATTTTATGTTTCAAAGTGAAGACTTGAATAATTAGAAGCCGCCCAAAAGACCACGACCAAGAAAATGAAAATCTAAGGCTATGCACAGTCGCCCTGAATTAATCGGTCGATCGCCTGGGTTGTCAACAACTGACCGATATTGAGATCGGTCGGCACCTTTGTGGAGTATCGGTCGCTTCATGAACAAATGCAATATCGATTGGCCAACCGACCGAGTTTAAACACATTATATCCGTTGCATATTATTAAAAAAAAAAAAAAAAAAAAAAAAATTCAACGACTGTGGCACTTTGGTCGCTTCTGGTCGCCGGAGTGAGAAAGCTGACGTGGCAGCCGGTGCCCCAGGTCGCTTGGGTCAACGACTGTGCATAGCCTAATAAAACTTTCAACACTTTAATTTCTTTTTGAGCTTATTGAATCAAGGCTAGTTTTTATATTCGTTTTGTTAAATTCAGTTTCTTAAAACGTGGATCTTTTTTTTTCTTCGAACGGCAATTTTTTCACATTTATACCACCTAGCTCACAATATATCTCACAAATGCCTCAAGCGAGGATTGAACCCACAACTTCTATGTTGGTGGACAGCTCACATACCACTAGATCAAAGGCTAGACATAACGTGGTGGTTCGACCATTTCAACATGAGGGCCATATCATTATCTTTTCTTACCATGTTTCCATCACATTTACTCTCCTAAATTGGTTAACTCATCTACCACTTTAAATGAATCACCCTATTAGGCTAAAAGTAACTCATCTACCACTTTACTTTTTTTTACCCTATTAGGCTAGATGGCATGTGCACCTTACAGCTCAGCGCCACCCCTGCTTTCTCTTTTCCCCCCTCATTTCTCATCACTCCTGTTCACATTTTAGTGGTCAAGGCATGCTTCACTTCACCTTTCATTAAAATACCCACTTTATAAAAATATACCCCACTAAATACCCCACACATACTCACAAACAAAATAAAAAATAATAAACCTTGAAGGAGAGAGAAAGGTGAACGTTTCACAATAACTTATCTCGATTTGTGGTCATCGCGCGTGAACTGTTGTGATGGCCAAGGGAGTCACTCGTGACTTTACCAACTAGGTGAAGGGATCACCTCCCTTGCCTTCCAGTCTTAGTTCCTTTTTCTTTCTCCCGGTCTTGTGGTCTATGCCACTATGTTGTGCAAAAGCTGGCACAGAAACACGTGATGGCTTCCTAGGTGTCTCAATAATCAAGGTCACATCCTTTTCACGCGTGAAGGAGCACGATTACATCCATCATTATATGTCATTTAGTATCTATGTGTTATATATGTACGTGAAATTATTAGCAAATTAAGCATATGTTTTGCATGAGTGATGGCGGGAAAGTCATTTCAGATAATAAGATAGCATGTTGTGATGTGGGGGCGTTATGGCCGTGCCATACGGCACTGTCGTCTGCGTTATAGCGAAGTCACAAGCCAAACGACATGGCTATGGCGGGTTTTATCTTTTATTTATTTATTTATTTATTTCATTTTCTTTTGTTTTATACTTGTATTTGTGTGTGTCGGGTTGCAAAAGATGAAGAAGACCGGGAAAGAAGCAAGATTTTTTTTTTTCTTTTTCCGTTTTTTTTTTTTTTTTTGGCTTTATCCTTTATTTGTTTTTCTTTTTTGATTAGTAGTCCTTCGTATGAATATTTTTGTACCTATTAGTCTCAGGTTTTTTTTTTTTTTTTAAATCACAGAAGTTACTATTAATATAAACCACAATATTATACAGTCACTCAGTCAGAGACTAAAATACCCGCACATAACTACAACCCATGGGGATTTTAGAACATCACACAATTAACCATATTCCAAGTCAGGTATTTGGAATAGTATAGATTTTAATTTAATTTGAGTAAATATCATGCACTAACATGCAAAACTTTTGGTTGTTCAAACGGTCGGTTTTAAGCTAAATGAGGTTAATCGGTTGGGTTTATTCAGTTTTTAAGATAAAACATAGCCACACAATACCCAGACAAAATTTGACCAAAACCGATGTAAACCACCCAAATAAACTTTCGGGTTAATCGGTTTGGGCCCAAACATCCGAATAAGTGAAACAAGCAACGTACAAACTTGAACGCACTTAGTTTCTAGAGTAAAGTGCGAAAAATGTCCCTAAACTTTCGAAAATAGCGAAATATGTCCTCGAAAAAAAAATTGCAAAAAATATCCCTAAACTTTCAATTTTCTTCGAGTTATGTCCTTTCTGCGTTACTGTAGTTGTAAATTTAGTTTTTGGACTAACAATCGTTAGTTTTGGCCGTGTGAAATGACTATTTTACCCTCGCCTACTACAGAGACTTTTTTTCGCCATGTGAAATGACTATTTTACCCTCGCCTACTAGGGACATTTTTTGCAAGAACATTTTTTTTGCAGTTTAATATTCATTTTCTTTTTGACATCCCATCACCACCACCCTCTACCACTACACAACCATCACCACCACCTTCTACCACTACACAACCATCACCACCACCCTCTACCACCACCATAAAATCCCCTCTTTTGTATTTTGCAATAAATCTGAACCATTACAAAAATAATTAGATAATCACTTTCAAACACAATTCCCAGACACAGTGATGTTTGTGATGACAAATTTTATATTGTTTCGGTTGCAAAGGTACATTTTGTTTTGATTTTAATTGTAATATTTGTGGGTCAACTAAATTTGGTTCTTATCTCAAATGGGTGGTGTGTGGTATGAGGTTCCTGCTTGTTGAAGAATCTTTAACCCCATCTAGGATGTGTTTTACAAACATCATTGATAACATACAGCGGAATTAACAAGAACAATGATGCTTAACAAGGTTGTAATTTATTTAATCAAGGCGCATTCTTTATTCAATAATAAACCTACTACTACTAACAAATGTGTACAATCACACGTTGCTAATCGACTCTCATTGGAGAGTTCGACTGTTTTCTATATCAATACTGCCGCCCCTAAACCCTTTATAAATAGGGTTTTACAAATGACCTAACTTTCACAGGAAGATAACTAATGTTTACATAAAGTCCCTATATTTTTGTAATCATCAAATTATATTTCCCAACAATCTTCCCCTATTTGATATTACAAAACTATCTCCATGAAACAATCTTCAAAGCTTCCTTGAGATCTTCTCGAACATGTCACCACACATAACAAGCTGCAAATCAATCTATCAGTAATAAGATAATCGAATCAGTTGCCTCCGGTTCACCACATGCAAATCTCATGCACAAGTGAATGACGACAAATAACCACATGAACAAATCTCATGCACAAGTGATTAACGACAAATCAATCAATCATCTTCCCCTTTTTGTAATCATCGAATAGGGGTCTTCCATGCAACTTGAAACAAAACGCTTCCCCTTAAGTGGTGCATGTAGATGGTTAAACAACGAATCAACAAGCTTCCCCTGAAGCCAATAACCATCTCTTGAATCACGAACTCTGTAGGCTTTATGAACTGATTACTGATGAAGAAAACCGATTATAATGAACATGATGAAGAAGTTGAATTTCCCAAACTTGCGTCTTATATCTTGCACTATCCACGTGACTCCAAACTTATCCCTAGAAGTAGGCTACCAGGACCTCTTGATAAATCCTCAACTATATGAGACACTGAGCACTACAACGTAACTCCTTAAAGTGATAGCAAATGTGAGCATTAAGCGCATTGCAGGTACCCTAAATAGATCACACACTTTGCTAGATTCATCAAGTCTTTGTCACCGCATTAACGTCCAAACAAGTTATCTCCACACCATGAGATATGATAAGAACACGCACCTGTGAAACTCAACTACAACATCAAATAAACCATATTCATTTTTCTTCTTCAAATAATCACCAAAACAAGCCATAAAATAAACCATTTTGTTCGCAATCCAAAACTGTTCCAGCAGTATTAACCAAGAAACGCAGCAGTATTAACGAACACCGAGAGCAGTATTAACATATTCCAAGAGCAGACTTAACCACCACTGACCAGAATTAACTACTGACCAGAATTAACTGACCAGAATTAATAATAGAGTGAGAAGAATTAACATTCGATGAGCAGACTTAATAATCACTGACCAGAATTAACCACAACAGTAACCAGGATTAACTGGATACCAACCAGACTTAATCAATTTGACTGATCAGACCCACGTTCTCAGCAGACGACCAATTAAATATATCACTGATCAATTAATAACAACGGTACCAATAGTCACAGTGATCAATCAGAAACAGTAACCTACGAACAGATGTCATGCATTGACCAAAACCCCTCCATCAATTCACGAAAGACAACAATCCATTTTTAACCAATCACAATTAATGGTACCAATCGTACCACTTTTTCACTGACAAACATTAATTAATTCTTTATCCGACAAACACAATTTTTCCGGCAGTATTAACCACATGCAATTATCACATGACAAGACTTAATATGAAGAACAGACTTAAGTCTGCTGGGTTACAAAGTTAAGTCTGTTAGTTGTATTTTGTAATAGTTAAGGCTGCCTTTGTATTGTTAAGTCTGGTAGGTAGTATTACGTAGTTAAGTCTGGTTGACTTATTAGTTAAGTCTGTTTATGAAAGTTAGGAAAGTTTGTTAGATATATGTTAGGAAAGGAAACGTAGTTATCTTTAGAGAAGATACGTATATTCTTCTACACGTTTTGTATCTAGGGTTTCCTTGGTGTATAAAAGGAACCCTAAGGCTCACTAGTTTGAACGAACGTACGTGTGTTAGTTATATGCGTATTGATTGAAAGAATTAGTAATATACGAAGTTAGTTATTGATATTGTGTTCTTCATTGTTCATTGTTAAGATTCCGCATTAGGAATAAACAACCTGTTAGAGTTTCTCACTTAGATTGATTTGGATTTATTCAAGTCGTCTAACAAGTAACAAAGGCTACTTGGATCCATAATTCGTGTGGACCTACAAGTGGTATCAGAGCGGGTTGCTCTCGATATCTAGGATCTACAAGGTTGTTACTGTCGAAGAAGAGCAGTTTTGGAGCAGATTCGATGAATCAGAAGCAGATCTGGTGAAAGTTAAGGTAATCGTATTTTGTTTTGAGCAGATCTGAACATGGTACATTCGATTTAGTACGAGGTTTATTAATTCGTCCAGCCTCACATTCGATTAAATAAACCATAAACCAATTAATTGTAGTACGAGGCTTGTTTTATGAATCAGCCAATTTAAAATCGAACGTACCATGTTCAGATCTGCTCAAAACAAAATACGATTACCTTAACTTTCACAAGATCTGCTTCTGATTTATCGAATCTGCTCCAAAACTGCTCTTCTTCGACAGTAACAACCTTGTAGATCCTAGATATCGAGAGCAACCCTCTCTGATACCACTTGTTGAAGAATCTTTAACCCCATCTAGGATATGTTTTACAAACACCATTGGTAACATACAGCGGAATTAACAAGAACAATGATGCTTAACAAGGTTGTAATTTATTTAATTAAGGCGCCTTCTTTATTCAATAATAAACCTACTACTACTAACAAACGTGTACAATCACACGTTGCTAATCGACTCTCATTGGATAGTTCGACTATTTTCTATATCAATACTGCCGCCCCTAAACCCTTTATAAATAGGGTTTTACAAATGACCTAACTTTCACAGGAAGATAACTAATGTTTACATAAAGTCCCTATAGTTTTGTAATCATCAAATTATATTTCCCAACACTGTTGGTCAAAGAAATCACATAACATAAGTCTTATTCCACAACGCAAGTCTTATTATTGCTTCCTCATTATCAGGTTTCATTTCATAAATTTTAATCATTCCAAATATCATTTAGTTGAAATTGAAATTGAAATATAATTATTATGATTTCATTTCAGATCCTGCTCCTAATGGACTAGTAGGTCAGTCACCTAGCCGAATCTAGGTACATATGTCTAGTGAGATTCGTAACAGTTACATCTTAAAGCATCGTTTGTACGGGTGATAGTACCTAGTTAGCTACTCCAACTTTCAGCCATCAGATATTAATTAGTGAGAAGTTGAATGTGACTGAAATAGACACTTATGATGATCATAGGATGGCCATGACTTTCTCGCTACTGTAATAGCAGATTCCGGCGCTTCGAACTCGTCTTGATCCGATGACAGTAGTAGATTCCGATAATGGCGGCAAGCATATAAGGTTAAGATAATTGATGCCGCCATTCATTACTGCTAGAGGGTATGCCGTCATTCATGCTTCTTTCTTGACCACTTCCTTGTAGATTTTGAGTTAAGATCTCGATGCTCATATTTTTATGAGTTAGGATGCAAGATAGTGCAACTGTGAGCATTGGTTCTTCCTCGCATTCAAAAAACTTGTTTCCAGCTCAAAATTTTGTATTCTGTTTGTTTCAAGATCCCTATTTTGTAATCTTGTTCATTGCTAAATGGACCAGGATTGGTGACAAATCCATCGGAAATCTACTGTTGGTTGCTTTCCAGACAAGATATAAGGAAGTTTTGATTAAGGCGCATACCGCGTCATTTACACTGACCCCCAAATTTCTATCGCTGTTAACAAAAGAAGAAACAAAATGTGAGATTTAGAGAACCTATTTAAATTTGCTTCCTAAATTTAGTTACATTGGATATAAATGCCTTTGAAATCTGATACATTTTCCTGATATTGAAGTGTATGATGCTGGTAAGTCGTCAACTGCAGCCTTCATGACATGGCGAATGGAAGTGGTCAACTGCAATTTTTTCGACGTCTTACGGTTGAAAACAGACAACTTTCTAAGTGCAACAGTTAAAATAGTAGCCAATGGGAAAACTTTTTTTGCGATCAATTTTCAATGTTATAATAACATCAAGTTAAACACACATAGTCAAGTCCAAGAGTATTAAACATCACATTGTTGGGTTTTTTTTTTCCTTGCAACACTGCCTATACAGCTCCACTACTTAATCACAAAATGTTAAAATTTATGCAGGTAGCTAAAAGAAAGTGGGCTGAAAAGGCAAACACGTCAAACGGGTGAAAAACCACCAAAAAAGATACCATCACACGGGTGAAAATTTTACAGACAAATTCGCTTGCAAAAATTGTTGAAAACCATGTCCTAAGTTTTATGATATGTTCATGAAGTGTAAAAACAGCCGCGGAGCCTGTATTAACTAAAACTCATTTAAAGATAGAAGGAAGTCCATTTTAATCTGGTGCTAGCAAGTGCTTTATTTTCTTCCTTTGTGGTGTCTGGCATCCTATCTCTTATCCTTCAACGTCTAAAGGCCGTCATATATCATCTATAAGGAGAGTCGATTACTTCAAAAAACAACAATAAGATCCATAAATCCATAGGTCAATCAGATAGATAAACAACATATCAACAGCTTTGACCGCCACTTTTAACCACCTATCACCACCCTTGGGCCATCATATAGATGGTCTAAAGGCCATCATATATCATCTATAAGGAGAGTCGATTACTACAGAAAACAACAATAAGATCCATAAATCCATAGGTCAATCAGATAGATAAACAACATATCAACAGCTTTGACCGCCACTTTTAACCACCTATCACCACCCTTTGGCACTGATTTAACAATTATAGATCAAGGGAGAAATCACAGAAGGTAAATAATGTGAAAACCCCGAGTTCGTTGTCCCGACGAAGATTGAATGGAATTTGTGTTCCCGGGACGTGATTCGTGTAGTGAATGAGTGATTAAAAAGAGAATTTGGGTTTTCTACACTACGAACAATGAAATATCAAAAGAAAACAACTAATTAAGCTACGGGTACAAATAATCTAAGCATGTGAATTTAAAAACGAAAACCGGAATTAAAAACGTTACGCTATTAATTTAAAAACGCGAATAAAAGTGAAATGCTAAAATTTTAAGCCCTAAAAATGCAAAATAATTTTCCTATGTTTAAAATGATAAAAGAAAATTTTGAAAAAGAAAAATATTTTTTTTTGACTTTTTAATTATTTTTTATGAATTAAAAACTAATTTAAACTATTTAAATGATTTAAAAATATTAAAACAAGTGGGAAAAATCTGGAAAATTTTGAGTAATTCTAAAATTAAGTTCTAAGTTTATGAAAAATAAATTCAGAAAGCTATTAAGCCTAAATAAGCTGTAACAGTAAATAAGCAGTTGGGAAATAAGCTAAAAATAAGCTAAAGCTATCCAAAAATTATCAAAAGCTCAAGACTGATTAATCAAACTACTAGAAACTTAAAACAACTGAAATTGATCAAATAAGCATTATGAATAAGCAAAAATTAAGCTGAACAGATTCTAAGAACACGACAGATTCAAATGGCTTGACAGCCCTATTGCAGCTATTCTAAAAGCTATGAAATAAGCTGATATTGGAAATCCAGATGCAGAAACTAGAAACTCATATGACAGACTACTTAAAAACCTAAGATGCCCAAAAGTTAACAACTATTACTAGCTTAATTGACCCCTAAATCAGATGCTGATGGACTGTTTTAGCTGAAGCAGCAGATAAGCAGTGTCATAAAGGCTGATTTGCAGACAATGAATAAGCAATCTAATAAGCTCTTAACTAGGATACCAGATCATAAACATGAAGCCAAGTATGTAAACTATCTAATGACAAAAAAATCAGGGTCTCAGCTTATCTGGTTAAGCCCAGAATAAGCTAAGATCAGCTGCTATTAAGTTAGTTCTATGCTGCAACAGACTGAGTAACTGCAGTTTTTTACCAGAGATTATGTAAACTATCTAATGCAGTTTTTTTACCAGAGATTTCCTACTCTATTTAAACAACTTAATGAATGCCAAAAGGGAACTCAAATGATCAGCTTAATCTGAGCTTATCCATGACAACTCATAGTCCAAAATACCACCTATCAATACCAATATTTAAAAAACTACTCACTTAACTGACATCCTACTTAAATCAGCTAAACTATATCAAATCAAGCTTAATCTAAGTTATAACTAATGCAAATGAACAAGACATTAAGAAATCATGACCAGTTTACTCATTTAACCCATAAGCCAACTTATGTCCCAAACACTGATTTTTTTAACAGAACAATTCTAGACTTAATCTTTTGAGATCCAATATAAACTAAGAAAATGAAGAATGTTTATCCAATCATACTAAATCCTGATTAGCTGAGAATGAATACTTAAAATAAGCTAAAAGAAACAGTTGACTACTCTTTGACTTAAAGGGAAATTTGAAACAACAAAACATGAGTGACTAAAATAAATCAATTAACTAAAATTACTTGACAATAATAAGATTGAATAAGCTGAAAAGAAAGATAATACCAGAATTAGGCAGATGAACAGTGACTTTGACCAAATGTTGACTTCCTATTAAAAGTAAAATTAAGTACAAAAGATGAACTGTGAATTACATTAAATCAGAAACATAATAAGCTGAATCTACTCCACTGAATTAAACCTAATCTAACTGATGAGGCGAAAAGTGTACCGCTTTTCGGGGGTCATTTAAGCCCTAAATCGTATTTATTTGATCAAATATTGCCCTAAATCGTTCCTTTTGTCATTTTAGGTACTTTGGAGATGAAATTTGGAAAAGGAAGCATTTTGGACGTTTTTGGAGCATAAAAGTGAAGAAAACGACAAAGTCTCAAAAATCTGCTGGAAAGTACCTGTGACGGCGTCAAGCCCCAATGTGACGCCGTCAACCCTTGATAAGCCAGAGAGGATTTTGGAAGATTAAAGGGGGACGGCGTCAAGAAGGCCATCAAGAAACCCTAACCGCGGCGAGGTGACGGCGTCACGACCCAAAGGGTGACGCCGTCAGATCTGTTTTCCTATATATACTTTCATAATTTTTAGTCATTAGGGTGCAACTTTGTGAGGAGAAACCCTAGACGATTTTTCTGCCATTTTTAAGGGTTTTATACCATTGGATCTCCCATGTTCAATTGAAGATAAGTAATCAATTAATCATTCAATATGTCTATGTGTTGTTTGATTATATCTTGTTCTTGTCTTTTATTTAACATGATAGGCTAGATTTATCTTGTGTTTGCTTAGATCTAATGAAACCTAACTATTAATTATTGGTTATTGGTGTGTTATTAATTGTATTGGATGATTGTTTATCGATGTTAGGCTTAAGAAAACTGGCTAACCTCCTATACTGTAACTTGCTTGAACGTCTTAAGAAACATGAACCAATGCGTACTAAGGTTTTTATGGTTGTATTTAATGCATGAGCGAATTCTAGTGATCCCATGTTAGGAGCTTCTTAGCCGGCTCGACATAGGAGTGAAGTAGGAGCTTGTAGAGTTGGGGAAGTACGTACGCCACCCCACGATTGGTATTAAGGAATACACCCGTCATCCACGCAATTAATACACACTAATTAACCGGTAAAAGATAGTTAGGGAGTAAGGAAATCTAAGTAAACACATTTCTCCCCATATAAGTTCGACAACCTTTTTATTTTCAGTTATTTTATTTTATTTGCAATTGTAGTTATTTGGGTTAGTTGACTAGCAACTAATTCCGCCCACTCCTTCAAACCCGAGATTTTACTTGCTTTTATAAAAAATATAAAAATACAAAAAGAATCTTCCCTCACCCTTAGACCTATTAGAGTAGTTTTTCAATCCTAACGACACTATTCCCCTAGAGAACGATCAATCCCCCGGTACTTGCCACTACACTATACTACATCGGTCAGGTACACTGCCTGGTGGGGATTGCAAGCCTCTTGAGATCCCTCGAGAGGTAAAACCTGTTGTAAGGTCGCAAAACCACGCATCAAGTTTTTGGCGCCGCTGCCGGGGAATAGTTATTGTTTAGGTTGAATTTTTATTTTATTAGGTCTACTCACTAGATTCTTTTCTAGTGAGATTTTTATTTTATTTTTCTAGGTTTTCTTTAGTCTATCTTTTTTCTTCGTTTCTTTGTTCGTAACCATTACCATCCGACATCATGGAAGGTGGTAATATCCTCGATCCCAACAACCCACCACCACAACAACACCCACCTCCTAGAGCCCGTACCTTAGGAGACTACTCCCGTCCTAGCCACCATGGCTATCGAAACACCATTGAGCTCACTCAAGGAGCCAATGTTACTCCCTTGCGATCCGACACCATCCGGTTGGTGCAAAGCGTATGCGCATTCCATGGACTTCGTTCCGAAGATCCTAATCAACATCTCAAGGACTTTCTCAAAATCGTTGATTCCATAGACCTTGATGTTGTCACTTGAGAGACGACCCGACTACGTCTCTTTCAATTCTCTCTGCGGGACCAAGCTAGTCAATGGCTAGAGCGTCTACCCGCAGGATCCATCACCTCTTGGGATGATCTCACCACTCGTTTCCTTGCTCAGTTTTTCCCACCAGGAAGAACTACCAAGCTAAGGAATGATATCTTGATGTTCCAACAACGTCAAGGCGAAACCCTCTACGAGGCATGGACTCGGTTCAAGGACTTACTCCAAAAAGTCCCTCACCATGGCATAGAACTTTGGCTCCAAGTCCAAATCTTCTATGACCACATCAATCTCTCCACGAGGCAAACCATTGACCAATCGGCCGGTGGTAAGCTACGTGATCTAAGTGCGGAACAATCATGGGCTCTCCTGGAAGATCTTGCTCTTTATGACAACGAAAGTTGGAATGATCCCCGTGATTTGAATAAAACGGTCAAGGCAATATCTTTGCCTTCGAACAATTTAAGCACTTCCGACCGTAGGATCATAGAACTTGAAGACCAAGTCAAGTTTCTTATGAAATCCTACAAGGCTCCTAAACCTTCAAGCCAAGTGAACAAAATCACTTCTTCGTGTGAATTATGTAGTGGTCCCCACGACACTCGTGATTGCGTGGAACTCCCCGAACAAGCTTTTGCGGACTACGCATCCTCGCGTACCGACGGAGCGGGAGACAAGTGGTACACTTTCAAACCCGAGCCAAACCCCTACGGTGATTCATACAACCCCTCATGAAAAAATCACCCAAACCTTAGGTGGAAACAAAACCAAAACGCACAACAAACCAATTCTTCCAACACACCTAATCGTTTCCAATCAAGCGGTTCATCCCCAAACCGTACTTTCAATAACAATCCTTCCAACAATTATGGTAGTACCAATAATCTTGAAGGGTTGATGTCCAACTTCGTGACATCTCAAGAAGCTCGTTTAGCAAATTTTGAAGCCGATTTCAAACAAAAACAAAGCGAGATGACCAATAAGATTGACACTTTGTTGAAAGCCCTCAATGACCGAGAAATAGGAGCACTCCCTAGCAACACAGTCAAGAACCTGAAACTAAACGTCAACGCCATTTCATCGGTTTCGTCTCCTAGTTCTTGTCCACAATATTATTCGGTCAATTACATGAGCTCGTGTTTCAAACAAACCCAAGTCGTTCAAAATGACCAAGAAGTTATGATATCCAACACTAAATTGGTCAACAACATAGTTGAAACACCTCCCACTCAAGACCTTGACGAAGAATTCAAGGAGCTCCACCTTGAACGTCCGGTTATTGATGTATTAGCACGAGCCCCCTATTATAATGCCCTCTTAGAAAAATATGAGAAGAAGCTCGAGTTAGGTGACAAAGGGACCGCCTTCGTTCAAAACAAACTACCTAAGAAGTTAGATGATCCGGGCTTATTTGTTCTACCTTGCAAGATCGGTAATTCGGAGGCTTATGACACATTAGCCGATCTTGGATCAAGCCTTAACCTAC
This sequence comes from Artemisia tridentata subsp. tridentata, assembly GCA_021014915.2. Lineage (NCBI taxonomy): Eukaryota > Viridiplantae > Streptophyta > Magnoliopsida > Asterales > Asteraceae > Artemisia > Artemisia tridentata. The sequence goes on along the minus strand of CP139507.1, from coordinate 437,578,115 downwards.
TTCCGTTACCTCTCCACACCTCTCTAAAACTAGGGAAACTTGAAGAAACCGAGGTAATAATAGGCTTAGCGGATGGAAGTGTTGCTTACCCGGTTGGAGTAGTCAAGGACGTGTTAGTACACATAGGAAAACTAACCATTTTAGCCGATTTCCACGTCCTTGATATGGTTAGCGACCCTACATGCCCCTTGTTGATAGGTAGAGGATTTTTGGCGACCGCTAGTGCTATGATTGATTGTAAGGAATCTAAGATAGCGGTAGGAGAAAGGTGATACTTGGTCAGTCTATGATGTGAAGAAACATGCCTATGATACTAGTGAGGAACCAACACCCCATTGGTTAGAATTAAATAGGAGACCATCTAGATATGGACCCTGGATCGATAGAGACTTCATAGGACCCCAACGCCCATTTTACCTAGAAGAGGACTTTGTGAGCCGAACACATACGGTAGAACAACTCTTGGCTAGGGACACCGAATTGGATCCTTTTGAAGACCCTCTAGTTTTTTAGGAAGATGATTGATTTCCTAGGAGTTTTGCCAATTAACCTAGGGATGAATAGGTGGACATGTGAAGACAATGATCATAAGTGGGATTGGGACAAACCACCCAAAGATGGAGATGGGTCATGGCATATTAAGATGACATTGTATGACCCGGATGGAGAGAGGTTTGAAAAGATATATCGTACTATGCGGACCAATAGAAAACTTCAATCCAAGCTTAACCCTAAAGATTTCCTCGATGACGATCACACTTACATAGGTTAAAAGGACTTTGAGTCTAGCTACAAGACTCGTTAATAAAGAAAAGCGCTTCTTGGGAGGCAACCCAAGCTTTATTTGCTTTGTGTGTTTATTTGTTTGTTTGTTTATTTGTTTGTTTGTTTGATTTTATTTGCTTCCGTATGTATGTTTAATTTCTATTATTATTGATTCATGTTCGAAACTAAATTGTGAAAATGCTTTATCTTGTTTTTAACTTCGTCTTAACTACATATAAAGGTATTTTGCAAAAGATAAGTGTAAGGGAAATCCAAATCGGTTTATTAGAACAAATGGACATGAATCATAACAATAATAAATTAATATACATATTAGTAATTGTTTGAGTCAAATGCTTGTATCGAGTCATAATGAAGTTTTGCAGGAATTCCAGGAAGTAAGGTATAGGTTTTTCCAGAAATTTTCCGGAAACTTAACATGAGAATTCTGTCAGATCATTTCTGACGGCGTCAGGCCTTACAACCTGACGGCGTCAAGTTTTAATTTTCTGAAATTTTTGAAAGTTTTGTTTTTCTACCGGAATCATAAAAAGTTTTTATTAAATCTCTAACTTATAAACTCCAGGAATCTGCAAAATAATCATTCCACAAGCATTATATCCTTATACATATTTATCCCGCCGATGTTATGCAGGTTTTCGTGTTTGTTTTCTCAGGTTTAACAGGTTATTTTGGACAAGGAGATGTATGTGGAATCTAGCTTTTGGCGCTGCTTTAATCTTGAAGCTTCAACATTACCTTGGAAGAAGATATAACCATGTTACCCCTTTATCCACCGAGCGAATCAGGGGAGTATTTGATTTTATTCTTTTACCTTATTATTTTTACATCTTGTTATTTGAACATTGGGGACAATGTTCATCTTAAGTGTAAGGGGGGGGGGGGGTAAAAGTACGATACCTTAGAGAATGCTATTACGCTTGATTTTTGTTTGTTTGATGGTAGATGTGTAATAAAACTGAGAGAAATACCTGTTAGGGCAATTTTAGTGCCAAATTTAAATTTTTTTACAACATATAGGAGTGAAACTTTGATCTTAATGAGCGTCTCACGGATAGGAGTTATATGACTAGCACAAAACCGTACCACTAAAAAATTTTCCACCCCCAAATATGTGAGGTTCGCCCCTAGAATTGGTAGGAAAAGCATTTATGCTATGATGTGTGTACCGGTAGCACTTAGATTCTAGAACTTCCGTTAGGACCATTCCGAGGCCACAAGTGAGACTACACTCGTGTAGTTAGATTTACTACATGATAAGAGGCATTAGGATTAACCCATTGTTTTACACCTGTGTTTTTGTTATAATTACATTGGCTACATTGGTCAAGTAATTCTCCCATACCCGTTGCGTTGTACTCATTTTCAGTACACGATACCCCTAGTACACCCCTCAGAGCCTATCTTTTCGTTTCTAACTTTAAGCATTTTACTTAAAGTAAGAATTTGTTTACACCCCACTTAAATGTACACCCAAATCGCCTTAGCCTACCTTGTATGCACTCATTTTTAGTGCATTATTGTGACAACATTTGTTTAAACCCCAAGTTAATTATCTAATTGATTACATGGTTGCTAAGTCGAGTCATATCCTTGTACATATTGTTTTGGGACGATTGGGACTCATGGGTAAAGTACTAGTGTAATGGAGTAATGGGGAAAAAACAACATTATTACCCCCATATGTGCTAAATATTTTAAAAGTACTCCAAGTGTTTCGATTATCTTAATTCGAGTCATTAGAATTGTTAATTGTAAAGTTATGTAAAAGTTCAAGTGTAAGGGGGATACAACCCCCCTACGATGTATTATTTTGGATGGTAGGGCAAGAGTGTATGAAAAAAAAAAAAAAAAAAAAAAAGGTAGAAAAAAAAAAAAACATACGGACTACCATCCCGTTTCATTTTATGTTTATTTTAACTTTTTGTTATTTTTTTCATTAGCTTAAGTCGAGTCTAGTCTTGGCTTAGCAACGCCATATTATGCATGTAATTAATCAAGATCTTTAACTCGCCACCAGTAAAATATCCTTTATCCAACAAAACCGTGTTTATCATATCCCTACACCTAACGTTATAACCCGTTTAAAAGCCCTCTTTGATAGTTTATCTTAGGTGCTTACGCCTAGTGGAGGATGTTTTTGATCCTTTCCCAAGCCTATGGTAATCTATTTGCTATGATAGGTAGTAAGAGATATTATTCATTTTCATTTATGAGATATACTTTGATGACACCTGAGAGATGTGAGTATCTAAACACTACTTGTGAGGTGCTAGTGTGTAATCTCCGTGCTTATTATGATTAAAGGGGAACGACTATTTGTTGTAATTACTTTTATATTAGCGTTAAATGACCCCTAACTTGTATTTTGATTAGAATAAAAGCGCATTTGCTTGAGGACAAGCAAATCTCAAGTGTAAGGGTATTTGATGAGGCGAAAAGTGTACCGCTTTTAGGGGGTCATTTAAGCCCTAAATCGTATTTATTTGATCAAATATTGCCCTAAATCGTTCCTTTTGTCATTTTAGGTACTTTGGAGAAGAAATCTGGAAAAGGAAGCATTTTGGACGTTTTTGGAGCTTAAAAGTGAAGAAAACGACAAAGTCTCAAAAATCTGCTGGAAAGTACCTGTGACGGCGTCAAGCCCCAATGTGACGCCGTCAACCCTTGATAAGCCAGAGAGGATTTTGGAAGATTAAAGGGGGACGGCGTCAAGAAGGCCATCAAGAAACCCTAACCGCGGCGAGGTGACGGCGTCACGACCCAAAGGGTGACGCCGTCAGATCTGTTTTCCTATATATACTTTCATAATTTTTAGTCATTAGGGTGCAACTTTGTGAGGAGAAACCCTAGACGATTTTTCTGCCATTTTTAAGGGTTTTATACCCTTGGATCTCCCATGTTCAATTGAAGAAAAGTAATCAATTAATCATTCAATATGTCTATGTGTTGTTTGATTATATCTTGTTCTTGTCTTTTATTTAACATGCTAGGCTAGATTTATCTTGTGTTTGCTTAGATCTAATGAAACCTAACTATTGATTATTGGTTATTGGTGTTTTATTAATTGTATTAGATGATTGTTTATCGATGTTAGGCTTAAGAAAACTGGCTAACCTCCTATACGGTAACTTGCTTGAACGTCTTAAGAAACATGAACCAATGCGTACTAAGATTTTATGGTTTTATTTAATGCATGAGCGAATTCTAGTGATCCCAAGTTAGGAGCTTCTTAGCCGGCTCGACATAGGAGTGAAGTAGGAGCTTGTAGAGTTGGGGAAGTACGTACGCCACCCCACGATTGGTATTAAGGAATACACCCGTCATCCACGCAATTAATACACACTAATCAACCGGTAAAAGATAGTTAGGGAGTAAGGAAATCTAAGTAAACACATTTCTCCCCATATAAGTTCCACAACCTTTTTATTTCCAGTTATTTTATTTTATTTGCAATTGTAGTTATTTGGGTTAGTTGACTAGCAACTAATTCCGCCCACTCCTTCAAACCCGAGATTTTACTTGCTTTTATAAAAAATATAAAAATACAAAAAGAATCTTCCCTCACCCTTAGACCTATTAGAGTAGTTTTTCAATCCTAACGACACTATTCCCCTAGAGAACGATCAATCCCCCGGTACTTGCCACTACACTATACTACATCAGTCAGGTACACTGCCTGGTGGGGATTGCAAGCCTCTTGAGATCCCTCGATAGGTAAAACCTGTTGTAAGGTCGCAAAACCACGCATCACTAACCTAACGCTAATTTAACTAACTACCTAGCTACTCCCTCATTATAGCTGCCATACGTGAGTGAGGAGAGGCTATTTATAGCCATCATCAGAAGCTCCCAGGGACTCCCTTCAATCAATCCAGACCCTTGATCATCCCTTGCTCTCCACTCTTTGATATCCAGCCGTAGGATCAAATTCGTGAGGTGTTCCCTCCAATCAGCTGCACCCACGTGTCCCTTATAGTTGTCAGACCTTCTAGAACCTTTAATGATGGAGTAATTATGATGGGTGTAGGATCCCACGAAAATACATTATAATAATCATCATTAATTAATAATAACCTTGAGTTACCGATTAATAAATCCCATTTTTGACGGGGAAATTTAAAATTTTCTTGATATATTATTTTCACCATGTCACGACATCACAACAATTACCAAATAACAACACTAGTTCTCGACGTGCTTTACGGAACATAACTATTACACAAGAATTAGTAGTTAACAAATCGCCATTTACACAATTACAAATTTTAGTTAAAACAAATAAATCTATAACTTAACCACAATTATTACACACTAATTACCATTTCCCTTCAATAATTTTTGCAACCCAACCAGACCCTTAAATTCGTTCTAGGCCCATCACCACCCAAACTCGCATGTCCAGCCCAACTCCAAACCCAATCTTTCTTTCTACATTGCATGTGGAAATCGACAGCCACACCACCTCAAAAATGACTCCCGTTCTCTCGAATATTAAACACAGCCCTCGAATGTTTTGCAACATTTTACTCACAACCCACTGGACAATACATATGTCGAATTTCAGTACTAGATATCAAGTACTCCTATAATTTTGAAGGCCAAATCATTTGTCCCAACTTGAGCCCATCCTTTCTTTTATTAATTCTTGTAAACTCGACATCCAGATCCTCTACAAAACAGCTCTTGTTCTTGCGATTCTTAAACACGACACACACATATTTTTACACTACCTCAATCACCACCCACCGAGCTATGCCCACGCCAAATCCCAGCCTCGAATCTCAAATGTTACTATAATAACCAAGGCTGTTTCGCTCGTCCCATTTCTACCCATAACGCATAAATAAAGTTCACAAAACCCAACCATTTCGAAATCCGATTGTTCCCACATTCTTCTAATTATATTTCTAGCACAACGAAACATTTAAAAGGAAGTCAGAGCAGCAGAAGAAGAATATGGCTCGCTAAACTCACTTGACACTCATTTTAAAATACAAACCTAACACAACTATAACACAAAAATAAAAGATAAGGTTTACCCACGTTTCATATCTAGCAAATATCTCATTTTATCAGTGAAACCATCTAGGTGTCCTCTCTCCTACAGTGGTCTTCAATAATTGAGTTGAGGGTAATATAGTCAATGAAACATGTGTACTCCTTCTATAAATTCTACCACTCATTTGGCAGCCTACCCTGTCCATTTCCTACACAATACACTCCCACTAACAAACCTAAACACCCAGAAACGTGTAACTCTTTTGGGGGATGCAAGGCGAGTAGAAAAAGTCAATACGTGAAACGTATTCGTGTACCTACAAGTTCATTGTCTCACTCTCGTGCTTCCAGTCGATCACCACAGCCTCTTCACCACCTTTAGAAGGTGTAGTAAGTACCTAGTCCCTCTCTTGTTTTCATGTAGCACGTATACACTTCACTCATGAATGTTCACGTTTGCACACGAACGTATATACTCTGTGACCAGTTCATTCGTGGGCATTATTTTGTACAACCACCAGCGTGTGTCGAACATCTCCATCGTTATACTTTATTATTAAATGTGTTATTTGCACGAAACCCACATGTTCACAACTCTCACAGAGGACTAGATAGAAACCATTCACACTAGCGCACGTTGGTAACATCATGCATGCCATGCATCATTTCTTGTTCTGTTCGAATATGTACATAGTTATCAATTTATTTTACATTCGTTAATATAAGTAACTCACCCACAAAGTGGTAAGTCTTCACTGTGAACGAGTTTAGAAAGCACTCCAACACTCTGTTGCACGTTACAAATTTCATGCATTACTTCTTTAGTTGCATTAAAACGTATATATGTGACACTATGCCAACCCTCGTATATTCAAACATTGTGACCCACAGAATAGGTCGAACCCTCATCTTGGAGAACTTAAGAGTCACCACTCACTCACGTTTAACACATTTGTTGCATGCATACATCGAACACACATATATTCAACTCCCACGTGTAAACCGGAAAAACATTTGGATAGAAAACAGTTCCCAGTAGGCTAGAAAACATGTCTATATCTCGCGATCTAACTAAGCGACCACGTTCTATTTTTGCATGACCCATTTCACAACATAACTGACTCCCCTTTTCGTTTAAACACCTTGTAAAAATAAGCGAGTTACAACCATTTAAAAACAGCCAAGCTAGTCACAGAAACACTAGATCATTTTTAGAAAATACAACCCAAAAAACCATTTTCGATAATGGACTAAACTAAAGCCCATTAAGCATCAGTGTTAGAACGGCCCAATACGCCCATGTGATACATTTTCAGACTCATAAAAACAGCCCAATTTCAGGCCCAAAACAGTTTACACGCCCTCGCCTCTAAAACTCTTAACGGGCCTTGTTCTAAATCGTTAATTGGCCCAATAATGCAAAAATAATCTCTTTTCTGAGACCTATATTTAGTCGTGATGCACTATATTTGAGAAAAATAGGAATTGGCAAACCACCTATTACATGAGGGCTTAAACACCCATCAGTAACCCTGATGGGACACCGCCGTTTTACGGAAATTGTTAACGTTTTGCGTGTCATGAGGCTTAGGGCAATATAACTTTATGAATATATGAATGTTTCATATATATTAGGATACAGCTGTATTTAGTAACCACCACTCCACACTGATAGATTTCAGACACTAGATTAATATTTTCACTATGTGTTATGATTATGAATCATGTACTTGAACCTTAGTCGTTATCATATGTGACTTAATTGTGAATTCTACAAAAGACAATCCCAAAATGTTGGGTATATTGTTACTCCTAAAAGTTGACCCAACACATCATTTCGAGCATATAACAACGTAGCTCATTTTCATTTAAAAACTTGAAACTTATGATTTTGGAAATCACACATGATTTGCTTGTGGATTTTTATACAACACAACTTGTTATTTATTTCATGAAGAACTATTATTTACTTCGACAATCACTATACACCTTTTAAATTCATTGAAAGAAAGTTATTTTCTATCAAACTCCACGAACTCACCAACCATTGTGTTGACGTTTTAAGCATGTTTATCTCAGGTAATTAACGGAGCAGGACAAGACACGGAGCGGGCATCTTATACTCTGATAAATAAAATGGTGTAAAATCAAATATGTCATTCTTTCCAAATTATCACACTTTTGTGGGATTTTCAAATCAGATATTTTACCTTATATCAAAACTATTATTTTGAATGACATATAACTTTCAAAACGCCTATTCTGGACCGTTTTTCTGAAATTTTAACTCGATCCTCACCGTAACACCCTAATTACTTTTCCGCTGCCACTAAACAAATTAGGGGGTGTTACAGATTGGTATCAGAGCCTCTGGTTATAGAGAACCAAATGTTTTCAAACATCAAACTATAACCACACTTTCAAAATAAATGATTTTACACCTTATCATCTTCTGCCTTCCGTGTCTGCAGACTGCCGTGCTCAATACATTACCTACTAAGATTGTTTTGTACTAATTTTTACATGCTTGATGTATACTCTTCACACATTACACACTGCATTATTTCACACTCAACGTTACATTTTGAACGTATAAATACTTATAATTACTATTTTCGATTGCTACAGTAACATGTCTTCCATACCAGTTGACATCGCTAAGACTACCCCTCCTACTACCCATGTATCACCTAGCTATCATATTACACTAAATACTGAAGATCCTTATGTACAAATATCACAACCCCAGCCCGACATAGAACTCACTCAGAAATCACCTCCGTCATCACCTACTCAATCACCTCCACGTCAAAAACTTAGGAGAGCAACCGAATCTTATTCAGATGAAGATCCGATTGGTGGTCAACCAACATTTGAATATGGACAGAGTTCACAACAAGAAATGACTTGGAAGAATGTTAACCTAAATTCTCCCCTACCCAATACCTCAGATTTCTCCATGCCAGATGCCCCAAACAATGTATCCTCACCCAATTCTCCTGACTACAATGTAGACACCCATGACTCCATATGGATTCACCTTCACCAACACACCAGCATACTAAACGCTCACTATGAACAACTAAAAGAGTTACAACCATTACGATTCGAATGGTATGATCGTAACATTGACACCCTATTCAAGAGGACAGATGCTGAGAGACGAGAAGTGTTTGGCTTAGGAGTGAATATTGGTAACATGAAGGACAATTACGAACAAGAACTTAGAAACTTGGATGCCAGAACCCGCTGTTTAGGTAGAGGTCATACCCAAACCCACATTAGGATTGAAGACATTGAAAGAGCATTATGGTTGGCTAGAGACGCAGCAAGAACCCAGAGTCAAAAGATTGCAGCTTTGGAAAACATGTTAGCTAATCAGATGAATGCGTTCCAGGAACGTTTCTCAGCCATGGAAGCTGCACAACTGGATCTTGAGGCAGAAGTTAGACGTTTACGTCAGAGACATAACTGATCTTAAGTATCGTTGTTGTATTCAATAAACCAAATAGTTTTGGATAGTATTTCATGTATTCGCAATAATTCTGTAACTCTCAGAAATTGTAATCGACTTTTAAGCTATGACAGTCTTTTACTATCTTATCGTTCTATTGTAAACAAATTTCTCCCACCAAACCTTAATATTGTGCAATAAGTACAAAGAGCCATGCAAAACCTCGTCATTTGTTACTCTTTTAGGTAAACAAATAACCCACGTAAATCAATAAGACATTAATAAAAGACCTTGTGTTGGTTGTTTTGCAAAAATCGATCAAACAAGTTATTAGAGTTATGTCGATATTGATGATTGTATTCAAACTTACTACGACATTATCGGTGATTGTACATCAAATGTACCACAACTAAACAATAAACCATATAAATTCCAAGAGCAAATATTCAAAAGAGAACTGGATGAATGAAGAGGAAGTTGTTGAACTTCAGCTTTTGTAAAAGAATCCGTTTGTTCCTTAGCAATCCCATATCAAGAGATGATTATTATTTTACAATGCTACACAGACACATCGTATTTCTATGAACCTCAGTTGGTTTGATTGTGTATTAAGATCACATTGTTAGCAATAATATGCAAATACCTTATTATTTGAAATTATTCTAATAATAAAGTGAATACTAAATCAGTGTTTCTTGTTGTAGTCATTGAAGATGGCCAACATGAGCAACACCCATACCCCCTCAGCACTTACCACAACCATGACTCCTAAAACCATCGGGGAATTTGAAAACAGTATCGTTACAGTAGTACATGAAGTGACTACAATAGCCCATCCGAGAAACAACGACATAGACAAGAAAGAGAAAAGAATGGCTAAACCTTGCAAGCGTAACCATGAAAGTTTCATGGGATGTAGGCCAGTTTGCCTAAAGAATTCAAGAAAAATAGCCAAACCTATCCGCACATGTACTCAAAGAATTAGGCAAGATATTGCACTTAAGAAAAATAACCAAAAGCGAAAACTCAAGAAGAAAAGAACCTTTATCCTCAACGAATGTGAATTTCACAACGACATCTGTACCCGCAATCACCTACAAGATCGCATTGACTACCATCGTCAGCAAAGGTCCAGACAAGAAGTTGGAGAGAACAACATAACAACCCTTACTACTAGGGACAACTACCATGGGAAGCAGCCTTTGTGTCAGAAATGCAAGATGCATCATACCGGACAATGCATTGCAAAATGCGGGAAATGCCGGAAAACAGGCCACAAGACAAGAGATTGCAAAGCCATGGAAGGAAATGAGCAACCCTCGTCCATAAAATGCCACGGATGTGGTGGAATGGGGCATTACAAGAGTCATTGCCCAAACTACAATGTCAACTGGAAGGCCAAGAAGGATGCAAGAAAATGAAGACTCGCTAAAAGGCCCCAGTAGTATCGAAGAATGACCTCTATGTTAAGCAGATGAATGGATTCCTGCTGTAAAATAAATAAACTCTAGTTTAGGACTACCTAAGTTATATTTCCGTTTGTACTTTGCCTTAGGTTTGATGGATGTAACCTAAGTGCAACAACTATCGTTCTACCGTATGAATCTTTATCTTGTAATATTTTAGTAATCGTCGTAATCTATATCTATTTCCATTTCTATTCCACTTTCACTATTCATAGTTGATATGTAACCATACCACGATATCACCCTAAGAAGTTAACTAAACACAATAGCTGATCAAACAATAGACTAATACCACATTGTAGGAAATCCTCACATAAAACCTAAGTTTATACCTAGAATATCCAAATATCACTTTAAAAATTCCTGACTTATCCTCGGAATATGAACAAAAGCTTTCTAATCCTTTTAGAAATAATCAGAGGGTGTCCGACTATGTGACGAAACCATTATAATTGAACCATATAAAACTTTTTGAAGAAATATAAATACCACAATGACTGAACCAAGCGTTACATCATTTGGTCCTCAATTATACATAGCCTAGCTACCTATGTATAATTTAGGAAGAATCATGTTATAAATGGAACAATTATCTTTTCGAAGTTTTTAATAACAATTTTCATTCCAAAAACAGAATCTCGAGACAAAATAAATTGTTCATAAACCTTACTTTTAACCAACCCCAGTAAGATCTACACTTATTACCCATTACTCTCTTATACGAAGTCGAGAAAAACACGAAGCTAGAAACTATAAGAATTCACAATAATGTGTAGCAAACACAAATAACATAAATTTCATTAAAAACCATGGAAGTTAATACATAGCGAAATGATTAACATCGGAAGTGCTAATAGTACAATAAACACAATACAAGGCATAGAGTCTTCAATAGGTTGGCCCGCCATAGCAACAAAAACCACCACCAACCCAACGATAGCAAGAGCCACCATAGGATGAAGCACCTTGATTATTCTGGAATATAAATAAAAGCGAACCATTAAAAACAAAAAATTTAACATAAAAACAAACGAGATTTTATTCCACATTCATTAAAGGTTACATCGACACACAACAAAGATACATTCTAACAACACTACTCGAGATCCTCGCCCCAAGAACTTATCCACATTAATCGCTAAAATTTTGAGGGGTACGATGAACACCAAAGATGCGATAAAGTAGTCGGAGTTTTCGTCGGGGAAGAAAGCCAGATACACGGCAACAAGGACGATGTACACGGTGGCGATAACAATGGCGATCGGCGGCATGGTTTATTTTTTTGGAAGAGATGAAGTAAAGTGAAAAAGGTGAAGTGGGGAGGAAAAAGGGGAAAAGTAAATAGGGTATTAATTGGGAAAAACTAGCCGTTATTTTACTATTCACGATCATTAAAATTTCAAATCACTACCATTAAAAATCCACTAGTCTCGACCGCTAGAACACTAAACATTAAGTGTTAAATATTCCCTACTCTCGACCGTTACTTTCACTATTCGTAGCCTATGAATTCAATTGTTGACCAAACATTCAAATTTATTTCGTCTAGTACGAATAAATCTAGTTGGATCTCGCCTCTTTAATATTCAAATAAGAAATCTCTCGACAACATCTTCCATAAACTCTCATTTCTGAAAACCACATTTTTCAACACCTATCACGGACTGAACTTCGGGACGAAGTTCAAAATTGAGGGGTGGATACTGTAGGATCCCACGAAAATGCATTATAATAATCATCATTAATTAATAATAACCTTGAGTTACCGATTAATAAATCCCATTTTTGACGGGGAAATTTAAAATTTTCTTGATATATTATTTTCACCACGTCATGACATCACAACAATTACCAAATAACAACACTAGTTCTCGACGTGCTTTACGGAACATAACTATTACACAAGAATTAGTAGTTAACAAATCGCCATTTACACAATTACAAATTTTAGTTAAAACAAATAAATCTATAACTTAACCACAATTATTACACACTAATTACCATTTCCCTTCAATAATTTTTGCAACCCAACCGGACCCTTAAATTCGTTCCAGGCCCATCACCACCCAAACTCGCATGTCCAGCCCAACTCCAAACCCAATCTTTCTTTCTACATTGCATGTGGAAATCGACAGCCACACCACCTCAAAAATGACTCCCGTTCTCTCGAATATTAAACACAGCCCTCGAATGTTTTGCAACATTTTACTCACAACCCACTGGACAATACATATGTCGAATTTCAGTACTAGATATCAAGTACTCCTATAATTTTGAAGGCCAAATCATTTGTCCCAACTTGAGCCCATCATTTCTTTTATTAATTCTTGTAAACTCGACATCCAGATCCTCTACAAAACAGCTCTTGTTCTTGCGATTCTTAAACACGACACACACGTATTTTTACACTACCTCAATCACCACCCACCGAGCTATGCCCATGCCAAATCCCAGCCTCGAATCTCAAATGTTACTATAATAACCAAGGCTGTTTCGCTCGTCCCATTTCTACCCATAACGCATAAATAAAGTTCACAAAACCCAACCATTTCGAAATCCGATTGTTCCCACATTCTTCTAATTATATTTCTAGCACAACGAAACATTTAAAAGGAAGTAATATCAGCAGAAGAAGAATATGGCTCGCTAAACTCACTTGACACTCATTTTAAAATACAAACCTAACACAACTATAACACAAAAATAAAAGATAAGGTTTACCCACGTTTCATATCTAGCAAATATCTCATTTTATCAGTGAAACCATCTAGGTGTCCTCTCTCCTACAGTGGTCTTCAATAATTGAGTTGAGGGTAATATAGTCAATGAAACATGTGTACTCCTTCTATAAATTCTACCACTCATTTGGCAGCCTACCCTGTCCATTTCCTACACAATACACTCCCACTAACAAACCTAAACACCCAGAAACGTGTATCTCTTTTGGGGGATGCAAGGCGAGTAGAAAAAGTCAATACGTGAAACGTATTCGTGTACCTACAAGTTCACTGTCTCACTCTCGTGCTTCCAGTCGATCACCACAGCCTCTTCACCACCTTTAGAAGGTGTAGTAAGTACCTAGTCCCTCTCTTGTTTTCATGTAGCACGTACACACTTCACTCATGAATGTTCACGTTTGCACACGAACGTATATACTCTGTAACCAGTGCATTCGTGGGCATTATTTTGTACAACCACCAGCGTGTGTCGAACATCTCCATCGTTATACTTTATTATTAAATGTGTTATTTGCACGAAACCCACATGTTCACAACTCTCACAGAGGACTAGATAGAAACCATTCACACTAGCGCACGTTGGTAACATCATGCATGCCATGCATCATTTCTTGTTCTGTTCGAATATGTACATAGTTATCAATTTATTTTACATTCGTTAATATAAGTAACTCACCCACAAAGTGGTAAGTCTTCACTGTGAACGAGTTTAGAAAGCACTCCAACACTCTGTTGCACGTTACAAATTTCATGCATTACTTCTTTAGTTGCATTAAAACGTATATATGAGACACTATGCCTACCCTCGTATATTCAAACATTGTGACCCACAGAATAGGTCGAACCCTCATCTTGGAGAACTTAAGAGTCACCACTCACTCACGTTTAACACATTTGTTGCATGCAGACATCGAACACACATATATTCAACTCCCACGTGTAAACCGGAAAAACATTTGGATAGAAAACAGTTCTCAGTAGGCTAGAAAACATGTCTATATCTCGCGATCTAACTGAACGACCACGTTCTATTTTTGCATGACCCATTTCACAACATAACTGACTCCCCTTTTCGTTTAAACACCTTGTAAAAATAAGCGAGTTACAACCATTTAAAAACAGCCAAGCTAGTCACAGAAACACTAGATCATTTTTAGAAAATACAACCCAAAAACCATTTTCGATAATGGACTAAACTAAAGCCCATTAAGCATCAGTGTTAGAACGGCCCAATACGCCCATGTGATACATTTTCAGACTCATAAAAACAGCCCAATTTCAGGCCCAAAACAGTTTACACGCCCTCGCCTCTAAAACTCTTAACGGGCCTTGTTCTAAATCGTTAATTGGCCCAATAATGCAAAAATAATCTCTTTTCTGAAATAAGAAATTGAAATAAGTTAAAATGAACTTAATAAAGTTATAGAAATTTTCAGAATATTTTTCCCGTTATTTTTATGCAAAAAGGACTAAAAATGTAACGCGATCTAACTTGAGGGACTAAAACTGCCAAACTAAGAAACTTAGGGACTGAAGCTGTGAAAACAGTTTATAAAGGAATTAAATTGACATACCAGTGGACTTCAAGCCTTAGGTGGACGTATGGACAACTTTTGGACTATTATTGGACTTTTGACTTAACGAAGGACTAACGAGGTGACGCAATCGCAGTTAGGGTAAAAAGAGTAACAATCTGGAAAGAACAAGGACCTATTGAATACACTTGACATTCTTATTTTATATTTCCTTTTTCACCCAACACTTCATATGCATTTTCATATTTTTAGTTATGCATTATTTAGTATTCGTTATTTATTATAATTAGGAATTTAGCGATTCACTTTGCATATCATTTCAGCATATTTTGAGGAAATAATATTTTGAGTCGAGTGACATAAGAATCAAGATAATATCATATATGATATTATATTTTTAACTTGAGGCATTTTAAGCATATCACACTCATATCACCGATCAAATCGTTATACGATTTCTCACATCACACTCACTGTTAGTAGTAAGTCAGAATCTTAGACTTCCCTTATATTCAGGTTTCGTATCGAAGACGTTTCCGTGATCGTTTCCATAGATCTTATAATTCTATCTTGTCAGATACGCTCCAGGTGAGTCGTGGCCCCTACTTTTAACACTTGTTTTTAATAACTCTTTTGGGGGAGATACATGCTTTAACTGTTTTAAGTTACTTATATACTTTGAAAACTCTCATGATTTACTCAAAATCATCCACTATGCTTTACATGTTTGAATCACCCTTGAGAGAAATACATGTTCGTTATATGTACAAATTGCTTGCTTAGCTTAAACACTGAATTTGAAAGATAACATTTTTAAACTACTTGATGTAACATGATACTGAGACTTATTGTATGCATTCATATAACAAATGAATGTACTGTTACTTTACTATGATATTTCTACATTCCAACTGGAAATAATTGCCAAGACCAGAATACGTATATTTTATGAACCCTGAGACCTATATTGCCTAAGTTTACTTTATTGCCATAAAGTCCCTCGATCATGAGCCATTAATCACTGCGGTGAGCGCGAATATAGTGAACAGCTTCGAAACCTGTTAGAGGCTGACGACCTATCTCACTAAATACTTTGACGGAATGCCTTATGGTTAGTCGTATTTAGTCGTGATGCACTATATTTGAGAAAAATAGGAATTGGCAAACCACCTATTACATGAGGGCTTAAACACCCATCAGTAACCCTGATGGGACACCGCCGTTTTACGGAAATTGTTAACGTTTTGCGTGTCATGAGGCTTAGGACAATATAACTTTATGAATATATGAATGTTTCATATATATTAGGATACAGCTGTATTTAGTAACCACCACTCCACACTGATAGATTTCAGACACTAGATTAATATTTTCACTATGTGTTATGATTATAAATCATGTACTTGAACCTTAGTTGTTATCATATGTGACTTAATTGTGAATTCTACAAAAGACAATCCCAAAATGCTGGGTATATTGTTACTCCTAAAAGTTGACCCAACACATCATTTCGAGCATATAACAACGTAGCTCATTTTCATTTAAAAACTTGAAACTTATGATTTTGGAAATCACACATGATTTGCTTGTGGATTTTTAGACAACACAACTTGTTATTTATTTCATGAAGAACTATTATTTACTTCGACAATCACTATACACCTTTTAAATTCATTGAAAGAAAGTTATTTTCTATCAAACTCCGCGAACTCACCAACCATTGTGTTGACGTTTTAAGCATGTTTATCTCAGGTAATTAACGGAGCAGGATAAGACACGGAGCGGGCATCTTATACTCTGATAAATAAAATGGTGTAAAATCAAATATGTCATTCTTCCAAATTATCACACTTTTGTGGGATTTTCAAATCAGATATTTTACCTTATATCAAAACTATTACTTTGAATGACATATAACTTTCAAAACGCCTATTCTGGACCGTTTTTCTAAAATTTTAACTCGATCCTCACCGTAACACCCTAATTACTTTTCCGCTGCCACTAAACAAATTAGGGGGTGTTACAATGGGTACGAGGTAAATGATTGGGTGCAGTAAATTAGGGTTCATAGCAGTGAATTTTTGGGGATTTATGTTTGGCGCGCGTGTGGGTGTGTGTGATTTTTTTTTTATATTTTGACTGTGGTGATAATAGAAAGGAGGGTTGACCGGGTAAAAGTTGGATCGGGTTTAAGGATTGGGTTTGGGCTGGACGGGTTAAAGGTGTGGGCTGGGTTATTGATAAGACTGGTGGGTTTGTGTTTGTAACTGAGTTGGATTTATTAGGTATAGATTTTGGTTTTGTAATTTTTCAAAGTGTAAGGGTCAATTCTGCCAATCATGTAAACTTAATCCAAGGGCTTCTATTGACAATTGATGATTCTTCAGGGTTGAATTTGACTTTTTGAGCAAAATTATCTCTCCCGGCTTCGGCTGTAAATATCTTTTCCATATCTCGTGCTCGTTTTCCCGGTTTTTGCTTGATTTTGTCCTTTTTTCTCGATATCCGTTCCTGCATATAAACAAACACAAAAACACAAATATCTTTGGCATTTTGGTTAGTTTTTGGTCGTTTTGGTCTTAATTTGGTAAATAAAAGGTATGTGTTTTAGCACATACCAGGCACTAATCACCTCCCTTAACCATTCATCATCGCCATTCTTGACTCAACCAACATCTCTACCCTACCACCATTTTCATCCTATCAGCATCAACAGTTGTAAAACCCACAAAATTCACCTAAAACAACAACCGAACTCAACTCAATTAAAACTCAAACTTGATATAGAAAACCCAGGACCCTGAATTTCTTCAAAAAAATCAAAAACCATATTTCACCAAATAAGAAAGTCATAACATCACAAAATCGAACACCAAAACCACATTACTTCAGAAGACTGAAAACCAACACTTGATTCATTCAAGGAAAAGTTAAGGACAGTTCAACGGCCAAGTAAACACAGCAGGTGAGGGAATATGAACATGTACTCGAAAGTAGAATTCAACCATGGTTGCGAAGCTACTTCAACAATTGTTCCAAAGGCCGAGTAAACACGTGTCCGTTTATGATTGGATTTCCTTATCTTAATTTTGGGGTGCGGTCCACAGTATTCAGATGGTAAAAATATTAGAGGAATGCTGTACAATATATGTAACGATGTATGCGCTAATGGAAGTGGTCTTATATGGTGTTTTTTTACATCAGTATTCAGATGGTAGAGCATTGATCAAGTTAAGATACATATGTAACGATTAACGAATGAGGCTAATAGAAAGAAAAGTATAAACATACCAACTGAATACATTGTTGTTGTACGAAGATGTGCTTTTTGCTGCCAATTCATAAACACAAATGAGTCAGAAAAATTAGTCGTCATCTTGCTATCTTTTACTACACTGCTTGCTTACAGGCTCACGCCTTTCATGCAAAAAAACATTCAATTCATGGTAAGCATTGTAGTTAAGTGTATACAAAAAATTGTGTGTGTGATGTAGTAGCACTCACACTTTTGATCCACTGTCTTCGTTTACATTATGTCCATAAATTGTAGTCATATCCGCCATCTCTTCGCCAATGTTCTTCTTTAGTACCACTTGGATTTGGTTCTCCTTATTAGCTATTGGATCTACACAACCTGCAATCAAAACAGTAAGACACATGCTACAACATCTAGTCCATTAGAAGCAGGAAGCGGCCTCCAATAGGAGCAGGATCTGAAATGAAATCATAATAATTATATTTCAATTTCAGTTTCAACTAAATGATATTTGGAATAATTAAAATTTATGAAATGAAAAGAGAAATGAAACCTGATAATGAGGGAGCAATAATAAGACTTGCGTTGTGGAATAAGACTTGTGTTATGTGATTTCTTTGACCTGCAGGAACCTCATACCACCCACCACCCATTTGAGATAAGAACCAAATTTAGTTGACCCAAAAATATTACAATTAAAATCAAAACAAAATGTACCTTTGCAACCGAAACAATATAAAATTTGTCATCACAAACATCACTGTGTTCATGATATTCCGGGAGTGTCTGGGAATTGTGTTTGAAAATGATTATCTAATTATTTTTGTAATGGTTCTGATTTATTGCAAAATACAAAAGAGGGGATTTGATGGTGGTGGTAGAGGGTGGTGGAGGGTGGTGGTGATGGCAAGTCTAAAAGAAAATGAATATTAAACTGCAAAAAAATGTTCTTGCAAAAAATGTCCCTAGTAGGCGAGGGTAAAATAGTCATTTCACACGGCCAAAAAAAGTCCATGTAGTAGGCGAGGGTAAGATAATCATTTCACACGGCCAAAACTAATGATCGTTAGTCAAAAAACTAAATTTGCAACTACAGTGACGCGTAATGGACATAACTCGCAGAAAATTGAAAGTTTAGGGACATTTTTCGCAATTCTTTTTCGAGGACATCTTTCGCAATTTTCGCAAAGTTTAGGGACATTTTTCGCACTTTACTCTAGTTTCTAATATGATTTTAGCTATCCATTAATCTGTTGTTGAAAACCTTACCAAAAAATACAACATAACTTAGAATTAAAAAGAATAACATGATGCCTTGGTAATTTAGCAATTGAGTTGAAACGACGAGCAAACCACATCAAAGAGATGAAGAGCATTGAGTTTGGAATGCTACTTAGGAAATGGACCAACAAAATACGAGCAACAAGTAATGTTGACGATTTGGTTTTATAAAAGGAAAGTTGAGGGAATTAAGGGGCTGGAAAACTGGATGAGTCCAACTTTCAAAAATTTAAATCTTATTGAACAAACTTGTGGACATTTCCATACATGTGAAAATGAACGTACATATATATCATAGGGTTTCGGTTGAGCCCCGATATTGAGCTTCAACACCCAAATCCAATCCAAAAACCAACTATATATTTCGGTTAGGACCAAATAACCGACCCAATCGCCCAAAACCAAATAACCATTATCATATTGATTTGGGCGATAATTTTCCGGTTAAGTCCGTATAGTGAACACCCCTACATCCCTATGAAAAAAGTTGTCATGTATGTGAATTTAGTTTGATATTCTTTTGTATAATTCTAAGATAGTAAATTTTAACTTAAACTAATCTGCCAACTACCCTTATAAAATAAATGCTTTAGTTTACTACTTATAATATAAGTCTCGATGTCACTACAACTTCATCTTCACCTCCAACTTCAGTTAATGTAGTAATGTTGCTAAAGATTCATGGCTAGTGATATTTACACGGAGCTAATTTATTTGCACACGGAGATCTAGAGTGAATTGACAAGTGTGCCCTTAACATAATTGTACCCTTGTTTTTCCCTCTTGATCCGTCAAAACCTTCAAACCCCATTGCAACCTATTTTATTTCACTTTAGCCGGCAACTCCACTATCGGCCACCACTCCATCGGTGGCTGGTTGCATCCCGACGACCTTTTAACGGCATTGCCTATTTTTTTTTTTAAATATCCATTTCACCATATATATTAAGGATATCTTGTTATGGAGAGAAACAAACACATGATCCAACATTTAATGTTTTGTACAACAAAATCACTTATCAAACATAGTAGCCCATATTTTATGGGCCGATGCGTTTCTGCCAATACATATTCTCGCGCTATGCATTTAAGATGCATGTTACATAAATTTGGTACGTTTTTTTACTCGTAATAAGTTTGAGGGATATCACAATAAGTATCTACGTCTTCACAAACATAATAGCATGTAATGTACTTTTAATGTACATAAATGTAAATAAGATCCAATTGTTTATCAAGTTCTACTCGAATTCTTATAATTAAGGAACGAGTTCAGCGACGATCCGCCGCGTTGCGGCGGGGCGTTGTTTTATTTCGTTGATTATCCTTTTTTTTACCCCGAAAAAGGACTCCTTTTGGAAAGAGTCGCCGATGGCAGGGGTATTTTTTGCCAATTGTCGAAACATTTTTTTGTTTGGAAAAAGGACTATTTTTGCAAAGAGTCGTCAGTGTCAGGGGTAATTTTTGCCAATTTTCGAAACATTTTTTTGGAAAAAGGACTTTTTTTTTCAAAGAGTCGTCAATTTCAGGGGTATTTTTTGCCAATTTTCGAAAGCTGATTTAAAAAAAAAAAAAAAAAAAAAAAAAGTGGGCCGGTTACTGTAGCAGTTAGTGGGCCGGGGGTACTGTAGCATCAACGACGTCGTATTAAATGCCTTATAATATATATAGTAATGAGAGACCAGGTAGGGAAACATTCGGAGCCTCAAGAGTCAAGACCGGCCCCTTCGTCAGGGACTGAAAGTATTAAAAGATGACCGAGTCTTTTGTTCTAGAGCTGTTGAAATAAAACTAATGTCCCGTTACGTTGATTGATCGAGAAAATTATATGTATCCAAAGGGTCAATATAGAGATTTTTTTAAGTTAATGAACATTGACTATAATCATGATATACTGATAATATACTCCCTCCATTCCAATATTATTGTCCACATTTCCTATTTAGGATATGCTAAATTAATTGTCAATTACTAAAAATAGATATGAAAGTTTGATATAGATTACTATATTATCCTTACTTGATATTATTAGGGTTAATTCCATTTACACCCTAAATAAACCTTATAATCTCATATTTACCCAACCGTAAATGATAATGACATATATATTCAATCTAAACACAAATTTGTCATATTTACCAAAAATACTAATTTATTCATTTTTAAATCCTAGAACCACTTAATAACTACTAGTCATTAGGAATGTCAATGGGGCGGATTTGGGGCTGGGCGGCCATCCCCATCCCCAAACCCGATTACAAAAATCATCCCCAAACCCACCCCAATCCCCATTGGGGATCTTATCGGGGCGCCCCGTTGGGGCGAGAAGCTCCCCAAACCCGCCTCATTCCCCATTGGGGTCTTATCGGGTTGTCTTTTTTTAGTGCGATGCTCCATCATACTCGTGTCGTTCCCCGTTCATTCTTTTTTTTACACTATTAACAATATGATTTTACGGAATAACTTAAAAGAATTGAGAACCCATTAATAATATATTAAGCATTGTAATAAATCACAACTGTTTTAGAATATTATAACACAAAACAAGCTTTTATGATCAAACTTTGAAATATTACAAAGATAAAAACTAACTAAAATTAGAGAATTATATTTAGTACGTAAATACTAGCACAATATTTTAGGTATATAGATATATGTACATGTATATGTATATGTTTTGGGGCGTGGCGGGGCGGGGATAGTGTGCCCCGTCCCCGCCCCAAACCCGATAAGAATCCCCGTTAAGGCCCCAAAACCTGCCCCGAAACCCGATAAGCATGCCCCACCCCGCCCCACCCCAATAAGTTCGGGTTCGGGTTTTTTCCATCCCTACTAGTCATACTATCTTATAATGCACAAAAGACTTTTAAAATTTGAAACTCTTAAAATTCAGCATTGCTTATTATAGTAAGATTCAATAGTTTGCACATAATTAAAACACAATTAATGTGGTCAGATATATAATGTAGTCAATTAATTAACTGGTTAATAAATACAATTAATGCAGTTATTAAAACACCCGTAACATAAGAAATATAAATTATCAAGCATATTGTACAACCAACTCAAACACAATTATTAAATGTCACTAATACAAATAATAAAGCACATTATACAAATATTCAAGTCCGAACCTGCAACGGGCCAAAAGGGCTCGAGCTCGAACGGGCACGGGATAAACGAAATTCTTGATATCCGTTAATTTAAATTGTCAAAAAGAACATAATAAACTAAAATACATGATTCACCGGAAAAACTTATTTTAGGTTAGTTTCCGCTGCAATGCGCGAGTACCCTGCTAGTATCAATTAAAGATGAATCGACTATCATAATTAAATCAATAAATGGGTGAATACTCATGCATCTTTTACCCTTTAATTTAAGTTTACATGAAAATAATAAACATGGTGTATCAATGATTCTTTATTTCTTGTTGCCAGAAGTATTGGGAAAAAACATTTTTATGTTACATATTTGTTATTTGTATTTTTCGAGTACTAAATATAAAATGAATATATTTATTAATTTCATCAAGACCAGAATTTGTTATTTGTCATTTTTTGATTTATCATCCAATTTTCTCCTATTATCCCAGTCAATTCCTCAACCACATCTGTAATCATGAAATACCCCTTTTTCTACCTGAAACAAACCCGTAGAGCATTGATCGAGTTAAGATACATATGTAACGATTAACGAATGAGGCTAATAGAAAGAAAAGTATAAACATACCAACTGAATACATTGTTGTTGTACGAAGATGTGCTTTTTGCTGCCAATTCATAAACACAAACGAGTCAGAAAAATTAGTCGTCGTCTTGCTATCTTTTACCACATTGCTTGCTTACAGGCTCACGCCTTTCATGCAAAAAAACATTCAATTCATGGTAAGCATTGTAGTTAAGTGTATACAAAAAATTGTGTGTGTGATGTAGTAGCACTCACACTTTTGATCCACTGTCTTCGTTTACATTATGTCCATAAATTGTAGTCATATCCGCCATCTCTTCGCCAATGTTCTTCTTTAGTACCACTTGGATTTGGTTCTCCTTATTAGCTATTGGATCTACACAACCTGCAATCAAAACAGTAAGACACATGCCACAACATCTAGTCCATTAGAAGCAGGAAGCGGCCTCCATTAGGAGCAGGATCTGAAATGAGATCATAATAATTATATTTCAATTACAATTTCAACTAAATTATGTTTGGAATAATTAAAATTTACGAAATGAAAAGAGAAATGAAACCTGATAATGAGGGAGCAATAATAAGACTTGCGTTGTAGAATAAGACTTGTGTTATGTGATTTCTTTGACCTGCAGGAACCTCATACCACCCACCACCCATTTGAGATAAGAACCAAATTTAGTTGACCCAAAAATATTACAATTAAAATCAAAAGAAAATGTACCCACCTCCCACCACCATTATTTCCGGCTACCTTCATCAAATTCCGACCACCTCAATCAAATACCCATATTCCTTGTCTATTTTACCTTTAGATGTATAACTTGACTTTAAACCTCAAAACGCATAAAGAACCTTGATGTAAACACCTTACAACACACAATGATCTTTTACTACAAAAATAACCACAAATATTTAACAAATGCTTATATGTTTCCTTCTGTAAAGAACCCACAAATCTTTTTACTACAAAAATAACCACAAATATTTAACAAATGTTTATATATCTCAAACCACCACTCGAAAATAGCCAGAATAAGCAAATCAAGTAATCACAATACCATAAACATTTCTTACCCATTACGAAACATCCTAATAATACCACAATTCCTACAAACATAATATTTAACATACTGATACGCTTCTCCTAAGTTAAAAACTACTACCTATTCATCAACACCAAACATATAAACACAGGTAGACATACATAACTAAAACACGCTCACATCTTGCTTTTGAGTCCTGGAGCCATTAAGGCTTGATGTAAGCTTATCTTGCTTTTGAGTCCTGGAGCCATTAAGGCTTGATGTAAGCTTTCCGATTGCTTACGCGATTCTTCACTTTCAATCAACCATTTTCTTATCTCGTCAACCTGCTTCATAACCGAATCGTGATCAATCGGATTCTTCTTGTATTCATTCAACTTCTTTTCCTTTGTGTAGCGTATCACTACTTCAATCAATAAAATAATCCCAATCACCACACCACCACCGTTTACCACTATCCACCAACCCATTATCTCCACCATCATCACCTTCGATCTAAATCCCATATATGATTTGATCTATGGACAATAACGCCAAAACCCATCACTACAAATAAGTTTATTTGATCCAAGATTGTCTCAGTGGGTTCATTTCCCCCTTTATTTGATCCACGATTGTGTGATACGATTGGGTGGTGGTGGTGTTGTTAGAATAGAGATTGAAAGATTGAGAGGGGAGAGAGAGTGACAGTATGTGTGAAAGATGAGATTGTGGGTGGTGGTGTTATTGTTAGTGGCATTGGGAAGTACAAAAAAAAGTACTGTGTGAGTACATATCTGTTTGAGAGAGATAGGGAACACCCCCTAATTTGGTTTGTGGCAGCGGAAATGTAATTAGGGTATTACGGTGAGGATCGAAGTTAAAATTCCAGAAAACGGCCCGGAAGGGGCGTTTTGAAAGTTATATGTCATTCAAAATAATAGCTTTGATACAAAAGTGAATTATTTGATTTGAAAATCCCATAAAAGAATGTGATGATTTGGAAGGAATGACATATTTGATTTTACACCATTTAAGTTATCAGAGTAAAAGATGCCCGCTCCGTGTCTTGTCCTGCTCCGTTAATTACCTGAGATAAACATGCTTAAAACGTCAACACAATGGTTGGTGAGTTCGCGGAGTTTATAGAAAATAACTTTCTTCGAAAGGTGTATAGTGATTGTTGAAATAAATAGTAATCCTTTATGAAATAGTTAATAAGTTGTTTTGTATAAAATTCACAAGTAATTCATGTATGATATTCAAAATCATAAGTTTCAAGTTATGAATGCAGATGAGCTACGTTGTTATATGCTCAATGTAAACTGTTGTATCATCTTTTAACTATAATGATATACCAAGCATTTGGAGTTAATTTGTGCAGAATTCTCATTTAAGTCACATATAGTAACAGTTAAAGTTCAAGTACGGAATTCACAATCATATCACATAGTGGGAATGATAATCTAGAATCTGAAGTCTATCAGTATAAAGTGGTGGTCTTCTAAATACAGCTGTATCCTAGGATATATATGAAACATTCATATATTCATAAAGTTATATTGCCCTAAGCCTCATGACACGCAAAACGTTAACAATTGGGTGTCCCACCAGGGTTACCTGATGGGTGATTTATGGCCCTCAAGTTAATAGGTGATTTGCCAATTCCTATTTTTCTCAAATATAGTGTATCACTGCTAAATACGACTAACCATAAGGCATTCCGTCAAAGTATTTAGGGGATAGGTCGTCAGCCTTTAACAGGTTTCGAAGCTGTTCACTATATTCGCGCTCACCGCAGTGATTAATGGCTCATGATCGAGGGACTTTATGGCAATAAAGTGTGCTTAGGCAATATAGGTGAATTATGCGTAATTTTTGTCTTGGCAATTATTTATAGTGTAATGTAGAAATATCATATTAAAGTAGCAGTACATTCATTTGTCACATGAATGCATACAGTAAGCCTCAGTATCATGTTACATCAAGTAGTTCAGTGATGTTATGTTTCAAGTTCCGTGTTTAAGCTAAACAGACAATTTGCACATATATTGAGCATGTTTTCCTTTCAAGTATAATTCAAATAGGTAAAGCATAGTTGATAGTTTTGAGCAATTCATGAGAGTTTTCAAGTAATATAAAACAGTTAAAGCATGTATCTCCCCCAAAAGAATTATTAAAAACAAGTGTGAAAAGTAGGGGCCACGACTCACGATAAATCATAAGAGTTTTCATAGTACTTATAGAAGTATAAACGTCAAGCAAATCATATATTTGATAATGAGTAAAAGATTTACAAGCATGTATCTCCCCCAAAAGAATTATTAAAAGCAAGTATTAAAAGAGGGGGCCACGACTCACCTGGAGCGTATCCGGCAAGACGAAATTATAAGAGCAAGTAAACGATCACGAAAACTTCTTCAATACTAGACCTGAATATAAACGAAGTCTAAGAGTCTAACTTACGACTAATAACGAATGTGGAAAGGATAAATCGTATAACGATTTGATCGGTGATGTGAGTGTGTGATATGCCTAAAATGCCTCAAGTTAAAAATATAATGTATCTATAATATTATCTCGGTTCTTATCTCAAATGATCCAAAATATTACTTTTCCGAAATATGCTGAAATAATATGCAAGTGAAATTGCTAATATTCCTAATAACGAAACCTTAAATAATGCATACTAAAAATGTAAAATGCATATGAAATAAAGGGTGTAAAATGAAAATAAACTAGAATGTCAAGTGAAATTAAATATGTCCTTGTTCTTTTCAGATTTTATCCTTCTTAGTCTAACGGTGGTTGCGTTACGTCGTTAGTCCTCGGTTAAGTCCAAAGTCCATAATAGTCCAAAATTTGTCCATATGTCCATATAAGGCTTAAAGTCCAAAGGTATGTCAATTTAAGTCCCTTATAATCTGTTTTAGCAGTTTCAGTCCATGGGTTACACGGTTTGGCAGTTTTGGTCCTTCCGGTTAACTCGCGTTACATTTTTAGTCCTTTTTGTATAAAAAAAATGACGGGAAAAATATTTTGAAAATTTCTATGACTTTATTAAGTTCATTTTAACTTATTTCAATTGATTATTTCAGAAAATACCTTATTTTTAGCTTATTGGACTTATTAACGATATATACATAGGCCCGTTAAGAAATCGAGAGGCGAGGGCATGAAAATAGTTTTGGGCTTGAACTTGGGCTATTTTTATGATTCTGAAAATATATCTCATGGGCCTATTGTGCTGTCCAATCGCAAAAGCTTATTGGGCTCAAATTTTAGCCCAACCGGAAATTAAATAGTTTCTGAAAAAGATTATGAAACTTAGAACTAGCGACATCGATATAGTTTGAGTAATTGCGTCTGCCTAAATGAGATTATGAGGACAAACTTAAAATACGAAACATGTAGTTTGCTAGGTGGTTAATTGGGTTGTACAAAAATATTAGTATGTTATTAAGTAAATTTTGATTTTATATGTTCCTTTTGGTCATGACTTGGACAGTTTTTCAAGTAATAGAAGACTTAGAAAAATTTTAAAATCTAAACCTTATACGCATGAGTTGGTTCCATTTGACCATTTTAGACGGGTCAAACGGGTTCATATTGATAAACTATAGAAACGAAATATTTAACTTATGGTATAAAGAATTGGGTCAAGCAAAAATATTTATGTGTTGTTAAGTCGATTTGCATTTTACAAGGTCATATTAGAGGCGTCTTGGGACTGTTTCTCTGTGTACAAAACCCTTGGAATATATTTGTGTTTTCCAGTTTAAGTCTTAACGTGTGATTTAGAGTTCACGTACTTGCGAATGGTGTATAATATAAATCTTTAAATGTGAGTGTGGTGTGTGAGGAGTGAGTGACGACCTCTAAGTCTTCCACAGTGGAGGCAAGTCGCATATTTGTGGGTTACATAAAATGACGTACACGTAGAATATATATGTAACTATATAGCGATCATTTATACGTTTATGTGTAATATGAAATGATGCATGGAATGTTATCTTATCATGCATGTCATTTATATGATGATATCTAAATTTTTCCTCAGTGGAGGTTCATTACCTCTTGAGTTCTTCATGCACTTATTGTCTGTATAAAATAAATATGTAATATACACTTGTTCGAGTGAACTAAAGAACATGTAGGTGTGATGTAAAATTTAACGTGATATATTAAAACAAGGAAGGTTACGAGGCACTTACTACACCTTCTTGAGGTGGGTAGGGGTTACGTAGAGAGGAGCTACACACAAGGGTGATTCAACTTCTTCATAGTTAACCTACACGCTGCTGTAGGTTAACCCATTTCCTTCGAATCACTTTACAGCCGAGGAGGTGAGTGATTCTGATTATTTGGTGAGTCTTACTGATAATAAGGCATGAAAATCACGTAAAGGGAACGAGAGTGAGATGTGGTAAAAGGGTAGTGGGGTTTAACTGATATTACGAGGGTGACTTAAACAGTTTGTTTATTAGTTCGAATTTATATTTTACATGTTTCTGCGTGGCATTGATTGTTTCCTGAGATTAGACTAAGGTGACTGGATTTTTAAGGAGTTTAGTGAGGGTGAAAGGGAGGAGAATGAGAGTAGTATGGTGGTAGGTGGTTTTATAGAAGAAGATGTATACACGTATGGAAGTTTTGAAATGTGGAGATTTAATTATACACGTATGTATATATGTTTGTAGTTGCGTTTTATGGTTAAAATATACTACACGTTCCATTTGAGAATATTACTTCCACGTCTATCTAAAGTTCATGGAAAAATATAGATACACGTTTCTTATGTTGCATGGTTATATATATTACATGTATGTAATAGATATTAGTTGTTTGTTGTGTTTTAAGGTACAAACTCTTACACGCTCCTATGTGAGTAGTTGTATTTTATGGAATCAAAAGTATACACGTCTTTGTTACAAGTTTAGATTGCATGAAATAGCACACGTTAACATGGCATGTTTTGGCAAATTCTTGTAGCAATATTAGCTATACGTTCATATAAAATTAGTTTAGGGTATAGTTTGATTCCGGTAATTACTAACGTTAAGCCCTTAATTCACCAAACTAAAAATCGGGTAACGTAAAAATATAACGTTTATAAAAATGTCAAAGTTTATTAATATACTCCAACTAAAAATATTAGACGCGGGATAAGTTTAACAAAGAGCGTATACGTTAATAAAATCTAATAGGGTTTGAATATTTGTATTACGTAAAGAGTATAATGTAAGATATAAAAATAATAAAGTGAAAATAGTTCATATAAAATATGTAGGCTTATCCTAATCTTTATGTTGGTCGTGAGTATAGTATATTAAAGAAAAATTTAAATTTCTCCATAAAAATGGGCTTTGTTAAATGATAAGTCAAAGGTATTATTAATTAACAAAGATTATCATGACGGATTTTTGTAGGATCTTACAGTATCTACCCCTCAATTTTGAACTTCGTCCCGAAGTTCAGTCCGTGATAGGTGTTGAAAAATGTGGCGTTCTGAGGTGAGAGTTCATAGAAAATGTTGTCGAGAGATTTGTTATTTGACTATCCAGCGGCGAGATTTCAACTAGATTTATTAATACTTAAATAAATTCGAATGTTTGGTCGATAATTTAATTTATGGGTTACGAATAGTGAAAGTAACGGCCGAGAGGAAGTATTTAGCACTTAATGTTTAGGGTTCCAATGGTCGAGACTAGGGGATTTTTAGTGGTAGTGATTTAAAATTTAATGATCGTGAATAGTAAAATAACGGGTATTTTCTCCACTTATATTCCCTCTTTAAATTCTATCCACTCGCTTTCCCTTTTTCACTTTTCTGCTCCATCCCTTTCATTTATCTTCATCTCCTCCGAAAGATTTCACCATGCCGTCGATCGTCATCATGGCAGCCACCATATACATTGTCCTTGTCGCCATATATTTAGCTTTCTTCCCTGATGAAAACTCCGACTATTACGTCGCATCGTTGGCGTTCGTCGTACCCCTCACGATTTTAGCGATCAATGTGGATAAGATTTTGGGGTGAGGATCTCGGCTAGTGTAGTTAAAATGTAGTTTTGTTGTATGCCGATGTAACCTTTAATGAATGTGGAATAAAATCTCGTTTATGTTTAGTTATATGTCTCGATATAGCTTTTAAATATTTTGTTGTATTTTATGGCGCAGAATAATTAAGGTGCTTCATCCTATGGTGGCTCTTGCTATCGTTGGATTGGTGGGGGTCATTATTTCTATGGTGGGTCAACCGATTGAAGATTGTATGCCTTACATTGTGTTTATTGTATTGTTAGCACTTCCGATGTTAATCATTTCGCTATGTATTAACTTCCGTGGTTTCAAATAAAGTTTGTGTTATTTGTGTTTTCCATAGATTGTTGTGAATTCTCATAGTTTCTAATTTCGTATTGTTCTCGATTTTTATATAATAGAGCAGTGAGTAATGGATAATGAGTGTAGATCGGACTGAGGTTGGCTAAAAGTGAGTTTTATAAGTAAATTATTTTGTCTCGAGATCTTGTTTTTGGAACGAAAATTGTTATTCTATTGCATTTTGAAAGTGCACATGATTCAAAATTTTTGGAAACCACCAATTTATGGTGTAAACTACTCGTCAAACAAAGAGTTTGTAGATTTTTAATAATGAGAGTTTCGGACGAGAATTTGATGAATGTAAAATAGTTGTTGATCTTTAGTTTTTGTAAAGAAAAACTTGTTAGATAAAGTCTTAAGTGATAACACGAAATTGGTTTGCTTTATATAAAACCGTGTCTTACGTTAATAGCTTGTTTGTATTAAATTTTCAAAGTATTCAAGTTGTTAGTTAAGTATGGAAGCTAGGCGGAGAAATTAATATATTATAAGATGGAATGTGTTGTAGTAAAAATTTCATTTGTTTCTTAGGGTTGTTAACCGTTGTTGGGGGCAACGAGAAACACGAAAGTTGGTTTGTTTTGATGGTAGTTGAGTTCACAAAATGAAATATGGCCCAATAGCTAGACAGGGTTTCGTTTGAGTTTGCTGAGGTTGTTGGGAACTTAAACAAAGTATTTAGGCAATATATGATTTTTGTTGAAGTCATTTGAGAACATGACAGTCGGGCTGGGCTTTGATTGTCACATGCTTGAGTATTGGAAAAGATTTGTTACGTATGATTTATTGGTAAGTGCCTAATTGAGACGTATGAAAATATTGGTATGTTGTTAAGTGAATGATTCAAAGT
Organism: Artemisia tridentata subsp. tridentata; assembly: GCA_021014915.2. Lineage (NCBI taxonomy): Eukaryota > Viridiplantae > Streptophyta > Magnoliopsida > Asterales > Asteraceae > Artemisia > Artemisia tridentata. The sequence goes on along the minus strand of CP139507.1, from coordinate 437,546,649 downwards.
AAACGGGTATGAGTCGATTAGATTAGAAATAAATCTCAAGTTCTTAAGTTTAATTAGAGTTGGGTTCGAGTATTAATGATAAACAAGGGTGTGTTGGATTGTTGTTAGCAATAAGTCGAGAACAAGGTTTCAAGGATAAGTTTAGTTTGACGAATATTGAACACATGTTCCATGGCATATTTGGTTACTAGATAGTTTCGAGATCATCGAAATTTCGTATAATGCCTAAGAGTTTCGAGGGGACGTTAGGAGGTTCACAATTTTCTAGAGGATGAGTAGTCAAATCGTATGGGAAGTGTTATTTGTATGTGGCGTGTTCAGGATTTTTAAATCATGGTGTGGCGCGTTTAACGCGATTTGTTTCTGCCTCTTGCGTTGAATTGCGAAAACCAAAGTAAATATTTTATTTACCACGTATCTCAGAGCTAGTTGCTAGTTTTACTAGACATAGATTTTGAAAGTTTTACCGTTTGAATACAAACGATTATATTTCTTAATTGAAAGATATTTTTCAAACCCTTATAAATACCCTTGGCATGGTTGGGTTACCTATACACACACAATCAATGGCTTGTAAGCTACCATATACCGCTGAACAAATTCAACTGTACATCAAAGCAGAAACGGAGGGTAGTGACGTGGATCATCAAAATGCTATTGTGAAGGTCATTCTGCAGTTTGAAGCTAAGAAACAATTGAAGCGACGACTTAGAGAAAGCTATGCTAAGTGCACAGACATCTCAGATAGTAGGAAGCATGTAATTGACAAGTTTTTGTATGATGAATCTTGTAAGGATGCTGCTGTCATCGAATCACTGTGGTCTTGTGTTCATCAGATAGATGACCAGATTTCTAACAAGGTTCGTTGGAGCTTGGAAGAGAACGTTGAAGCTGCTAGGGTTGAACATCAACAACAACAACAACAACAAAAGCAACAGCAACAAAATCCACCACCACTACAACATCAACAACAACCACAACTACAACAAGGTGCATCAAGTTCATCCACACCGAGGGTGGTTGTGCAACAACAACATTTGCCTCATCTGGATCATTTCCAGCCAAGTTTCGAGGAAAATGTGGCAGTTGGTGATGGTGGTTGGACTCCTGCCATGGATTGGGAGCTGAGCAGGTTGGAAGCTCAATGGGAGGAAGAGAAGTTGGCGAGCTTTGATCCTTATGATGACGGCTATGATTCCAACAATTCTCAGACTTGGAATCATCCGGACTACCTTTGAAGTTTAGGTTTAGGTTTATGTGCTGTTTTAATCCAGTATCGTTTGTAATATTTAAGTATTTCCGTCAAGTTTATTTGAATAATATGGTGTTTGGATGTTTATGCTATGAACACAACTTGAAAAAGAACTCATTACTCTGCTAGATTTATATATTTTACAGAAATCTGTGCGGTTAATTTACTTGTTAAACAAAGAGTTTTGTCGATAACAGATTCTCACATAGGGAGATATTTGAATGAAGGTTCGGTGTATGTAGAGAAAGTTGCTGAATTCTGGCTTTTAGGGTATGGAAGATCTTGTTTGTCTTGGCGTGAAGAATAGTTAATGCAAGTGGCTAGAATAGTAAGAGACAGTATTACGATAGGAGTGTTGCTTTGAATTCGTATACTTACACTATGTATCACTATATAGGGATTCTAATGAGAGTTATGCTGTGTGTTTGATGGATTTTTATGGTTATCAGTTTCGTACTAGTGCCTTTTACAGATATAAATAAGCCCACTTATTTATAATTCGTTATTTACATAGAGAGGCGTCCCAAACAATGTAAATAAGGAAATATAAACTTATGGTTCGGCGCCTTACAATTTCTTTATTTAGATAAAAGGCATCTCAATCATTTAAATAAAGACATTGCAACCCATCCTGCTTAAGAATTTCTGATTTAATATTCATATTAGTCAACAAAATAATTCTTGCGCGGATTTTTCGGAAGTACAGTAAAATTGATTTCACACGCATCTATAAAGATGCGATTAAGATAATTAAAGATGGTTGGTACGATACTTGAAATAGTTGGTGAGTATATATATATAACGTTGAGTGTGAAATAGTATAGTGTGTAATGTGTGAGGAATAAACATCAAGCATGTAAAGATTAGTACAAAACAATCTTAATAGGTAATGTATTGAGCACAGCAGTCTACAGACACGGAAGGCATAAGATGATAAGGTGTAAAATCATTTATTTTGAAATTGTGGTTATAGTTCATTGTTTTAAAACGTTTGATTCTCTATAACCATAGGCTCTGATACCAAACTGTAACACCCCCTAATTTGGTTTGTGGCAGCGGAAAAGTAATTAGGGTATTACGGTGAGGATCGAAGTTAAAATTCCAGAAAACGGCCCGGAAGGGGCGTTTTGAAAGTTATATGTCATTCAAAATAATAGCTTTGATACAAAAGTGAATTATTTGATTTGAAAATCCCATAAAAGAATGTGATGATTTGGAAGGAATGACATATTTGATTTTACACCATTTAAGTTATCAGAGTAAAAGATGCCCGCTCCGTGTCTTGTCCTGCTCCGTTAATTACCTGAGATAAACATGCTTAAAACGTCAACACAATGGTTGGTGAGTTCGCGGAGTTTATAGAAAATAACTTTCTTCGAAAGGTGTATAGTGATTGTCGAAATAAATAGTAATCCTTTATGAAATAGTTAATAAGTTGTTTTGTATAAAATTCACAAGTAATTCATGTATGATATTCAAAATCATAAGTTTCAAGTTATGAATGCAGATGAGCTACGTTGTTATATGCTCAATGTAAACTGTTGTATCATCTTTTAACTATAATGATATACCAAGCATTTGGAGTTAATTTGTGCAGAATTCTCATTTAAGTCACATATGGTAACAGTTAAAGTTCAAGTACGGAATTCACAATCATATCACATAGTGGGAATGATAATCTAGAATCTGAAGTCTATCAGTATAAAGTGGTGGTCTTCTAAATACAGCTGTATCCTAGGATATATATGAAACATTCATATATTCATAAAGTTATATTGCCCTAAGCCTCATGACACGCAAAACGTTAACAATTGGGTGTCCCACCAGGGTTACCTGATGGGTGATTTATGGCCCTCAAGTTAATAGGTGATTTGCCAATTCCTATTTTTCTCAAATATAGTGTATCACTGCTAAATACGACTAACCATAAGGCATTCCGTCAAAGTATTTAGGGGATAGGTCGTCAGCCTTTAACAGGTTTCGAAGCTGTTCACTATATTCGCGCTCACCGCAGTGATTAATGGCTCATGATCGAGGGACTTTATGGCAATAAAGTGTGCTTAGGCAATATAGGTGAATTATGCGTAATTTTAGTCTTGGCAATTATTTATAGTGTAATGTAGAAATATCATATTAAAGTAGCAGTACATTCATTTGTCACATGAATGCATACAGTAAGCCTCAGTATCATGTTACATCAAGTAGTTCAGAGATGTTATGTTTCAAGTTCCGTGTTTAAGCTAAACAGATAATTTGCACATATATTGAGCATGTTTTCCTTTCAAGTATAATTCAAATAGGTAAAGCATAGTTGATAGTTTTGAGCAATTCATGAGAGTTTTCAAGTAATATAAAACAGTTAAAGCATGTATCTCCCCCAAAAGAATTATTAAAAACAAGTGTGAAAAGTAGGGGCCACGACTCACGGTAAGTCATAATAGTTTTCATAGTACTTATAGAAGTATAAACGTCAAGCAAATCATATATTTGATAATGAGTAAAAGATTTACAAGCATGTATCTCCCCCAAAAGAATTATTAAAAGCAAGTATTAAAAGAGGGGGCCACGACTCACCTGGAGCGTATCCGGCAAGACGAAATTATAAGAGCAAGTAAACGATCACGAAAACTTCTTCAATACTAGACCTGAATATAAACGAAGTCTAAGAGTCTAACTTACGACTAATAACGAATGTGGAAAGGATAAATCGTATAACGATTTGATCGGTGATGTGAGTGTGTGATATGCCTAAAATGCCTCAAGTTAAAAATATAATGTATCTATAATATTATCTCGGTTCTTATCTCAAATGATCCAAAATATTACTTTTCCGAAATATGCTGAAATAATATGCAAGTGAAATTGCTAATATTCCTAATAACGAAACCTTAAATAATGCATACTAAAAATGTAAAATGCATATGAAATAAAGGGTGTAAAATGAAAATAAACTAGAATGTCAAGTGAAATTAAATATGTCCTTGTTCTTTTCAGATTTTATCCTTCTTAGTCTAACGGTGGTTGCGTTACGTCGTTAGTCCTCGGTTAAGTCCAAAGTCCATAATAGTCCAAAATTTGTCCATATGTCCATATAAGGCTTAAAGTCCAAAGGTATGTCAATTTAAGTCCCTTATAATCTGTTTTAGCAGTTTCAGTCCATGGGTTACACGGTTTGGCAGTTTTGGTCCTTCCGGTTAACTCGCGTTACATTTTTAGTCCTTTTTGTATAAAAAAAATGACGGGAAAAATATTTTGAAAATTTCTATGACTTTATTAAGTTCATTTTAACTTATTTCAATTGATTATTTCAGAAAATACCTTATTTTTAGCTTATTGGACTTATTAACGATATATACATAGGCCCGTTAAGAAATCGAGAGGCGAGGGCATGAAAATAGTTTTGGGCTTGAACTTGGGCTATTTTTATGATTCTGAAAATATATCTCATGGGCCTATTGTGCTGTCCAATCGCAAAAGCTTATTGGGCTCAAATTTTAGCCCAACCGGAAATTAAATAGTTTCTGAAAAAGATTATGAAACTTAGAACTAGCGACATCGATATAGTTTGAGTAATTGCGTCTGCCTAAATGAGATTATGAGGACAAACTTAAAATACGAAACATGTAGTTTGCTAGGTGGTTAATTGGGTTGTACAAAAATATTAGTATGTTATTAAGTAAATTTTGATTTTATATGTTCCTTTTGGTCATGACTTGGACAGTTTTTCAAGTAATAGAAGACTTAGAAAAATTTTAAAATATAAACCTTATACGCATGAGTTGGTTCCATTTGACCATTTTAGACGGGTCAAACGGGTTCATATTGATAAACTATAGAAACGAAATATTTAACTTATGGTATAAAGAATTGGGTCAAGCAAAAATATTTATGTGTTGTTAAGTCGATTTGCATTTTACAAGGTCATATTAGAGGCGTCTTGGGACTGTTTCTCTGTGTACAAAACCCTTGGAATATATTTGTGTTTTCCAGTTTAAGTCTTAACGTGTGATTTAGAGTTCACGTACTTGCGAATGGTGTATAATATAAATCTTTAAATGTGAGTGTGGTGTGTGAGGAGTGAGTGACGACCTCTAAGTCTTCCACAGTGGAGGCAAGTCGCATATTTGTGGGTTACATAAAATGACGTACACGTAGAATATATATGTAACTATATAGCGATCATTTATACGTTTATGTGTAATATGAAATGATGCATGGAATGTTATCTTATCATGCATGTCATTTATATGACGATATCTAAATTTTTCCTCAGTGGGGGTTCATTACCTCTTGAGTTCTTCATGCACTTATTGTCTGTGTAAAATAAATATGTAATATACACTTGTTCGAGTGAACTAAAGAACATGTAGGTGTGATGTAAAATTTAACGTGATATATTAAAACAAGGAAGGTTACGAGGCACTTACTACACCTTCTTGAGGTGGGTAGGGGTTACGTAGAGAGGAGCTACACACAAGGGTGATTCAACTTCTTCATAGTTAACCTACACGCTGCTGTAGGTTAACCCATTTCCTTCGAATCACTTTACAGCCGAGGAGGTGAGTGATTCTGATTATTTGGTGAGTCTTACTGATAATATGGCATGAAAATCATGTAAAGGGAACGAGAGTGAGATGTGGTAAAAGGGTAGTGGGGTTTAACTGATATTACGAGGGTGACTTAAACAGTTTGTTTATTAGTTCGAATTTATATTTTACATGTTTCTGCGTGGCATTGATTGTTTCCTGAGATTAGACTAAGGTGACTGGATTTTTAAGGAGTTTAGTGAGGGTGAAAAGGAGGAGAATGAGAGTAGTATGGTGGTAGGTTGTTTTATAGAAGAAGATGTATACACGTATGGAAGTTTTGAAATGTGGAGATTTAATTATACACGTATGTATATATGTTTGTAGTTGCGTTTTATGGTTAAAATATACTACACGTTCCATTTGAGAATATTACTTCCACGTCTATCTAAAGTTCATGGAAAAATATAGATACACGTTTCTTATGTTGCATGGTTATATATATTACATGTATGTAATAGATATTAGTTGTTTGTTGTGTTTTAAGGTACAAACTCTTACACGCTCCTATGTGAGTAGTTGTATTTTATGGAATCAAAAGCATACACGTCTTTGTTACAAGTTTAGATTGCATGAAATAGCACACGTTAACATGGCATGTTTTGGCAAATTCTTGTAGCAATATTAGCTATACGTTCATATAAAATTAGTTTAGGGTATAGTTTGATTCCGGTAATTACTAACGTTAAGCCCTTAATTCACCAAACTAAAAATCGGGTAACGTAAAAATATAACGTTTATAAAAATGTCAAAGTTTATTAATATACTCCAACTAAAAATATTAGACGCGGGATAAGTTTAACAAAGAGCGTATACGTTAATAAAATCTAATAGGGTTTGAATATTTGTATTACGTAAAGAGTATAATGTAAGATATAAAAATAATAAAGTGAAAATAGTTCATATAAAATATGTAGGCTTATCCTAATCTTTATGTTGGTCGTGAGTATAGTATATTAAAGAAAAATTTAAATTTCTCCATAAAAATGGGCTTTGTTAAATGATAAGTCAAAGGTATTATTAATTAACAAAGATTATCATGGCGGATTTTGTAGGATCTTACAATATCCGTTTGAGAGAGATAGGGAGTACTTGAATGGAGGAAATTACCCTCCAATATTGCGCACACGTCATAACTTAACGCCTTGACCTAACGGACATTTGGTCAAGGGACTATTAGTGTTAAGGGTTTCAGAGTTGGTGGCTGTAAGTGCAAAAAAAAAAGTTAAAAGACCAAGAGTGAAAGTCAACGCATACCACAGGGACCATCTTTGTAATTTAGTCTAAACTGCAAAAAATGTTCTTGCAAAAAATGTCCCTTGTAGGCGAGGGTAAAATAGTCATTTCACACGGCCAAAAAAAGTCCCTGTAGTAGGCGAGGGTAAAATAGTCATTTCACACGGCCAAAACTAACGATCGTTAGTCCAAAAACTAAATTTGCCGCTACAGTAACGCGGAAAGGATATAACTCGCAGAAAATTGAAAGTTTAGGAACATTTTTCGCAATTTTATTTTCAAGGAAATCTTTCACAATTTTTGCAAAGTTTAGGGACATTTTTTGCACTTTATTCTAGAAACTAAGTGCGTTCAAGTTTGTACGTTGCTTGTTTCACTTATTCGGATATTTGGGCCGAAAGTTTATTTGGGTGGTTTGGATCGGTTTTGGTCAAATTTAGTCTGGGTATTGTGTGGCTATGTTTTATCTTAAAAACCGAATAAACCCAACCGATTAACCTCATTTAGCTGAAAACCGACCATTTGAACAACCAAAAGTTTTGCATGTTAGTGCATGATATTTACTCAAATTAAATTAAAATCTATACTGTTCCAAATACTTGACTATTTGTATGGTTAATTGTGTGATGTTCTAAAATCCCCACCGGTTGTAGTTATGTGCGGGTAGTTTAGTCTCTGACTGAGTGACTGTATAATATTGTGGTTTATATTAATAATAACTTCTGGGATTTAAAAAATAAATTAAAATATAAAAAAAATATGAGACTAATATGTACAAAAATATTCATACGAAGGACTACTAACCAAAAAAGAAAAACAAATAAAGGATAAAGCAAAAAAAAGGAAAAAGAAAAAAAAAATCTTGCTTCTTTCCCAGTCTTCTTCATCTTTTGCAACTCGACACACACAAATATAAGCATAAAACAAAAGAAAATGAAAAAAAAAGAGGATAAAACCCGCCATAGCCATGGCGTTTGGCTTGTGGCTCTGCTATAACGCAGACGACAGTGTCGTATGGCACAACCATAACGCCCCCACAGCACAGCGTACGATCTTATTATCTGAAGTGACTTTCCCGCCATCACTCATGCAAAACATATGCTTAATTTGCTAATAATTTACGTACATATATAACACAGACACTAAATGACATATAATGACGGATGTAATCGTGCTCCTTCACGCGTGAAAAGGATGTGACCTTGATTGGTGATTGGTCCTTTCGACACCTAGGAAACCATCACGTGTTGCTGTGCCAGCTTTTGCACAACATAGTGGCATAGACCACAAGACCGGGAGAAAGAAAAAGGAACTAATAGGGTGATTCATTTAAAGTGGTAGATGAGTTAACCAATTTAGGAGAGTAAATGTGATGGAAACATGGTAAGAAAAGATAATGATATGGCCCTCATGTTGAAATGGTTGAATCACTACGTTATGTCTAGCCTTTGGTCTAGTGGTATGTGAGCTGCCCACCAACCTAGAGGTTGTGGGTTCAAGCCTCGCTAGAGGCATTTGTGAGATATATTGTGAGCTAAGTGGTATAAATGTGAAAAAAATTGCCGTTCGGAGAAAAAAAAAAGATCCACGTTTTAAGAAACTGAATTTAACAAAACGAATATAAAAACTAGTCTTGATTCAATAGGCTCAAAAAGAAATTAAAGTGTTGAAAGTTTTATTAGATTTTCATTTTCTTGGTTGTGGTCTTTTGGGCGGCTTCTAATTATTCAAGTCTTCACTTTGAAACATAAAATGATTTTGGGGCCACCCTCACAAAAATTAGTCAATTCTTTTGATGGGTTAGTTGGTCGTTACATAGATTAGTAAATGCTTATTCAGGGTTTGGAAATTAAAAATGTTATAACAAACTAAATAAACATGTTATTCGGTTAACCTCCCTAATCATAACACCTTAAACTTTTCCTTGTTTTCTCGAATTGACATTTCAACTACGTCACCAAAATCCTATCAATTATTGCTGAAGACTTTGAACATGGCGAGTATTCAAGAATGGGCAAAGGGTAGACCACGTGAAAACGACAGTGTAACAAAAGAATAAATGCTAACTTTTGAATATATAGAAGAAAGAACCTTCTATCATTTGATACGTTAAAATAAGACCTTGAAAACATTCGCTTAGAAAATAAGGGAAGTGTTCCAATAAAAAATAAAAAAATAAAAAATAAAAAATAAAAAATAAATAAAAAAACTTAACTTTCGATGTTTTTACCTATTAAAACTAACAAAATAAAACATGTATGACTATATCTCGTGATCAGAAATTTGAAAGTGATTCCAGAAACAAACTTAGGGCCCGTTTGGTTGACTCTTTTCAGCCCAAAATATAGGTTTGGGTGTATAATACATTGTTTGGTTAAAATATCTACAGTGATCAAATCGTGATATATGAGGATCTACTAATCCTGGTCCTAGTGGTGGGTTTTTGGAAAATTGTCCCATCATTGTGGGACCAACAATACTCTTACTCACATTCTTTTTTTATAACAAAAAAAAAAAAAAAAAAAAAAAAAAAAAACTTTAAATCATATATTATTTTTAATTCCTCCACTAACTATTTAAATAATCATTTTACATTAAATATAATATTTTCTCTCACCAAATCCAAATCCTAATATTTAACTTTATATCCCAATCCTAATCCTAATCATAAACCCATCTATAAACCAAACGGGCCCTTATAAGACTCTGACATTGGTTTAACACAAACAATTTATAAGGTGCTAAGAGTATCTACAATCGAAAAAGTCTTTCATAACTTTTTGCATTTAATGCATATCAAATTTAATACATAAGACTTTGAGTAAAGAATTGAAATTTATTACGTCTTTATAAAAAGCTTTTTAAAAAACTTTCATTGCTATGCAAGAAAACCCTTTCAAAAAGACTTTATCAAATAGTAAAAAGCTATGATGCTCTAACATAGCGCGTCTCTTTCTTTTATAGCTTGGACTTACCCCTTAATAACCTGCAACAGTAGTTTTGTATATTAATAAGTATTTCAGTTTGTTACTTTTTCATCGTCATAAATATGCAACATACTACTAAAATTAGTGTTCCCTTTCTTTATGGGGAAGCAAGCGGCCTTTCAATTAGATTGAGGTTGGAATTCTAACCAACTAGATGATGGATATCACAAGTCATTACGCAAAATCAGTTGAAATCTCAGCTGAACTCCAGTTTTTACTTTTATATATGTTTGACAAAATAGTTGAAGCATAATGTTTTTAAGACATATATTTCAAGATACGAACGCACATGCATGGATATATATGTAATTAGCATTTTTGGAAGTTCAAACACTTTTTAAGAGCTATATTCTACGAGCCTACTTTATATGCTAGTACAAGCTCAAGTGTCTATCTATGTGGTCTAGCCCTTGCAGAAACCTGGATATCCTCAAACAAATGTATTATACACGAGGGTAGAAAACTTATACTCATATTGAATTGCACTACGAAAACATGTTTCCATCGGATGGCAATAGGGTCGTTGCAACTTGAATTCGATTAAAGAATTGAGTTAGATACTGGCAAACTGAGTTCTAATAGTATGCCAAATGTGTTGTATAAATACGTAAAACAGTCAAATTGTTCACTAATATGGTGGTGTCAACTTTTAATAATACGCGTTGTTTCCCAAGTGAAAGAGTATATATGTGAGCCGCATCAGATAGGACGTCATAATAATAGATAAGAGGATGAGTGCTCAGCCTATGTGGTATCACCAGTTCACCAAAGGGTGTTATCACTACGCCGACCTTGAGTCCATGCGTGAAAAAACAAGTATTGCTTAGTGTTGTATATGTGGTATTTGTGGTATCCTGATAGCAATTAGAAGTCACGAATATGAACGCTTTCAGATCGATTAAATTGGAGTGTATACCAATTAACGACCGGATAAAATCTAATTGATTCAAGTTTGTATATGATAGTATGTTTGCAGAAAAAACGTGATCAAAATATGGTTGATCAACCCCTTGTATATCTCAACACGAAATTGAGAATATATAAGACGGTTTTAGGGGTCCATAAAACGGTTATGAGGGCTTAATAGCTGTAAAACAGTTATATTACCAACTAGTAGCAGTATCTGCAACTAGCAGCAGTATCTGCAACTAGCAGCAGAAACAAACAACCTTAGCAGCAGGAACCAGCAGCAGGAACCACAAAGCTAGCAGCAGAAACCAGCAACACTAGCAGCAGAATCCACCAAGACTAGCAGCAGAATCCACATCAACTTTATACGTATAATTTGGTGGAAAAACAAATTCTAATGAATTTTTAACATAGCAATGTTATACCAAATAAAAAAATTTCCCAGCCAGGGGCGCTGCCCCTTGGACCCTGTCAGGGGCTGCCGCCCCTTGGACCCCGCTTCTCTCAGGGGCGCTGCCCCCGAACCCCCGCCAAGGGGGCTACGCCCCCTTGGAACCCCTGTTAGTCCCGTTAATATCCAAATAAGCGTCGACTCTTATTTGCATATTAAACGCAATCTATTTTACACTAAAATACCAACAAACCTCCCCCATTTTAGTGTAATCATAAATTAACTAACTAGTTCACAGCAAACAATCAAACTAATGCATAAATGAAATGTCGAGACGATTGAATTTCATATTAGTATATTACACATTCCAAATATTCGAATATCAAGGTTTCCCGAAAGATTGAACCTTGTAATATCACTATTGAATACATGAAGATAATATACACATTAGTTTTACATACACAATTCTTACATGACACATTCTTTTACTAGCCTATGTCCCTATCCTTCATAAGTATATCAAAGCCAAGTCCCAGCTTCTTGAAGCAGCTAAACTTCATACTCATATAGGTAGTTCTTTTAGTCTTGCACCTTTGGGATAATCTTTATGTTGTGTTCCAAACTCTAGATGTTAAGCTTTCCACATTCAAAATTCAGCACCTAACGTCATATTAGGTGGGAATTGGGTATCTTAACATGAGAGCTTTCATATGGACTTTAACCCTAATCCCACAGCTGATCCTTTCACGAGATCTCTACATAACCCTTTGGTTAAATGATCAGCTAAGTTCCGATGAGTTGCAATCCACTCAACGGATATGACACCATGCATTATGAGCTCACGAACCATGCTGTGTCTCACACCTAAGTGTCTTGACTTGCCATTATACACTTGACTATAAGCCTTAGCCAATGTAGCTTGACTATCACACCTGATAGAAATGGAAGAAATCGGCTTTGGCCACAATGGAATTTCATAAAACAAATTCCTCAACCATTCAGCCTCATTACCAGCTGCCGCCAAAGCAACAAACTCAGACTCCATAGTTGAGTTTGTTATGCAAGTTTGTTTCTTCGATGCCCAACTAATGGCACCTCCCCCAAGAAGGAACACCCAACCAGATGTAGAAGAATGATCTTCCTTATTGGTTATCTAACTTGCATCGCAATAACCTTCAATTACTGAAGGAAACCCAATGTAAGTCAATTTATAATCAACTGTTCCTTTCAAATACTAGAACACTCGACTTAAAGCTCGCCAATGAAATGTACTAGGATTGCTAGTAAATCTACTAAGCTTTCCAACTGCATATGCAATATCCGGCCTAGTACTTATCATAGCATACATTAATGATCCAATCCTTTTCGAGTATTCAAGTTGAGACACCGCTTTACCTTTATTGGGTAATAGCTTAAGTTGTGGATCCATGGGAGTACCTATCGGAGAACAATCCTTGAAATTGAATTTATCTAAAATCTTTTCAATATAATGTGACTGTGATATTGAAATACCCTTGTTCTCACGAATGATCTTTATACCTAAGATCACCTTCGCCTCCCCCATGTCTTTCATAGCAAATTTAGATGACAAGAATTCCTTAGTTTCATCAACTTGATCTTGGTTGGTACCAAATATCAACATGTCATCTACATATAAGCATATCATGACTCCATTTCCAGAATCATTAAATTTACTATAGACACATTTGTCTGCTTGATTTAAGACAAAACCACTCGACAATACAACCTCATCAAATTTTTGATGCCACTGTTTAGGAGCTTGTTTTAGTCCATAAAGAGATTTAACTAATTTACACACTTTGTTTTCGTGTCCAGGCATAACAAACCCTTCGGGTTGTTTCATGTAAATCTCTTCATCTAATTCACCATTCAAGAATGCAGTTTTCACATCCATTTGGTGAATTACTAGATTGTGTATTGAGGCAAGCGCCAATAACAATCTAATCGTGGATATCCTCGCAACCGGAGCGTATGTATCGAAATAATCAATTCCCTCTTTTTGTCTAAAGCCTTGGATTACCAACCTGACTTTATATTTATCAATAGTACCATCTACTTTCATCTTTCTCTTGAAGATCCATTTACATCCTAATGGTTTACAACCAGGAGGTAAATCAGCCAATTTCCAAACTTTATTTTGCAAGATAGAATCCATCTCATCTTGGACTGCTTCTTTCCAAAAAACAACGTCCCTTGAAGCCATTGCTTCACCATATGTCATTGGATCCTTATCAATATTGTAACAATATTGATATTGAAAATTAATTTCATTCCTTGATCCTTCAACTAAGTAAAGTTGAAAATCATCACCAAAAGTTTTTGTTGGGAATTAAATATTCTGAAGTTAGAGTATTAGAATTTACTCTAGGTCAAAGGTACTGCTAGTTCATGATCAAGGTACTGCTAGAGCAAGAAGGTACTGCTAGAGCAAGAAGGTACTGCTAGTTCAAGTTGAAGGTACTGCTGGTTGTATATGGTACTGCTGATCAGTGACTCATAGGATAAGATCGAAAAGATATTTATTGTATTTTGGTCAAACATATACGGTAGATAATATCTTACTCCATGTGCTTAGTTAACAAGTTGTATACATAGATACATGTTGTATCTTATGTACTGACACCAATATGCATAAGTTAACCAAGTAAGTCGGTCAAGACTTTTAAGCAATTTGTAAAGATCTTTTGCAACTATAAAAGAGATCTTAGACTAGTGATTAGATGTGTGATAATTGAATAACTGTTAAGACATAGAACAAACACAAATCACAAGTTGTAACATAAGATTCAAGGTTTTGTAACCCTAGTGAGTAACACAAGATCACTCGTATTATTTGGAATAATATTGAATCGTTTAGTGAAATACTTTCTTTGTTCATTGTTAAGTAACAAATATAATTCTTCCATTTCCATAACATACATAACCTTCTAAGTGTGGTTAAGTAAATTCCGCGTGCTTAATCATATTCACTCAATATATCTTATACACAAAGACACAAGGTTTAACCACCTTAACCGTGTATCAAACAAGAGGACCTCACAGTTGGTATCAGAGCTAACAGGTTGATATATTTGAATTAGAAGAAACAGAAATGGATGCACATGATGCTCAAACAAATATTGCTGCAAAGTTGCCCATGATCAAACCCAATGAGTTTGAGTTATGGAGGATGAGAATTGAGCAATATTTCATGGTCCAAGATTATACCCTTTGGGATATAATTATATATGGTGATTCTTTTTCACCAAGCTACTCAGAAGTTGTCCTAGAAAGCAGGAGAATAGAAACACATGGTATAAGCAAGATAGGAGAAAGGAAGTTACTGTTGAAGAGCCAAAGGCTATGTTGGCTATTGATGGTATTGGTTATGATTGGAGCTCTATGGCTATTGAAGAGGATGCACCACCAAATGCTGCTCTTTTGGCCAATGAATTTGCTCTAATGGCCCATTCTGATTCAGAGGTAAACAATATTATATCTTGTACTGAATCATGTCCTAATCTTAAAGCTTATGAAGACCTTAGTAAGAGATCTGAAGCTCACAAAGAAGAGCTACTTAACTCTCTTTTTAATTTGGCTAATCATAAAAGAGGTCTAGGTGTTTTAGAAAAACAAGTCTTACATTTTAAAAATAATGAAATTCATTTTGCTGATGACATCAATATACTAAAAAATGACATTAAGATCAGAGATGAGTGTATTGTTGAGTTGAATGATTCATTAGCTAAACACAAAAATGAAAGAGAAAATGTAAAGGTTTCTGTGGATGTATTAGCACATTCCTCAGAAGGATTCAATAAGCTTTGGGAAGCCCAAGTTATTGATAAGGTTAATTCTGGTGTTGGATTTAAGTCTGTACCCCCACCATACAGAGGTGTTCATTCACCTCCTGGTATTGATTTAGCACACACAGGGTTACCTGAGTTTCAAGAACCAATCATGGAATATGGTTCTAAGGTCACTAAATCTCCTAAGATAGAAAAGGTAAGTAAAAGTTTAGATAAAACTTTATCTTATCAGGACAAGGTGTCCTTTGTTAAGAAAGGAGATGCTATAGTTGTTGAAGATTGTACAACTGATAGTGATAGTGAAGAAGAACAGGTTATGTCTAAACCTGTATTGGTTAAGAAAGTAGGAACAAGTATTCCTAAGAGAGTCAATCACAACACTAACAGGCCTAAGTCAAATGATAAGACTGTTAGGAAACCAGTTAGATATTGTGAACAATATAGAACTACAAACAAGCCCAGAGGTAACCAAAGGAATTGGAACAACCTCAAGTCTAACCAAATAGGTGATGACTTTGCATTTTATAATAAAGCTTGTTATACATGTGGTAGTTTTGACCATCTTGCAACTTTCTGCAACCAAAGGGTAACTGGGTATGAAAACAATAGGGTGAACTACAAAAGGCAAACTCCTCAAACTATTTTTCACTCTAATACTCATAGAACTAAACCCAGAACAGTCTCAAACAAGTCTGGACCCAAAGGTCCTGATAGACAAAAAGGTCCTGCTAATACATACATAAAGGTACTGCCAGAACAAACTAAAGGTCCTGGTAGATTAAAAGGTACTGTTAGACCTATGATGACTGTTAACCCAAAATCAACAGCTAAGGATGCAAAAGCAACTTTCATACATGCATCTAAAACTGTTCTAAGACCCATTCAAACAAAAGCAGTGGTCCACAAACAAATTTGGAGACCAAAGGGTGTGACTTCAAAGTTAGCAGACTCTGCTGAACATGTTATTCACTTTGCTGCTAAGGGTAATAGGGCAAATGCTGTTAAGGCCTCAGCATGTTGGATTCAAAAATCCAATGTTGCATCAACAGTCCTTAAGAGATTAAATTACATTGATGCAAGAGGCAGATCCAAGTCAGTAATGGCTTGGATCCCCAAAGAAAACTAACACTCTTATTTGTGTGCAGGGACATTCTATTGATCATCAAGATCAAGGATACTCAGATAGTGGATGTTCCAATCACATGACAGGCAACATGTCTTATCTTTCAGATTTTCAAGAATTCAATGGAGGATATGTTACCTTTGGAGGTGGTTTTCGTGGCAAAATTTCTGGTAAAGGTACTATTAAAACCGGAAATTTAGATTTTGAAAATGTGTACTATGTACAAGAGTTAAAGTATAATCTTTTTAGTGTTTCACAAATGTGTGACAAAAAGAATAATGTTCTTTTTACTGACACTGAATGTCTTGTTTTATCTAACGATTTTAAGATGCTTGATGAAAATCAAGTACTTCTTAGAATTCCTAGAAAGGCCAACATGTATAGTGTTGATATGAAGAACATCATTCCTAAAAAGGATTTAACTTGTCTTGTATCAAAGGCTACATTGGATGAATCAATGTTATGGCATAGAAGGCTTGGTCATATTAATTTCAAAACCATAAATAAAATTGTTAAGAATGGTTTGGTAAGAGGTTTACCTCACAAAAGATTTGAAAATGATCAAACATGCATTGCTTGTCTAAAAGGCAAACAACACAAAGCCACTTGTAAGCCCAAAATTTTTAACTCTATCAATCAGTCATTGTTTATGCTGCATATGGACTTATTTGGACCAGTTTCAGTAAGGAGTATACAACATAAAAAATATTGTCTTGTTATAACTGATGACTATAGCAGATTTACATGGGTTTTCTTTTTAGCTACTAAGGATGAGACATCAAGCATTCTTAAGGAATTCATTACACTGATAGAAAACCAAGTAAGCAAGAAAGTAAAAGTCATTAGGAGTGATAATGGGACAGAGTTTAGAAATAGAGTTATGGATGATTTCTGCAAAGAAAAAGGTATTAGGAGAAAATATAGTGTTGCTAGAACACCACAACAGAATGGAGTGGTTGAAAGAAAGAATAGAACACTAATTGAAGCTGCTAGAACAATGTTAGCTGATTCTAAGCTACCTATAATCTTTTGGGCAGAGGCAATTAACACTGCTTGCTATGTTCAAAATAGAGTTTTAGTTGTGCAGCCTCACAATAATACATCATATGAACTCTTTAATGGTAGAACTCCTGCAATAGGATTTCTTAGACCTTTTGGATGTCATGTGACAATTCTCAATACCTTAGACCATTTAGGAAAATTCGATGGTAAAGCAGATGAAGGTTTCTTAGTTGGATATTCTCTTGTTAGCAAAGCTTTTAGAGTTTACAACTTAAGAACTGAGAAAGTTCAAGAAGAACTACATGTGGAGTTTTTGGAAAACAAATCCAATGTAGTTGGTCAAGGACCAAAATGGATATTTGATCTTGATTATCTAACAAATTCTATGAATTATATTCCTGTTGTTGCAGAAACTAACAATTTTTCAGGTTCACAAGCAACAAATGAGGTGGAATTAGATAAAGATCATTCTGATGTCATTATGCCATTGTGGTCTAGTACCAGTGTGGATTTAGCTTCAAACAATGATGAATCTTCTTCTAGTAAAGCAAAAGAGGATGTTGAGGCTCAAAGACAAGATGTTGGAACAGAAGAACAACTTAATATGTTGAATATTGATGGTACTGCTGAGACAGAGCAAGGTACTGTTAGTACTTCTCAAGGTACTGGTAGTTCATTTGAAGGAACTGTTAGTTCAGCTGAAGGTCCTGCTGGTCCTTCACATTCAAAAGATGCAGAGTTCCAAGAAGATGAAGTGGATTTAACTAATCTTTCATCCTCTTATCATGTTCCTACTACTCCACACACAAGGATTCACAAAGTTCACTCCCTGGATAATGTGATAGGAGATATACAATCTGGTGTGAAGACAAGAAAACAACTAGTCTCTTCAAACCAAAAAGGGATTCTTGATGCCCTTTATGCTTCAAAACAACATGAGCTTTCAAACTCTTGTTTATTTGTATGTTTTCTCTCTCAAAAGGAACCAAAGAATATTCTTACAGCCATAGATGATTCAAGCTGGGTAGAGGCTATGCAAGAAGAGCTTCTTCAGTTCAAGATTCAAAAGGTTTGGGTGCTAGCTGATTTACCTACAGGTGAGAAGCTAATTGGCACTAGATGGGTGTTTAAGAACAAAAGGGATGACAGAGGAATTGTGATCAAGAATAAGGCTAGACTAGTAGCACAAGGGTACACACAAGAAGAAGGAATAGATTATGATGAAGTTTATGCTCCAGTAGCAAGGATTGAGGCAATTAGGCTGTTTCTAGCTTATGCTTCATTTTTAGGCTTCACAGTCTACCAAATGGATGTCAAAAGCGCATTTTTATATGGTGAAATTAGAAGAGAGGTGTATGTTTCACAACCTCCTGGTTTCATTGATCCATTACATCCAAACAAAGTGTACAGAGTAGTGAAAGCTCTCTATGGCCTTCATCAGGCACCAAGAGCTTGGTATTCAACACTTGCTTCCTATTTATTAGAAAATGGATTTCAAAGAGGGAAGATTGATCAGACACTTTTCATCAAACAGCACAAGAAGGATCTTCTGTTAGTGCAGGTGCATGTGGATGACATTATCTTTGGATCTACAAGGAAGGAAATGTGTTTAGAATTTGAGAAGCTTATGCAAGATAAGTTTCAAATGAGTTCTATGGGAGAACTTACATTCTTTTTGGGTTTGCAAGTTAAGCAATCATCTGAAGGCATATTTATTAGTCAAGACAAATATGTTGCAGAGATACTTAGAAAATTTCAATTTGCTGATTCAAAAATAGCAAGCACACCAATGGAATCAGAGAAGCACCTTCTAAAAGATGAAGATGGAGAAAATGTAGATGTACACAATTACAGATCTATGATAGGCTCTTTGATGTATCTTACATCATCTAGACCTGATATCATGTTTCCTGTTTGTGTCTGTGCAAGATTTCAAGTTACTCCAAAGGTTTCTCATTTAACTGCAGTCAAGAGAATTTTTAGATATCTCAAAGGTCAACCAAGGTTGGGTATATGGTATTCTAGAGAATCTCCTTTTGACTTGGTAGCATATTCGGATAGTGATTATGCTGGTGCTAGCTTAGACAGAAAGTCAACAACTTGAGGATGTCAATTCCTTGGGTGTAGACTTGTCTCATGGCAGTGTAAGAAGCAAACAAGTGTGGCAAATTCAACAACTGAAGCTGAATATATAGCTGCTGCAAGTTGCTCTAGTCAAGTTCTATGGCTTCAAAACCAACTTCTTGATTATGGGTACAATTTCTTAAACACTGTTATTTATATTGATAATAGTAGTACAATTTGTATTATTAAAAATCCTGTACAACACTCTAAAACAAAACACATTGAAATTAGACATCACTTTATAAGTGATTGCAATGAGAAAAGATTAATTCAAGTTCTTAAAATTGCTTCAGAACATAATTTTGCAGATCTGTTAACAAAAGCTTTTGATGTTTCAAGGTTTCAGTACTTAATAGCAAGTATTGGAATGCTTAATCTTTAAATTTTCAATATGATGTGTTTTTGTACATAAATTTTTTTGTTGGTACTGCTGGATTTATAAGGTACTGCTATATCAAAATTTGAATTGTGTTATTCATACAGTTAGTTTTATGATTATTCTAATACAAAACAAAGTACTTTGTACATTGTTCTTTTGGTTTTAGACTAACTATTTCAGGTATGAATATGTGAACACAAAGGATATTTCAAGTGAAATGGGAACAGCAGAATGTTTTATCAAATTGCTGACCATAATAGGTTTATGATGGACTGAGTTTAGGAATTAAACCTCCTTAAAACTTATTTCTTGAAATCTAGTTATGATATTTCATATTGAATTGATGACTTAGTTGATCAGATAGTAACTGATACAACTCACTTTCTATCATTTTATACTTTCAAGTATAATGAGTTAGTCTAAGGACATCTGATAGAAATAACAGCTAGTAAAAGTGAATCTAACACTTGTGTTGGAGGCAACAATTACTATGAGCTGGAAACCCTGTCAAGAAAATCCTTTGAATAGATTTATCTTTTCACAGGCAGTTAGTGATAACTGAAATACATTGGTTCTCACACAACCAGAGGTTATTTTTAAACCGAAATTTTGATTAGGTGTCTGTTACACACTTGATTCTTTCAAAATGGTTGAATGTAGTATGATTTTTCAATTCTAAAAATCATGAACATACTACTAAGTTAAATGATTTCTTAAAAGGATTTTCAAGGATTCAGAAAAACCATTCATTAATGGATTATGAATCAAAATGTCCACTGATTCACCTCTCATAGGAGTTAACACACCTAGAAGTGATGAGGACAGCAACTTAAACTCTTAAGGAATTGATGGCTTCATGTACAATATTGTCTGACAACAAATGTTACATATTGATGGATCAGTCAAAGGTACATAGTGAGATCTTCCAAACAAGGGGAGGAAACAAATATTATTTGCTTCAGGGGAGGAAATAATTGCCCAGAAAAGGAAGAATAAACCAATATATGGAAGGAGAAGACAAGAGCATACAAGATGATGTAGAGGTTGAAAATGATTAGAACAGATCAAATATCTAGAAGGGATGAAGCATTCCTAAAGGAGAAAGTTCTATCTAGATCAAACGAAGAAAAGTTTCAATTTCACTTCAAAGACATGCTGGTTAGATGATTTCACTTGTTGAAACAAGCATCCAAGATACACAGCATCATTGCCTCTTACAATTCCTCCATCCAAGGAAATTGCACCATCTTTTGGTACAATGTTTTGATATTGCTGAAGTCAATAAAGAACAAAGCAGATGAGTTCAGAATAGAAGAATAGTTCAGATTCATGAAGTGTTTGAAAGATCTTCACAAGTCCTCATTTAATTCAGAAAACATGTTTGAATTAATTCACATGTTTAGGGGAGGATTGTTGGGAATTAAATATTCTGAAGTTAGAGTATTAGAATTTACTCTAGGTCAAAGGTACTGCTAGTTCATGATCAAGGTACTGCTAGAGCAAGAAGGTACTGCTAGTTCAAGTTGAAGGTACTGCTAGTTGTATATGGTACTGCTGATCAGTGACTCATAGGATAAGATCGAAAAGATATTTATTGTATTTTGGTCAAACATATACGGTAGATAATATCTTACTCCATGTGCTTAGTTAACAAGTTGTATACATAGATACATGTTGTATCTTATGTACTGACACCAATATGCATAAGTTAACCAAGTAAGTCGGTCAAGACTTTTAAGCAATTTGTAAAGATCTTTTGCAACTATAAAAGAGATCTTAGACTAGTGATTAGATGTGTGATAATTGAATAACTGTTAAGACATAGAACAAACACAAATCACAAGTTGTAACATAAGATTCAAGGTTTTGTAACCCTAGTGAGTAACACAAGATCACTCGTATTATTTGGAATAATATTGAATCGTTTAGTGAAATACTTTCTTTGTTCATTGTTAAGTAACAAATATAATTCTTCCATTTCCATAACATACATAACCTTCTAAGTGTGGTTAAGTAAATTCCGCGTGCTTAATCATATTCACTCAATATATCTTATACACAAAGACACAAGGTTTAACCACCTTAACCGTGTATCAAACAAGAGGACCTCACAGTTTTGGCTTTTCTAACTCTTGTACCCTTTCTTGGTTCAGTGCTAGTCGATGGAACATTCTCGGTATTAACCGGTGCCTTCGAACTATAATTCATGTCCATTGGCCTAGGAATAGATGTGAATCTTTCTTCATCAAAGATTGCATCTCGTGACTCTATCACCGAGTTCACCGAAACATACTCATTTGATTCTAATACGTAGAATCTATAAGCATATGAATTTTCAGCATATCCAATAAATATGCAATCTATACCTCTTTCACCTAAAGTTTTCCTTTTACGTTCCATGAGCCTAACTACAGCCCTACATCCCCAAACCTTGAGAAAATTCAAGTTTGGTGCCCTCTTGTGCCAAAGTTCATATGGGGTTATCTTGTTGCTTTTATTGGGAATATGGTTTAGCAAGTAACAAGCCGTTAACATGGCTTCACCCCAGAATCCGTCACTTAACCCAGAATAAGACAACATTGAATTCACCATTTCTTTCAATGTCCTATTCTTTCTTTCAGCTACACCGTTTTGTTGTGGTGTATATGGAGCTGTTGTTTGATGTATTATTCCGGTAGATTGGAAATATACCGGATCATAATATTCCCCTCCACGATCGGTACGTAAGATTTTTACCAAATCCTTTTGATGAAGCTCTACCTCTTGTTTATAAATTCGAAATTTATCAAGAGCCTCATCTTTTGCATGCAATAAGTAAACATAGCAATAACGTGATGCATCATCAATAAATGTTATGACATATTTCTTATTACCTAGAGATGGTGTAGCATGCAAATCACATAAATCGCTATGAATAAGATCTAATAGTTTGGATTCACGATTTGCCCTTTTAAATGGTTTTCTAGTGATTTTAGTTAACATACAAGTTTTACACTTATTATGGTCCAACTCAATAGATGGAATCATGCTCATTTTTGACATTTCTTTCATTCTTTTATGATGAACATGTCCTAGTCTAGCATGCCATAATTCCAAGTTACTAATTTTAACACTAGATATAGAATCAACCATACAAATCGAATTAAAAGTAGAAGACATATATAAATTTAACATAATCATTCCATTACACAAATAACCAAATCCAACAAAAGAACCATGTTTCAACAAGATATACTTATCGGATTCTAACACATCTTTGTACCCGCAATTATTTAATATTACACCGGACAACAAGTTTTTCCGAATACCGGGCACATACAATACATTACATAAAGAAATTGTTTTTCCAGAAGTAAAAGTTAAATCTACTAGTCCAATTCCATGGATCGGTTCTGTTGCGACGTTTCCCATTTTTAAAACACTTCCGTCATCGATAGTTGCAAGTTCCTTGAACCATCTTCGGTCCTTGCAAACATGACATGTCGCACCAGAATCGTACCACCAAGCTATGTCATCATCCTGTACATAAAATGACTCAGAAATTAACGACACATAATTCAAACCCGAATTATAATTAATAGTTAAAATCTGACCTGCTTGTTTTGGATCCCCTTTGGATCCACCACTAGTACCAGCATCATTTTTGCCTTTGCCCACACGGCAATCTCTCTTGAAATGTCCAATTTTTCCACATTTCCAACATCCACTTTCGTTGGACTGTTTTGCTTTCTTTATAAATCCCTTTTTGTTTCCATTACCTTGAAACTTCCTTTTCTTATTGTTTGTATTCGAACCCTTTTTGAAACTAGAATTAGTTTCTTCAACAATATTGACACTTGTTCCGCCAATATCTTTGTCCTTCTCATTCACCCATGTTTTCTCCATCCTTCGACACCCTTCCTCAATACTTATGGTACTTCCCAACTCAACCAAATTGTATTCATCCTTCTTATGTTTCAAATTGGTTTTGAAATCCTTCCAAGAAGGCAGAAGTTTGTCAATAATAGACGCCGTCGCAATGGATTCGTCCATTTTTAAACCATGTTGGGCAAAGCGACCAAGTATACTAAGACACTCATTGTACTGTTCCATAACAGAACGTCCGTCTATCATTTTGTAATTCATGAAATCACTAACCAGGAATTTCTTACTGGATGAATCTTCTGCCATGTACTTGCCCTGAAGCATGTCCCATAATTCTTTTGCAGATTCGATGTTTTGATAAATATCAAAAAGAGTATCACACATACCGTTTAAGATTGTTCCACGGCAAATGAAGTCATCGTTCCAGAACTTGTTTCGTTTTCTGGTTTGATCAATGGTTTCGTCCTCCACTTCCTCCGGTGCTGGTGTTGTCAAAACGTACACAACTTTCATCGTTGTTAACAAGAACAACATCTTCTTCTGCCATCTTCGAAAATCATGCCCTTCGAATTTGGCTAACTTCACAAACTTCGATGTCATATCTCGCACTGATTCGCCTGCCATCTTGTTCGAATTTAATCGATCTTTGTTGTATATGTGGTATTTGTGGTATCCTGATAGCAATTAGAAGTCACGAATATGAACGCTTTCAGATCGATTAAATTGGAGTGTATACCAATTAACGACCGGATAAAATCTAATTGATTCAAGTTTGTATATGATAGTATGTTTGCAGAAAAAACGTGATCAAAATATGGTTGATCAGCCCCTTGTATATCTCAACACAAAATTGAGAATATATAAGACGGTTTTAGGGGTCCATAAAACGGTTATGAGGGCCTAATAACTGTAAAACAGTTATATTACCAACTAGCAGCAGTATCTGCTACTAGCAGCAGAAACAAACAACCTTAGCAGCAGGAACCAGCAGCAGAAACCAGCAACACTAGCAGCAGAATCCACCAAGACTAGCAGCAGAATCCACATCAACTTTATATGTATAATTTGGTGCAAAAACAAATTCTAATGAATTTTTAACATAGCAATGTTATACCAAATAAAAAAATTTCCCAGCCAGGGGCTCTGCCCCTTGGACCCTGCTTCTCTCAGGGGCGCTGCCCCCGAACCCCCGCCAAGGGGGCTACGCCCCCTTGGAACCCCTGTTAGTCCCGTTAATATCCAAATAAGCGTCGACTCTTATTTGCATTTTAAACGCAATCTATTTTACACTAAAATACCAACAATTGCTTAGTGCACACCACATGATGAATTTCTATCTTTCTTTTTTGTGTGGGAGGCATGTTTGTGTTTGTGTTTGTGTGAGGTGTATGTAAATGTAAAAGGATATAATAATCATTTCATAAGTAAATAGGGGTGAATAGGTAACGAGAAAAAAAAAAAACGTATATGACGCGACGTGAAACTTTTAGATCATCATCACTACGTATACACAGCTAGCCCAAACATGAAAAGAAAATAGAGTTAATGACATTTATTAGCAACGAACTTTCTTCAATTTTCACATATCAGTTATAAACCCAATAAAATAACAAAATACCTATCAAACTTTCAAATTTTAGCTCGATATCATACTTTTGCTTATGTGGCATGACCGGCGACCGGCTACACTGTTAAATTGCATACATGGATTTTATTTTATTTTTTTAAGTTAATTATTTGAAGTTAGCTGTTTCAAAATACCCATCAAACTTTGTCAAATATTTCAAAATACACATCAAACTTTGTTAGATGTTCACTTATCAGTCATGAACTCAATCTAATGTGGATCATAACGGTACAAATTTATGACGTGCCATGTACATTTGTCGCTAACGTGAATTTTGAAGGTAAAAAACGGGTTTTTGTTGATATCAACACAAAACAAATAAAGTTTGAGGGGTATTTTGGTATTTTCTTGGGTTCATAACTGATATGTGAACATTTAAGAAAGTTCGTTGCTATTAGATGCCGCTAACCTAAGAAAATACAGTGGATAAATCTTTAGCGCTAGCTAAATATACGTCACATAAATAAAAATAAAAATATATATTCACTACTCAATCAATCCAAATTAGGGACGGAATCGGGTGTTTTCGCGGGGTCCCGGCACTCCCATAAATTTTTTCAATGTAGTGGTAATCTTAATAAACATTGATTTTTTTTAAATACATTCACTACAAAAAAAAAAAAAAAAAAAAAAAAAAAAAAAAAAAAAAAAAAAAATCACGAAAATTTAATGACGACCTATATCTTTTGTCACTAAAACATAATTTAATGACTATATAGAATTGTCGTCACTATATCTCGTCACTTACATACATTTAGTGACGAAGTAATAAGTTGTCATTAACATACATTTAGTGACGAAAGAATCGGTCACTAAGTCAAGTTTTGATGGTCACCGTGTAACTCATTTTTTGTTATGGTTCTTAGTCACAAAATTTTCGTCACTCATCTTTGGATTGGTACTCACGAAAAAGTGTCGACCTTGATTTTCATTACTAAGTTGGTTTAGTGATGAATTTAAATAGGGGGATTGAAAATTTGGGGGGCCAATTTAATTTCAAATTTTCGAAAACCCCCAAAAATCCAAACCCAAAATAATGGGCCTTTCCCCTTTTGTTTGGCTTACGGGAAAACCGGTTTTGGGGGAAATTAAAAAGATATTAAGAATTTTGGTTTGTTTTTTTAAACTTTAATTTTGCTTTTTCTCCAAATTGCCCAAAAAAATTTTTCCCCAAAAAGGGGTTTTTACCGAAATTAAAAATCTTAAATTTTCAACATTTTAAAAAAAAGTTTAATAAAAAAAAAAAAAAAAGTTTTTTTGGTTTAAATGGTCAAATATTTTTTTTGGGAAAAATTTTGAAATCAAAAAACAAATTTACAGTGAAAAAAAGGCTAAAAAATTTTAGTTTTTAACATTTTTATTCATAACTCCTTTGGCGGTTTGTTTTGCTGGTTGGGAAATAAATTTAATTGATAAATGGTTAAATATTTTTCAAAAAAAAAAAAAAAAAAAAAAAAAAAATAATTATTTCCCCTTTTAATTGTTTCCAAAAAATAAAAAAATTTTTGGAATTGTCGAAAATAAAAATTTTTCTCAAAAACCATTTTTTGAGGGGAATATCATACATTTTTTAGGAATGGTTAACAACCATTTACAAAATTTTTTTTGGTTTGAAAAACCAAACTCATTTTAAAATTGTACCCAAAAATTCCCCTTAAAATTTTTATGGTAAGGAAATTTTAAAT
Organism: Artemisia tridentata subsp. tridentata; assembly: GCA_021014915.2. Lineage (NCBI taxonomy): Eukaryota > Viridiplantae > Streptophyta > Magnoliopsida > Asterales > Asteraceae > Artemisia > Artemisia tridentata. The sequence goes on along the minus strand of CP139507.1, from coordinate 437,519,675 downwards.
TTGGGGGTTTTGGGAAAAATTTTTTTTCAGAATAGGGGTGTTTTTATTTTTTGATATAAAAATTTTTCCCCGGGGCCTTTTTAAATTTTCCCCTTTAAATAATCTTTTGTTTAAAACCTGAAATAACTTCCCCCTTTTTCATTTAGTTAAAATTTTTAAATAAAAAAAAAAGGGGGGCCCAAACCAAAAAAAAACCCCCAAACTTTCCCCGGAAAAATTTAATTTTGTACAAAAAAAAGAAAAAAATTGACCTTTTTAAACCTTGCCCCAAATTTAATTTTCAGCAAATATTTTGAGTTACATTCAGTAGAGGTTTCGTCATATTACAAAGGAAGAGTATAGAGATCATCTGTGACAGGAAGAAATATCAAATGATTCAATAATGAGACTAACATTAGCGTAAACTAGTAATTCACTTCTGTTACGATCAAATAATGAGACTAGTGTATAAAAAGTGATTGGATTATGAGCTAAATAATCTCGATAAACCAAGAACTACGTGTCTATAAATTTTAAAATGTTGCTACACATTCAAGGATTCATTCCTCATTTCCAGAAAGTATGGACTCCTTTTCAATCTCAACACTGAAATGATCATTAAATATGCAATATTTTCAGCTCAATAGCAACACTTTTGTAGAGCAAAGCTAAAATTTAGAGGGTGACAGTTGTTGCCTCATAAATATAAGAGAATAAACATTTGACTTTACCAGAAACGTTTCTCCTGGAGATAGCTTGCTTGTCATAAACACAGTTGACCAAATGGTGCATGCCACCTCTGGGAAGCTTCCAGCATCTTTCAAAGAAATACCAGATGGGATAGGGAGAACTTGACCACATATGTTCCACAAATCAATGTTCAGCCGTTTCTTGAGAACCCATGAACTATTTCACAAAAGCCCCTTTTCAGTCCCCACAAGAACATTTGTGCCGGGGAATACGCGCCAAAAGGCTGACCCCAAAATTATAATGTCTACATAAATCATGTGTAAAACCTAACTAGTACATATATGAACCACTAATTCTCCAATGTTTTACAGTCAATAATATAATATATTTAGCATAGTACCACATATCACCAACAATATACAAGTTCATAGGCAACAAAATGGGTCCAATAATTCTTCCAGTTCAATTCTATTCCAAGTCATAAAAACTCTAACGATCAAGATCGAAAAAACCCGGACAATCAAGGTCGAAAAAACCCTAACAATCAAGATCGAAAAAACCCTAACAATCAACAATCAAACTGTAACAATCCATATCCAATTCCTAAACAGTCAAACCACTAAAATTTAAATCTAAACAACAGAATACAATAACAATCAAGATCGAATAACTCGAAAAACCTTAACAATCAAGAATCAAACTCTAACAATCCATTTCCATACAAACCCTAACTATAGTCTAATAATCCATTTCCATACAAACCCTAACACAAAACCGTCTACAATCAACAATAAAATGAAGAAAATCACTCAAAGGTCATCTTCAACGCACATCTTCAACGCAGATCTTAAACAAATCAATGAAAATATAACTTACATGAGGTCTGGACATTTTCTTCTTTAACGGTGTTTTTGATCGTGAATTTGTATCGTCCCTTTGTTTGATCGGTGTGTTTTTGTAGCGTGTTTATGATCGGTGTTTTTGATTTTGATCACTACAGTGTTTTTGATTTTGATCACTACAGTATTTGTTAAAGTGTTTATGATCGGTGTTAGAAATAAATAAAATTATTAAAAGTAATATTTAAATATAAGTTAAAATTATTAAAAGTAAGAAGTACAATTTTTATTATTATTAAAATGGGTTTGGTCTTTTCCAAGAAATCTCCAAGTACAAAGTAAGATTTTGGAAAGATTTTGGAAGATTTCGTTCGCACATTCGCACAACTTCGTTCGCACAATCTTTTTTAAAAAGTCAACTGAGCACGTGGGGTATTTGCTGGAGCCAATCATTGGCTTGTACCAATTTGTCTGGACACGTGTCACGTTTTTTGTGGGTTCGCACGATCGCACAATCGCACATGACTCTTTTGGGAAAGTCACTTATTTTTGTACCTTTTTTTGAAAAAGTTGAAATTAACATACCATTTTTGGGGATTTATGTTTGGCGCGCGTGTGGGTGTGTGTGATTTTTTTTTTTTAATATTTTGACTGTGGTGATAATAGAAAGGAGGGTTGACCGGGTAAAATTTGGATCGGGTTTAAGGATTGGGTTTGGGCTGGACGGGTTAAAGGTGTGGGCTGGGTTATTGATAAGACTGGTGGGTTTGTGTTTGTAACTGAGTTGGATTTATTAGGTATAGATTTTGGTTTTGTAATTTTTCAAAGTGTAAGGGTCAATTCTGCCAATCATGTAAACTTAATCCAAGGGCTTCTATTGACAATTGATGATTCTTCAGGGGTTGAATTTGACTTTTTGAGCAAAATTATCTCTCCCGGCTTCGGCTGTAAATATCTTTTCCATATCTCGTGCTCGTTTTCCCGGTTTTTGCTTGATTTTGTCCCTTTTTCTCGATATTCGTTCCTGCATATAAACAAACACAAAAACACAAATATCTTTGGCATTTTGGTTAGTTTTTGGTCGTTTTGGTCTTAATTTGGTAAATAAAAGGTATGTGTTTTAGCACATACCAGGCACTAATCACCTCCCTTAACCATTCATCATTGCCATTCTTGACTCAACCAACATCTCTACCCTACCACCATTTTCATCCTATCAGCATCAACACTTGTAAAACCCACAAAATTCACCTAAAACAACAACCGAACTCAACTCAATTAAAACTCAAACTTGATATAGAAAGCCCAGAACCCTGAATTTCTTCAAAAAAATCGAAAACCATATTTCACCAAATAGAAAGTCATAGCATCACAAAATCGAACACCAAAACCACATTACTTCAGAAGACTGAAAACCAACAATTGATTCATTCAAGGCAAAGTTAAGGACAGTTCAACGGCCAAGTAAACACAGCAGGTGAGGGAATATGAACATGTACTCGAAAGTAGAATTCAACCATGGTTGCGAAGCTACTTCAACAATTGTTCCAAAGGCCGAGTAAACACGTGTCCGTTTATGATTGGATTTCCTTATCTTAATTTTGGGGTGCGGTCCACAGTATTCAGATGGTAAAAATATTAGAGGAATGCTGTACAATATATGTAACGATGTATGCGCTAATGGAAGTGGTCTTATATGGTGTTTTTTTACATCAGTATTCAGATGGTAATTATCTTTGCTTTCAAGATCTTCTGGCTGGCCACGATTATCTTCTGCAACTTGGTTCACGATATCATCCTGTTTTCCAAATTCCACCACATCCTCTCTGTGCTTATCAGTCACTATCTTCAGGCTCACGCCTTTCATGCTAAAAAACATCCAAGTTGGTAACTACACTGCCTGCATCATCCTTTTTTGATTTATCATCCAATTTTCTCCTATTATCCCAGTCAATTCCTCAACCACATCTGTAATCATGAAATACCCCTTTTTCGACCTGAAACAAACCCGTAGAGCATTGATCAAGTTAAGATACATATGTAACGATTAACGAATGAGGCTAATAGAAAGAAAAGTATAAACATACCAACTGAATACATTGTTGTTGTACGAAGATGTGCTTTTTGCTGCCAATTCATAAACACAAATGAGTCAGAAAAATTAGTCGTCATCTTGCTATCTTTTACTACACTGCTTGCTTACAGGCTCACGCCTTTCATGCAAAAAAACATTCAATTCATGGTAAGCATTGTAGTTAAGTGTATACAAAAAAATGTGTGTGTGATGTAGTAGCACTCACACTTTTGATCCACTGTCTTCGTTTACATTATGTCCATAAATTGTAGTCATATCCGCCATCTCTTCGCCAATGTTCTTCTTTAGTACCACTTGGATTTGGTTCTCCTTATTAGCTATTGGATCTACACAACCTGCAATCAAAACAGTAAGACACATGCCACAACATCTAGTCCATTAGAAGCAGGAAGCGGCCTCCAATAGGAGCAGGATCTGAAATGAAATCATAATAATTATATTTCAATTTCAGTTTCAACTAAATGATATTTGGAATAATTAAAATTTATGAAATGAAAAGAGAAATGAAACCTGATAATGAGGGAGCAATAATAAGACTTGCGTTGTGGAATAAGACTTGTGTTATGTGATTTCTTTGACCTGCAGGAACCTCATACCACCCACCACCCATTTGAGATAAGAACCAAATTTAGTTGACCCAAAAATATTACAATTAAAATCAAAACAAAATGTACCTTTGCAACCGAAACAATATAAAATTTGTCATCACAAACATCACTGTGTTCATGATATTCCGGGAGTGTCTGGGAATTGTGTTTGAAAATGATTATCTAATTATTTTTGTAACGGTTCTGATTTATTGCAAATTACAAAAGAGGGGATTTGATGGTGGTGGTTGAGGGTGGTGGTGATGGGAAGTCAAAAAGTAAATGAATATTAAACTGCAAAAAAATGTTCTTGCAAAAAATGTCCCTAGTAGGCGAGGGTAAAATAGTCATTTCACACGGCCAAAAAAAGTCCATGTAGTAGGCGAGGGTAAAATAGTCATTTCACACGGCCAAAACTAATGATCGTTAGTCCAAAAACTAAATTTGCAACTACAGTAACGCGTAAAGGACATAACTCGCAGAAAGTTGAAAGTTTAGGGACATTTTTCGCAATTCTTTTTCGAGGACATCTTTCGCAATTTTCGCAAAGGTTAGAGACATTTTTCACACTTTACTCTAGTTTCTAATATGATTTTAGCTATCCATTAATCTGTTGTTGAAAACCTTACCAAAAAATACAACATAACTTAGAATTAAAAAGAATAACATGATGCCTTGGTAATTTAGCAATTGAGTTGAAACGACGAGCAAACCACATCAAAGAGATGAAGAGCATTGAGTTTGGAATGCTACTTAGGAAATGGACCAACAAAATACGAGCAACAAGTAATGTTGACGATTTGGTTTTAAAAAGGAAAGTTGAGGGAATTAAGGGGCTGGAAAACTGGATGAGTCCAACTTTCAAAAATTTAAATCTTATTGAACAAACTTGTGGACATTTCCATACATGTGAAAATGAACGTACATATATATCATAGGGTTTCGGTTGAGCCCCGATATTGAGCTTCAACACCCAAATCCAATCCAAAAACCAACTATATATTTCGGTTAGGACCAAATAACCGACCCAATCGCCCAAAACCAGATAACCATTATCATATTGATTTGGGCGATAATTTTCCGGTTAAGTCCGTATAGTGAACACCCCTACATCCCTATGAAAAAAGTTGTGATGTATGTGAATTTAGTTTGATATTCTTTTGTATAATTCTAAGATAGTAAATTTTAACTTAAACTAATCTGCCAACTACCTTTATAAAATAAATGCTTTAGTTTACTACTTATAATATAAGTCTCGATGTCACTACAACTTCATCTTCACCTCCAACTTTAGTTAATGTAGTAATGTTGCTAAAGATTCATGGATAGTGATATTTACACGGAGCTAATTTATTTGCACACGGAGATCTAGAGTGAATTGACAAGTGTGCCCTTAACATAATTGTACCATTGTTTTTCCCTCTTGATCCGTCAAAACCTTCAAACCCCATTGCAACCTATTTTATTTCACTTTAGCCGGCAACTCCACTATCGGCCACCACTCCATCGGTGGCTGGTTGCATCCCGACGACCTTTTAACGGCATTGCCTATTTTTTTTTTAAAATATCCATTTCACCATATATATTAAGGATATCTTGTTATGGAGAGAAACAAACACATGATCCAACATTTAATGTTTTGTACAACAAAATCACTTATCAAACATAGTAGCCCATATTTTATGGGCCGATGCGTTTCTGCCAATACATATTCTCGCGCTATGCATTTAAGATGCATGTTACATAAATTTGGAACGTTTTTTTACTCGTAATAAGTTTGAGGGATATCACAATAAGTATCTACGTCTTCACAAACATAATAGCATGTAATGTACTTTTAATGTACATAAATGTAAATAAGATCCAATTGTTTATCAAGTTCTACTCGAATTCTTATAATTAAGGAATGAGAGACCAGGTAGGGAAACATTCGGAGCCTCAAGAGTCAAGACCGGCCCCTTCGTCAGGGACTGAAAGTATTAAAAGATGACCGAGTCTTTTGTTCTAGAACTGTTGAAATAAAACTAATGTCCCGTTACGTTGATTGATCGAGAAAATTATATGTATCCAAAGGGTCAATATAGAGATTTTTTTAAGTTAATGAACATTGACTATAATCATGATATACTAATAATATACTCCCTCCATTCCAATATTATTGTCCACATTTCCTATTTAGGATATGCTAAATTAATTGTCAATTACTAAAAATAGATATGAAAGTTTGATATAGATTACCATATTACCCTTACTTGATATTATTAGGGTTAATTCCATTTACACCCTAAATAAACCTTATAATCTCATATTTACCCAACCGAAAATGATAATGACATATATATTCAATCTAAACACAAATTTGTCATATTTACCAAAAATACTAGTTTATTCATTTTTAAATCCTAGAACCACTTAATAACTACTAGTCATTAGGAATGTCAATGGGGCGGATTTGGGGCTGGGCGGCCATCCCCATCCCCAAACCCGATTACAAAAATCATCTCCAAACCCACCCCAATCCCCATTGGGGATCTTATCGGGGCGCCCTGTTGGGGCGAGAAGCTCCCCAAACCCGCCTCATTCCCCATTGGGGTCTTATCGGGTTGTCTTTTTTGAGTGCGATGCTCCATCATACTCGTGTCGTTCCCCGTTCATTCTTTTTTTTACACTATTAACAATATGATTTTACGGAATAACTTAAAAGAATTGAGAACCCATTAATAATATATTAAGCATTGTAATAAATCACAACTGTTTTAGAATAATATAACACAAAACAAGCTTTTATGATCAAACTTTGAAATATTACAAAGATAAAAACTAACTAAAATTAGAGAATTATTTAGTACGTAAATACTAGCACAATATTTTAGGTATATAGATATATGTACATGTATACAGGGACGGACCTACATTGGTGCCGGGTATGGCACGGGCAACACCCGATTTTAAGTCACGAAGTGCAAAACTTATCAAAAACTGATGATTTTTGGTGTGTGCAACCCCCAATATTTTCATTTAGCTACTTTCGTTTTTTATGGTTTAACTTAGTTAACCCAAATGACAACTGTGCAACACCCTCTCGAAGATCCTGGGTCCGTCCCTGCATGTATATGTATATGTTTTGGGACGTGGCGGGGCGGGGATAGTGTGCCCCGTCCCCGCTCCAAACCCGATAAGAATCCCCGTTAAGGCCCCAAAACCTGCCCCGAAACCCGATAAGCATGCCCCGCCCCGCCCCACCCCAATAAGTTCGGGTTCGGGTTTTTTCCATCCCTACTAGTCATACTATCTTATAATGCACAAAAGACTTTTAAAATTTGAAACTCTTAAAATTCAGCATTGCTTATTATAGTAAGATCAATAGTTTGCACATAATTAAAACACAATTAATGTGGTCAGATATTTAATGTAGTCAATTAATTAACTGGTTAATAAATACAATTAATGCAGTTATTAAAACACCCGTAACATAAGAAATATAAATTATCAAGCATATTGTACAACCAACTCAAACACAATTATTAAATGTCACTAATACAAATAATAAAGCACATTATACAAATATTCAAGTCCGAACCTGCAACGGGCCAAAAGGGCTCGAGCTCGAACGGGCACGGGATAAACGAAATTCTTGATATCCGTTAATTTAAATTGTCAAAAAGAACATAATAAACTAAAATACATGATTCACCGGAAAAACTTATTTTAGGTTAGTTTTCACTGCAATGCGCGAGTACCATGCTAGTATCAATTAAAGATGAATCGACTATCATAATTAAATCAATAAATGGGTGAATACTCCTGCATCTTTTACCCTTTAATTTAAGTTTACATGAAAATAATAAACATGGTGTATCAATGATTCTTTATTTCTTGTTATCAGAAGTATTGGGAAAAAACATTTTTATGTTACATATTTGATATTTGTATTTTTCGAGTACTAAATATAAAATGAATATATTTATTAATTTCATCAAGACCAGAATTTGTTATTTTTCATTTTTTTATTTATCATCCAATTTTCTCCTATTATCCCAGTCAATTCCTCAACCACATCTGTAATCATGAAATACCCCTTTTTCTACCTGAAACAAACCCGTAGAGCATTGATCGAGTTAAGATACATCTGTAACGATTAACGAATGAGGCTAATAGAAAGAAAAGTATAAACATACCAACTGAATACATTGTTGTTGTACGAAGATGTGCTTTTTGCTGCCAATTCATAAACACAAACGAGTCTGAAAAATTAGTCGTCGTCTTGCTATCTTTTACCACATTGCTTGCTTACAGGCTCACGCCTTTCATGCAAAAAAACATTCAATTCATGGTAGGCATTGTAGTTATGTGTATACAAAAAATTGTGTGTGTGATGTAGTAGCACTCACACTTTTGATCCACTGTCTTCGTTTACATTATGTCCATAAATTGTAGTCATATCCGCCATCTCTTCGCCAATGTTCTTCTTTAGTACCACTTGGATTTGGTTCTCCTTATTAGCTATTGGATCTACAGAACCTGCAATCAAAACAGTAAGACACATGCCACAACATCTAGTCCATTAGAAGCAGGAAGCGGCCTCCATTAGGAGCAGGATCTGAAATGAAATCATAATAATTATATTTCAATTTCAATTTCAACTAAATTATATTTGGAATAATTAAAATTTATGAAATGAAAAGAGAAATGAAACCTGATAATGAGGGAGCAATAATAAGACTTGCGTTGTGGAATAAGACTTGTGTTATGTGATTTCTTTGACCTGCAGGAACCTGATACCACCCACCACCCATTTGAGATAAGAACCAAATTTAGTTGACCTAAAAATATTACAATTAAAATCAAAACAAAATGTACCCACCTCCCACCACCATTATTTTCGGCTACCTTCATCAAATTCCGACCACCTCAATCAAATACCCATATTCCTTGTCTATTTTACCTTTAGATGTATAACTTGACTTTAAACCTCAAAACGCATAAAGAACCTTGATGTAAACACCTTACAACACACAATGATCTTTTACTACAAAAATAACCACAAATATTTAACAAATGCTTATATGTTTCCTTCTTTAAAGAACCCACAAATCTTTTTACTACAAAAATAACCACAAATATTTAACAAATGTTTATATATCTCAAACCACCACTCGAAAATAGCCAGAATAAGCAAATCAAGTAATCACAATACCATAAACATTTCTTACCCATTACGAAACATCCTAATAATACCACAATTCCTACAAACATAATATTTAACATACTGATACGCTTCTCCTAAGTTAAAAACTACTACCTATTCATCAACACCAAACATATAAACACAGGTAGACATACATAACTAAAACACGCTCACATCTTGCTTTTGAGTCCTGGAGCCATTAAGGCTTGATGTAAGCTAATCTTGCTTTTGAGTCCTGGAGCCATTAAGGCTTGATGTAAGCTTTCCGATTGCTTACGCGATTCTTCACTTTCAATCAACCATTTTCTTATCTCGTCAACCTGCTTCATAACCGAATCGTGATCAATCGGATTCTTCTTGTATTCATTCAACTTCTTTTCCTTTGTGTAGCGTATCACTACTTCAATCAATAAAATAATCCCAATCACCACACCACCACCGTTTACCACTATCCACCAACCCATTATCTCCACCATCATCACCTTCGATCTAAATCCCATATACGATTTGATCTATGGACAATAACGCCAAAACCCATCACTACAAATAAGTTTATTTGATCCAAGATTGTCTCAGTGGGTTCATTTCCCCCTTTATTTGATCCACGATTGTGTGGTACGATTGGGTGGTGGTGGTGTTGTTAGAATAGAGATTGAAAGATTGAGAGGGGAGAGAGAGTGACAGTATGTGTGAAAGATGAGATTGTGGGTGGTGGTGTTATTGTTAGTGGCATTGGGAAGTACAAAAAAAGTACTGTGTGAGTACATATCCGTTTGAGAGAGAGAGGGAGTACTTGAATGGACGAAATTACCCTCCAATATTGCGCACACGTCATAACTTAACGCCTTGACCTAACGGAAATTTGGTCAAGGGACTATTAGTGTTAAGGGTTTCAGAGTTGGTGGCTGTAAGTGCAAAAAAAAAAAGTTAAAGGACCAAGAGTGAAAGTCAACGCATACCACAGGGATCATCTTCGTAATTTAGTCTAAATTGCAAAAAATGTTCTTGCAAAAAATATCCCTTGTAGGCGAGGGTAAAATAGTCATTTCACACGGCCAAAAAAAGTCCCTGTAGTAGGCGAGGGTAAAATAGTCATTTCACACGGCCAAAACTAACGATCGTTAGTCCAAAAACTAAATTTGCCGCTACAGTAACGCGGAAAGGATATAACTCGCAGAAAATTGAAAGTTTAGGGACATTTTTCGCAATTTTTTTTTCAAGGAAATCTTTCACAATTTTTGCAAAGTTTAGAGACATTTTTCGCACTTTATTCTAGAAACTAAGTGCGTTCAAGTTTGTACGTTGCTTGTTTCACTTATTCGGATATTTGGGCCGAAAGTTTATTTGGGTGGTTTGGATCGGTTTTGGTCAAATTTAGTCTGGGTATTGTGTGGCTATGTTTTATCTTAAAAACCGAATAAACCCAACCGATTAACCTCATTTAGCTGAAAACCGGCCATTTGAACAACCAAAAGTTTTGCATGTTAGTGCATGATATTTACTCAAATTAAATTAAAATCTATACTGTTCCAAATACTTGACTATTTGTATGGTTAATTGTGTGATGTTCTAAAATCCCCACCGGTTGTAGTTATGTGTGGGTAGTTTAGTCTCTGACTGAGTGACTGTATAATATTGTGGTTTATATTAATAATAACTTCTGGGATTTAAAAAATAAATTAAAATATATATATATATATATATATATATATATATATATATATATATATATATATATATATATATATATATATATATATATATATATATATATATATATATAATATGTACAAAAATATTCATACGATGGACTACTAATCAAAAAAGAAAAACAAATAAAGGATAAAGCAAAAAAAAGGAAAAAGAAAAAAAAAATCTTGCTTCTTTCCCAGTCTTCTTCATCTTTTGCAACTCGACACACACAAATACAAGCATAAAACAAAAGAAAATGAAAAAAAAAAGGATAAAACCCGCCATAGCCATGGCGTTTGGCTTGTGGCTCTGCTATAACGCAGACGACAGTGTCGTATGGCACAACCATAACGCCCCCACAGCACAGCGTACGATCTTATTATCTGAAGTGACTTTCCCGCCATCACTCATGCAAAACATATGCTTAATTTGCTAATAATTTACGTACATATATAACACAGACACTAAATGACATATAATGACGGATGTAATCGTGCTCCTTCACGCGTGAAAAGGATGTGACCTTGATTGGTGATTGGTCCTTTCGACACCTAGGAAACCATCACGTGTTGCTGTGCCAGCTTTTGCACAACATAGTGGCATAGACCACAAGACCGGGAGAAAGAAAAAGGAACTAATAGGGTGATTCATTTAAAGTGGTAGATGAGTTAACCAATTTAGGAGAGTAAATGTGATGGAAACATGGTAAGAAAAGATAATGATATGGCCCTCATGTTGAAATGGTTGAATCACTACGTTATGTCTAGCCTTTGGTCTAGTGGTATGTGAGCTGCCCACCAACCTAGAGGTTGTGGGTTCAAGCCTCGCTAGAGGCATTTGTGAGATATATTGTGAGCTAAGTGGTATAAATGTGAAAAAAATTGCCGTTCGGAGAAACAAAAAAAGATCCACGTTTTAAGAAACTGAATTTAACAAAACGAATATAAAAACTAGTCTTGATTCAATAAGCTCAAAAAGAAATTAAAGTGTTGAAAGTTTTATTAGATTTTCATTTTCTTGGTCGTGGTCTTTTGGGCGGCTTCTAATTATTCAAGTCTTCACTTTGAAACATAAACTGATTTTTGGGGCCACCCTCACAAAAATTAGTCAATTCTTTTGATGGGTTAGTTGGTCGTTACATAGATTAGTAAATGCTTATTCAGGGTTTGGAAATTAAAAATGTTATAACAAACTAAATAAACATGTTATTCTGTTAACCTCCCTAATCATAACACCTTAAACTTTTCCTTGTTTTCTCGAATTGACATTTCAACTACGTCACCAAAATCCTATCAATTATTGCTGAAGACTTTGAACATGGCGAGTATTCAAGAATGGGCAAAGGGTCGACCACGTGAAAACGACAGTGTAACAAAAGAATAAATGCTAACTTTTAAATATATAGAAGAAATAACCTTCTATCATTTGATACGTTAAAATAACACCTTGAATACATTCGCTTAGAAAATAAGGGAAGTGTTCCAATAAAAAATAAAAAAATAAATAAAAAAACTTAACTTTCGATGTTTTTACCTATTAAAAACTAACAAAATAAAACATGTATGACTATATCTCGTGATCGGAAATTTGAAAGTGATTCCAGAAACAAACTTATAAGACTCTGACATTGGTTTAACACAAACAATTTATAAGGTGCTAAGAGTATCTACAATCGCAAAAGTCTTTCATAAATTTTTGCATTTAATGCATATCACATTATAAGACTTTGAGGAAAAAATTGAAGTTTATCAAGTATTTATAAAAAGTTTTTTAAAAAGCTTTCATTGCAATGCAAGAAAACCCTTTCAAAAGACTTTATCAAATAGTAAAAAGCTATTCTTAGTTTACCCATCGTGGATGCTCTAACATAGCGCGTCTCTTTCTTTTATAGCTTGGACTTACCCCTTAATAACCTGCAACAGTAGTTTTGTATATTAATAAGTATTTCAGTTTGTTACTTTTTCATCGTCATAAATATGCAACATACTACTAAAATTAGTGTTCCCTTTCTTTATGGGGAAGCCAAGCGGCCTTTCAATTAGATTGAGGTTGGAATTCTAACCAACTAGATGATGGATATCACAAGTCATTACGCAAAATCAGTTGAAATCTCAGCTGAATTCCAGTTTTTACTTTTATATATGTTTGACAAAATAGTTGAAGCATAATGTTTTTAAGACATATATTTCAAGATACGAACGCACATGCATGGATATATATGTAATTAGCATTTTTGGAAGTTCAAACACTTTTTAAGAGCTATATTCTACGAGCCTACTTTATATGCTAGTACAAGCTCAAGTGTCTATCTATGTGGTCTAGCCCTTGCAGAAACTTGGATATCCTCAAACAAATGTATTATACACGAGGGTAGAAAACTTATACTCATATTGAATTGCACTACGAAAACATGTTTCCATCGGATGGCAATAGGGTCGTTGCAACTTGAATTCGATTAAAGAATTGAGTTAGATACTGGCAAACTGAGTTCTAATAGTATGCCAAATGTGTTGTATAAATACGTAAAACAGTCAAATTGTTCACTAATATGGTGGTGTCAACTTTTAATAATACGCGTTGTTTCCCAAGTGAAAGAGTATATATGTGAGCCGCATCAGATAGGACGTCGTAATAATAGATAAGAGGATGAGTGCTCAGCCTATGTGGTATCACCAGTTCACCAAAGGGTGTTATCACTACGCCGACCTTGAGTCCATGCGTGAAAAAACAAGTATTGCTTAGTGTTGTATATGTGGTATTTGTGGTATCCTGATAGCAATTAGAAGTCACGAATATGAACGCTTTCAGATAGATTAAATTGGAGTGTATACCAATTAATGACCGGATAAAATCTAATTGAATCAAGTTTGTATATGATAGTATGTTTGCAGAAAAAACGTGATCAAAATATGGTTGATCAGCCCCTTGTATATCTCAACACGAAATTGAGAATATATAAGACGGTTTTAGGGGTCCATAAAACGGTTATGAGGGCTTAATACCTGTAAAACAGTTATATTACCAACTAGTAGCAGTATCTGCAACTAGCAGCAGTATCTGCAACTAGCAGCAGTATCTGCTACTAGCAGCAGAAACAAACAACCTTAGCAGCAGGAACCAGCAGCAGGAACCACAAAGCTAGCAGCAGAAACCAGCAACACTAGCAGCAGAATCCACCAAGACTAGCAGCAGAATCCACATCAACTTTATACGTATAATTTGGTGCAAAAACAAATTCTAATGAATTTTTAACATAGCAATGTTATACCAAATAAAAAAATTTCCCAGCCAGGGGCTGCCGCCCCTTGGACCCTGCTTCTCTCAGGGGCGCTGCCCCCGAACCCCCGCCAAGGGGGCTACGCCCCCTTGGAACCCCTGTTAGTCCCGTTAATATCCAAATAAGCGTCGACTCTTATTTGCATATTAAACGCAATCTATTTTACACTAAAATACCAACAAACCTCCCCCATTTTAGTGTAATCATAAATTAACTAACTAGTTCACAGCAAACAATCAAACTAATGCATAAATGAAATGTCGAGACGATTGAATTTCACATTAGTATATTACACATTCCAAATATTCGAATATCAAGGTTTCCCGAAAGATTGAACCTTGTAATATCACTATTGAATACATGAAGATAATATACACATTAGTTTTACATACACAATTCTTACATGACACATTCTTTTACTAGCCTATGTCCCTATCCTTCATAAGTATATCAAAGCCAAGTCCCAGCTTCTTGAAGCAGCTAAACTTCATACTCATATAGGTAGTTCTTTTAATCTTGCACCTTTGGGATAATCTTTATGTTGTGTTCCAAACTCTAGATGTTAAGCTTTCCACATTCAAAATTCAGCACCTAACATCATATTAGGTGGGAATTGGGTATCTTAACATGAGAGCTTTCAAATGGACTTTAAACCTAATCCCACAGCTGATCCTTTCACGAGATCTCTACATAACCCTTTGGTTAAATGATCAGCTAAATTCCGATGAGTTGCAATCCACTCAACGGATATGACACCATGCATTATGAGCTCACGAACCATGCTGTGTCTCACACCTAAGTGTCTTGACTTGCCATTATACACTTGACTATAAGCCTTAGCCAAAGTAGCTTGACTATCACACCTGATAGAAATGGAAGAAATCGGCTTTGGCCACAATGGAATTTCATAAAGCAAATTCCTCAACCATTCAGCCTCATTACCAGCTGCCGCCAAAGCAACAAACTCAGACTCCATAGTTGAGTTTGTTATGCAAGTCTGTTTCTTCGATGCCCAACTAATGGCACCTCCCCCAAGAAGGAACACCCAACCAGATGTAGAAGAATGATCTTCCTTATTGGTTATCTAACTTGCATCGCAATAACCTTCAATTACTGAAGGAAACCCAATGTAAGTCAATTTATAATCAACTGTTCCTTTCAAATACTAGAACACTCGACTTAAAGCTCGCCAATGAAATGTACTAGGATTGCTAGTAAATCTACTAAGCTTTCCAACTGCATATGCAATATCCGGCCTAGTACTTATCATAGCATACATTAATGATCCAATCCTTTTCGAGTATTCAAGTTGAGACACCGCTTTACCTTTATTGGGTAATAGCTTAAGTTGTGGATCCATGGGAGTACCTATCGGAGAACAATCCTTGAAATTGAATTTATCTAAAATCTTTTCAATATAATGTGACTGTGATATTGAAATACCCTTGTTCTCACGAATGATCTTTATACCTAAGATCACCTTCGCCTCCCCCATGTCTTTCATAGCAAATTTAGATGACAAGAATTCCTTAGTTTCATCAACTTGATCTTGGTTGGTACCAAATATCAACATGTCATCTAAATATAAGCATATCATGACTCCATTTCCAGAATCATTAAATTTACTAAAGACACATTTGTCTGCTTGATTTAAGACAAAACCACTCGACAATACAACCTCATCAAATTTTTGATGCCACTGTTTAGGAGCTTGTTTTAGTCCATAAAGAGATTTAACTAATTTACACACTTTGTTTTCGTGTCCAGGCATAACAAACCCTTCGGGTTGTTTCATGTAAATCTCTTCATCTAATTCACCATTCAAGAATGCAGTTTTCACATCCATTTGGTGAATTACTAGATTGTGTATTGAGGCAAGCGCCAATAACAATCTAATCGTGGATATCCTCGCAACCGGAGCGTATGTATCGAAATAATCAATTCCCTCTTTTTGTCTAAAGCCTTGGATTACCAACCTGGCTTTATATTTATCAATAGTACCATCTACTTTCATCTTTCTCTTGAAGATCCATTTACATCCTAATGGTTTACAACCAGGAGGTAAATCAGCCAATTTCCAAACTTTATTTTGCAAGATAGAATCCATCTCATCTTGGACTGCTTCTTTCCAAAAAACAACGTCCCTTGAAGCCATTGCTTCACCATATGTCATTGGATCCTTATCAATATTGTAACAATATTGATATTGAAAATTAATTTCATTCCTTGATCCTTCAACTAAGTAAAGTTGAAAATCATCACCAAAAGTTTTGGCTTTTCTAACTCTTGTACCCTTTCTTGGTTCAGTGCTAGTCGATGGAACATCCTCGGTATTAACCGGTGCCTTCGAACTATAATTCATGTCCCTTGGCCTAGGTATAGATGTGAATCTTTCTTCATCAAAGATTGCATCTCGTGACTCTATCACCGAGTTCACCGAAACATACTCATTTGATTCTAATACGTAGAATCTATAAGCATATGAATTTTCAGCATATCCAATAAATATGCAATCTATACCTCTTTCACCTAAAGTTTTCCTTTTAGGTTCCATGAGCCTAACTACAGCCCTACATCCCCAAACCTTGAGAAAATTCAAGTTTGGTGCTCTCTTGTGCCAAAGTTCATATGGGGTTATCTTGTTGCTTTTACTGGGAATATGGTTTGGCAAGTAACAAGTCGTTAACATGGCTTCACCCCAGAATCCGTCACTTAACCCAGAATAAGACAACATTGAATTCACCATTTCTTTCAATGTCCTACTCTTTCTTTCAGCTACACCGTTTTGTTGTGGTGTATATGGAGCTGTTGTTTGGTGTATTATTCCGGTAGATTGGAAATATACCGGATCATAATATTCCCCTCCACGATCGGTACGTAAGATTTTTACCAAATCCTTTTGATGAAGCTCTACCTCTTGTTTATAAATTCGAAATTTATCAAGAGCCTCATCTTTTGCATGCAATAAGTAAACATAGCAATAACGTGATGCATCATTAATAAATGTTATGACATATTTCTTATTACCTAGAGATGGTGTAGCATGCAAATCACATAAATCGCTATGAATAAGTGATCTGTCTGAAAACGTATATATATAAATATATGCAGTCTCAGAACGAATACTCGTGTGTAGTGTGAAACCAGACAAGTGATCACCTGGGTCGTTTCCCAACGAGGTGTGAATGGAAAACTGTGAAAAGCTAGGATTAGAGTGACTGATGATTTAGATTGCTTTTGATTTTGCTTTTTTAACAATTCTAAATAACAAATTAAAACAGATATACACAGGAAAATTAAACGCGAATTAA
This sequence comes from Artemisia tridentata subsp. tridentata, assembly GCA_021014915.2. Lineage (NCBI taxonomy): Eukaryota > Viridiplantae > Streptophyta > Magnoliopsida > Asterales > Asteraceae > Artemisia > Artemisia tridentata. The sequence continues at coordinate 437,502,017 of CP139507.1, read as the reverse complement.
ACTTAAACTACAAACGCGCAACAGGAAATATAAAACGGGACAAAAACTGAAATTTATGAAATTTAAAACCTAAAAATGTAAAATGACTTAAAACTTATTTAAAAACTAAAATTATATTTTTTTATTTTTTTTATTTAATTATTATTAATTATTTATTATTTAATTACTAATTAAACTAATTTAAATTTATAAAAAATACTAAATGGACAAAGAAAAATCTAAAACTTTTTCTAAAAATATTATTAAGTAAATAGAAGCTAAGAAAATTATAAAAATGAAACTTACTTAATTAAAATTTAAAAAGATAAATTCTATTAAATAGAAGCTATCACTATATTTCTATTTTTGATTTTCTTAAGGACTAAAAATAAAATTATATTTTTCCTAGATTAAAAATGACAAAAGAAAATTATGAAAATTAGATTTATATTTTTCTGATTAATATTCTATTTATTATGATTTAATTACTATTAGAAACTAATTAAAAAGATTAAAAATATCAAAACTATTCAGAAAATTATGAAACTTTACAGATAATTCTAAAATATAAATTGAAAGATAGGAAAAATAAAATGAAAAGTTTAATAAGCCTACTGAGCTGATTTGGGCAGATAAGCAGTTGAGTAAATAAGCTAATAAGCTCAAAACTCAACCAATGGCTCAAAACAGGTTTAATAAACTACTAGAAGCACAAAACAACAGAAAAACACAAATAAGCACTAGAAATGAACAAGATAAGCACCTATGCAGTTGAGGAATCAAGACAGAAACTCAGGAAAATGGCCAAATTGAAGGGCAATTTAAGCACTTAAATAAGCTTCTGAGATGCAATCTAATGGGGGCAAACTTGAGCTAGTACTACTGGCTATTCAGAAAAGCAAAAAGCTAGGCAAGAACTTCTCTAAATAAGCTACAATTGGAGTGAGATCAGCAATCAAAAAGCACTCAGTCTGCTGTTGTGCAGGTTCTGTGCAGAAAAGCACAACACCAAAGCAAACCAATTCAACTCTTGTGAATACTCAAAGTGGACCACAAATGACTCAGAAAAGCCAATGAAAAGGCCAAAAGAGGCTTGTGCTTATTTTTGGCTTAAATGGTCTACTTATTGACTGAAATTCCCACAGTGGACACAAACCTTGATTTTCTATCTAAGCTACTAATGAGGACTTCAAAACAGCTTTTTATGGCTAAGATAAGCTGATGCAAAGTTGGGATTAAGGCAAATGTACAGTAACACTGAATTGACCTATTGACTGAGTTAAATCCAAACACTCCTATATATGTGACTGTCTTGATTTAACAAAGGAAAAACAATATTTTAAACTAAAAGATCTTATTTAACTGACTAACTAACTTATATTGATACTGATTAACAATTTTTAACACAGAAATAAGCACAATATTAAGCTATACTAGTTGAGGCTGTTTTTGGTCTTTTTTATGATTTTTAGCAAAATGAAAAACAAATTATATAACTACTGATTTTATTGATCAAATATGATCACAAACTAACAATAAGTATGAAACAACAACAATAAGCTACTAACAAGCACTTGTACAGTGCTATGGGAAATTAAGCAAAAAATGAGAAAAAGCTTACAACTGTCAAAGCTATGGAACAAGAGAACAAGGACCAGAAAACAACTCCTAGCTTGTTGTCAACAAGCTAGAAACCAGATAAGCCATCCATATTAGCTTTTAAACCCATGAAACAGCTTATTACCACTTCAGTTGACTTTTGTTGACTTTCTTCAAATCTTGAATTCAGAACTTGTTTACACTATAATAAACTTACAATAAGCTATAAGAAGCTTATATAAGTTATTAAAAATAACTGAGAAGCTGTTCTTATTACTACTTATCAATGATCTAATTCACAGTACATATGAAAACCAGAAAATTGGAATAAACATTAACCACTGACAAATAAACCAAGAAACAACAACAAATACACTAATGTTAACTTGTATTGATTGATTGAACTTGAAATTACAAATTACAACTACTGGAATGGAAATATGATTACACTAATTTTACACTACTTTTCCACACACTTTAATTGAGCTACATTACATTCTATTTATACTAAACTGAAATGGGAAATACCTAATCGACATCCTTGAACATATCCCCACCCTTGAATTGCTCCAATTTAATCTCAATCGTCCAAACTCACTTTTGGCGGGAAACGTGGCAAGTGGACTTTTCCTTTGATTTAGCTAGTGGGAGTGGGAGAGATGCATTTAATGCTTTTGGCAATGTTAGGTAACGTGTTTGGAGGGGGGGAATGAGGTGGTGAGTGGTTTTGGTGAGGTGGGGGGATGACTAACTGGTTTGGCGGGATGGTGGTTTTAGGAGACGGGTCAAACTTGTTTGACTGAGTGTTTAACTCAGTTTAAATGTTGGGCTTGGTTAAACATTGGGCTTGGTAACTGGGTTGGGTAATGGAATAGGTTGTTGGGTTTTATTTTTGGTGTTGGGTTTAATGGTTTGGATTGGGTAAATAACTTGGATCCGGTTTGGATAGAATTAAACATAGGGACTATTTTTGTAATTGCTGAACAGTTGAGGGGCTGAGTTGTCATCTTTCCAAAATTATTCCAAGGACCATAATTGCCATATGTGAATAACCCAAGGATCATAAATGTAATTTTCCACTTTTTAAACCTCCAGGGACCATTTATGTCATATTTGGATTTTGAGGGGTTAAATATGTAAATTTCCAAAAGTTTATCAAAAGGACCAATCTTGTCAAGTATCAATAGTACAAGGGCTATAAAACATGATTTTCCATTTTAAAACACCCGGGGACTAATTTTGACAACTTTTGAAATTCTAGGGACTAGACTTGCCATTTATGCAAACTTGGTTCGTTTTCACTTGATTTAAATCATTTTGCATCTGTAACATATAAAAACACATTTTCATGATATTTATAACATTTATGGCTATTTGTGTGCTTTTGATCATTTATGTGGGTTTAAACCGGGTAAAATATATGTGTATTTAGACACATATCAATAAGATCTAAAAGTTTGGATTCACGATTTGCCCTTTTAAATGGTTTTCTAGTGATTTTAGTTAACATACAAGTTTTACACTTATTATGGTCCAACTCAATAGATGGAATCATGCTCATTTTTGACATTTCTTTCATTCTTTTATGATGAACATGTCCTAGTCTAGCATGCCATAATTCCAAGTTACTAATTTTAACACTAGATATAGAATCAACCATACAAATCGAATTAAAAGTAGAAGACATATCTAAATTTAACATAATCATTCCATTACACAAATAACCAAATCCAACAAAAGAACCATGTTTCAACAAGATATACTTATCGGATTCTAACACTTGTTTGTACCCACAATTATTTAATATTACACCGGACAACAAGTTTTTCCGAATACCGGGCACATACAATACATTACATAAAGAAATTGTTTTTCCATAAGTAAAAGTTAAATCTACTAGTCCAATTCCATGGATCGGTTCTGTTGCGACGTTTCCCATTTTTAAAACACTTCCGTCATCGATAGTTGCAAGTTCCTTGAACCATCTTCGGTCCTTGCAAACATGACATGTCGCACCAGAATTGTACCACCAAGCTATGTCATCATCCTGTACATAAAATGACTCAGAAATTAACGACACATAATTCAAACCCGAATTATAATTAATAGTTAAAATCTGACATGCTTGTTTTGGATCCCCTTTGGATCCACCACTAGTACCAGCATCATTTTTGCCTTTGCCCACACGGCAATCTCTCTTGAAATGTCCAATTTTTCCACATTTCCAACATCCACTTTCGTTGGACTGTTTTGCTTTCTTTATAAATCCCTATTTGTTTCCATTACCTTGAAACTTCCTTTTCTTATTGTTTGTATTCGAACCCTTTTTGAAACTAGAATTAGTTTCTTCAACAATATTGACACTTGTTCCGCCAATATCTTTGTCCTTCTCATTCACCCATGTTTTCTCCATCCTTCGACACCCTTCCTCAATACTTATGGTACTTCCCAACTCAACCAAATTGTATTCATCCTTCTTATGTTTCAAATTGGTTTTGAAATCCTTCCAAGAAGGCGGAAGTTTGTCAATAATAGACGCCGTCGCAATGGATTCGTCCATTTTTAAACCATGTTGGGCAAAGCGACCAAGTATACTAAGACACTCATTGTACTGTTCCATAACAGAACGTCCGTCTATCATTTTGTAATTCATGAAATCACTAACCAGGAATTTCTTACTGGATGAATCTTCTGCCATGTACTTGCCCTGAAGCATGTCCCATAATTCTTTTGCAGATTCGATGTTTTGATAAATATCAAAAAGAGTATCACACATACCATTTAAGATTGTTCCACAGAAAATGAAGTCATCGTTCCAGAACTTGTTTCGTTTTCTGGTTTGATCAATGGTTTCGTCCTCCACTTCCTCCGGTGCTGGTGTTGTCAAAACGTACACAACTTTCATCGTTGTTAACAAGAACAACATCTTTTTCTGCCATCTTCGAAAATCCTGCCCTTCGAATTTGGCTAACTTCACAAACTTCGATGTCATATCTCGCACTGATTCGCCTGCCATCTTGTTCGAATTTAATCGATCTTTGTTGTATATGTGGTATTTGTGGTATCCTGATAGCAATTAGAAGTCACGAATATGAACGCTTTCAGATCGATTAAATTGGAGTGTATACCAATTAACGACCGGATAAAATCTAATTGATTCAAGTTTGTATATGATAGTATGTTTGCAGAAAAAACGTGATCAAAATATGGTTGATCAGCCCCTTGTATATCTCAATACGAAATTGAGAATATATAAGACGGTTTTTGGGGTCCATAAAACGGTTATGAGGGCCTAATAACTGTAAAACAGTTATATTACCAACTAGCAGCAGTATCTGCTACTAGCAGCAGAAACAAACAACCTTAGCAGCAGGAACCAGCAGCAGAAACCAGCAACACTAGCAGCAGAATCCACCAAGACTTGCAGCAGAATCCACATCAACTTTATACGTATAATTTGGTACAAAAACAAATTCTAATGAATTTTTAACATAGCAATGTTATACCAAATAAAAAAATTTCCCAGCCAGGGGCTCTGCCCCTTGGACCCTGCTTCTCTCAGGGGCGCTGCCCCCGAACCCCCGCCAAGGGGGCTACGCCCCCTTGGAACCCCTGTTAGTCCCGTTAATATCCAAATAAGCGTCGACTCTTATTTGCATATTAAACGCAATCTATTTTACACTAAAATACCAACACTTAGTGCACACCACATGATGAATTTCTATCTTTCTTTTTTGTGTGGGAGGCATGTTTGTGTTTGTGTTTGTGTGAGGTGTATGTAAATGTAAAAGGATATAATAATCATTTCATAAGTAAATAGGGGTGAATAGGTAACGAGAAAAAAAAAATACGTATATGACGCGACGTGAAACTGTTAGACCATCATCACTACGTATACACAGCTAGCCCAAACCCAATAAAATAACACAATACCTATCAAACTTTCAAATTTTAGCTCGATATCATACTTTTGCTTATGTGGCATGACCGGCGACCGGCTACACTGTTAAATTGCATACATGGATTTTATTTTATTTTTTTAAGTTAATTATTTGAAGTTAGCTGTTTCAAAATACACATCAAACTTTGTTAGATGTTCACTTATCAGTCATGAACTCAATCTAATGTGGATCATAACGGTACAAATTTATGACGTGGCATGTACATTTGTCGCTAACGTGGATTTTGAAGGTAAAAAACGGGTTTTTGTTGATATCAACACAAAACAAATAAAGTTTGATGAGTATTGTGGTATTTTATTGGGTTCATAACTGATATGTGAACATTTGAGAAAATTCGTTGCTATTAGATGCCACTAACCTAAGAAAATACAGTGGATAAATCTTAGCGCTAGCTAAATATACGTCACATAAATAAAAACAAAAATATATATTCACTACTCAATCAATCCAAATTAGGGACGGAATCGGGTGTTTTCGCGGTGTCCCGGGACTCCCATAAAATTTTTCAATGTAGTGGTAATCTTAATAAACATTGATTTTTTTTTAAATACATTCACTACAAAAAAAAAAAAAAAAAAAAAAAAAAAAAAAAAAAAAAAAAAAAAAAAAAAAAAAAAAAACTATAATCACGAAAATTTAATGACGACCTATATCTTTTGTCACTAAAACATAATTTAATGACTATATAGAATTGTCGTCACTATATCTCGTCACTTTCGTCACTTACATACATTTAGTGACGAAGTAATAAGTTGTCATTAACATACATGTTAGTGACGAAAGAATCGGTCACTGAGTCAAGTTTTGATGGTCACCGTGTAACTCATTTTTTGTTATGGTTCTTAGTCACAAAATTTTCGTCACTCATCTTTGGATTGGTACTCATGAAAAAGTGTTGACCTTGATTTTCGTGACTAAGTTGGTTTAGTGACGAATTTTCCAATATTAGTGACAATTTCCACTCGTAACTAAAAGCCTTTTTTTTCTTTTAGTGATTTTAAATAAAATGTGTTTCTAATATTATTTAATTAATATACTTACAAAAACTTTTATGCATTCAGTACCCTTATTCTTTCCTAGATTCTTTAAATCATTACATTTCGTTCTGAGGCTGTGAAATTACAGTTAGCAAACTCAACCAATAGTACAAGAAAGTACATAAATAAACAAACAAGGACAAAAGTCCACACAACACCAAGAAACAAAGGGAATCACGTGAATCATCACAACATTTATGAAAATAAGTTAGGGGGAGGGAGTGGTCACTCCTTCCCCAAACTTCCCCAAATTGCCACCTCATCATCATCCAATAAAAACCCTCCAACTCATTTCACCCCAACCCTTCCCCAAACTTCCCCAAAATGGTGGCAATGGTCCCCAAACAACCCCAAATCCCACATTTTACACATCACTTTTTTTTTTTTTCATTTATTTTTAATACATAAACTATTTAAAAATAAAACACATATCATTTCATTAAAAATAAAAATAAAAATCCTACAATACTTAAAGAAACAACAATACTTAAAAATAAAAATCCTACAATACTTAAAAATAAAAATCCTACAATACTTAAATAAAAACAAAAATAAAAACGACATAAAAGAAACTAGATAAAAGAACTAATCATCGAGATACGGCAAGTCTTGAGCCGCTACGTGCTCCGTGAGATCAAATCGAAGGCGGTGATGGACGTCTTCATCTATTAGCTCCGCCACAACGTTTTCGTCATACACCGGTTCGACCGGTCCATCCATAATATGAACCGGTGATATTGCCCTCCCGTCGCCTTTTATTATCATGTTGTGCAAAATAATAGCCGCGTGCACAAACTTTCCAATCTTCGCTTTAGTCATAGCCCGGATAGGTCGAGCTAGAATTTTCCATTTTCCCTTTAAAACACCAAATGCTCGCTCGACATCCTTTCTTGCCCCCTCTTGCAACCTCTTGAATTTTATTTCCTTTGGGTCGGTTGGATACGGGTATGCCTTAACAAAGGTTGACCACTTGTTGTAGATTCCATCGGTAAGGTAGTAACCGCGTTTGTAGAAGCGCCCATTCACGTGAAATGAGGTGTTCGGAGCCGTTCCATTTTGCTCCGCAAGATACAAGTCGGACTGATTCAATACGTTGATGTCGTTGTTTGACCCTGGAGCACCAAAATACGCATGCCAAATCCATAAATCCTGTGACGCTGTAACCTCAAGCATAATAGTCGGGACACCATGGTCACCTCTCGTATATTGCCCCCTCAAGCTTCTAGGACAATTTTTCCATTCGACATGTGTGCAATCGATGCTCCCAAGCATCCCTGGTATGTGATGTCGAGCCTCATGGGCCTCGAAAATGCGTAACACATCGTGTTGAGTCGGCCTACGTAAGTACTCTCGACCGTACAACTGAACGATGGCGTCACAAAAATTATCAAGAGCTTCGCGTGACGTTCTTGCGGCCATGCATAAATACTCATCGTACTCATCGGGCGCATTACCAGTTGCGAGTTGCTTAATGGCGGAGGTGCATTTTTGTAGCGCCGTGAAACTTTTCTTGCTACGAGCGTCATAACCTTCTTGAAAATACGGGAATTGCGCTTCAATATCAGCCACTATGCTCAAAAACATGGTTTTATTCATACGAAACTTCTTTCTAAAGTATGCGTCATTGTACTTTGGTTCTTCAACGAACCAATCATTGAGTAGAGTTTCAAGACCAACTTCTCGATGACGCTCAACGTGTGTACGAGGCCGAACGGTGCTAGAGCTTGCCGTGTCTACAACCCATTGATACGAGTCGTGCCAAAATTGCAACGAGCTACCAATGGAATCGTCGGTTGAAGACGGGTACATGCACTCTTCGGACGAAGTAGACATTTTTTTAGAATAAAAATTGTGTGGTGATTTTTTTAATAAAAGTGTTGGATAAGAGATTTTTTTTTTGATATGAAATAAGTGTTGTGATTGAATTGTGTATATTTATAGTGTGTATAATTTAAAAAAGGGGTAAATTTTTTTTTTTTTAGAGCCAAACGGCTATTTCTAATATTTGCCCGTTGAATAACGTTTAGATTCTGACACTTCTTCTTCGGTGAACTTCACCGAAATAACCAAGTTTTGCTCGGCGCCGATCGCCGGCGGCGGTGTGCCCGATCGGCACCGAGCTTCGCCGATCCGAACCCCGCATCCACTCCCTCCTGCCTTAGTACTCGTATTAGATACATTTAATGAAAGACCCAGATACATTTAATGAAAGACCCAGCGAGATGACATGATGTGTCTCCTTTTTCTTGTTTTCTTGGGGTGCGCCCTATTTTGGCTTCCACTCCCACTAATTTCTGGTCCCTCCAGCTTCAGGTTGTTTTCATGAGTGCGAAGAAAGCGGACTCCTTTTCAATAGAAAGGAAGAAAAATAAAAGAAATAAAAAAATATAACAGAAGCCAGAAATCACACCACATAAATGAAATGGAACAATAAATGAAGAGAGCTCTCTATCTTTCCCCAAATTCCGACTAGCGCGGTTCTTTTTCTCGACCAATTTTTTTTTTGAAGGGTAAAAAAAAAAAAATATATATATATATTTCATTTGACCAATTTGAATTCTAATTTTTAAGACTATAAAAATTTTGACGTGCCGGTTGTTGTAGTATACCACAAAGTCTTTGAAGCACACCAAAAGCATTTTCGACATCCTTTCGTGCACTTTCTTGTTTTCTTTTAAAATAACCATATTTATCGTCAGTTATTGCCGAGAAGGATTTGACGAAAGTAGCCCACTGTAGGTAAATTCCGTCAGCTAAGTAATATCCCTGTTCATACCTGGTTCCATTAACCATATAAGGTGCTACAGGGGTGACGTCATTAAGAATGTTGTCGAATAACGGAGAGTTGTCTAAAACATTAATATCGTTATTCGCCCCGCCACCACGAAAAATGCATGCTAAATCCATAAATCTTGTGAAACAACTGCTTCAAGCATTATTGTTGGGTATTTTTTATCACCCCTATCAAATTGCCCTTGCCAAGCCACCGGACAATTTTTTCACTCCCAATGCATGCGATCAATGCTACCAAGCATTCCCGAAAAACCGTGCCACCCCTCATGTCTTTCATAAATACTTTGAATGTCGGACCATGTTGGTTTTCTTAAACATTCCGGCATAAACAAATCAATAACACACTTGTTAAAATTATCAAGACAATCACATGAAGTATGCTCACCCATTTTCAAATATTCATCAAACGTATCGGGTGCGGTGCCGTATGTCAATTGGCGTATGGCACTTGTACACTTCATAAGAACACTTATACTCATTCGACCCATACAATCGGGTGATTGACTAAAGAATTTAAAATGATCCGGAAGAAAATCGGAAGTATAAGATTCAATACCTTCGACTATTTGAAGAAATAGTTTCCGGCTCATACGAAATCTTCTTCGAAAATTCCGGTGCGGATACTTACAACCGTGATTGAAATAGTCGTTACGCAAACGTTATTCAGCAAGCTCACGTTCACGATAGATCGGATTACGTGACATGCGAGGTTGAGCTGCTGCTTGTTCCAACTGTTGCTGATATTCGTACGCGGCTATCATAAACTGAAAGTCAGTTTCGTCATCTACATCTGACCAGTTCCTAAATTCTTCGTGACTTTGATTCGAATCCATTGCGAATGAACAAGGTTTTTTTATTTTTTATTATTTTTTTTATTTTTCTTTTTAAAGATGAAGTATATAAACTTGAGTTTGAGTTGTGGAAATGTGAAAAAAAATTGTGTGTTAATTGGTTATTTATAGTGGTGGAAAAAATGTTCTGAAAATATATATATTACGGAACTAGCTGTTTATAAACGTTGGAGAACCAAAGTTGTAAATTTTTATTTTGAAATCCAACGGCTAGTTTAAGTACTTTAGGGGGTAAAAGTGATTTTTTTATACGAAATCACCCTTAACGCTGCGTTTAAGGTTTAATATGGTTCTTTAACGCCACGTGTTCACGCAACTTTAACGCAGGCGAAGTGATAATTTAACGTAGGCATGCGTTACCATAACCAGTGCTCTTATTCTTTCCTAGATTCCTTAAATCATTACATTTTTTTCTGAAGCTGTGAAATTACATTTAGCAAAGCCAACCAATAGTACAGAAAGTACATAAATAAACAAACAAGGACAAAAGTCCACACAACACCAAGAAACAAAGGGAATCACGTGAATCATCACAACATTTATGAAAATAAGTTAGTATTGGATACATTTAAAGAAACTCCCTCAGTCTCAATTTATTTGTCAGGAGAGAGAAAACACAAAGTTTAATAAAAGTGAGGCCACTTTAATTTTCAACCACTAAAATAGAATATTCCTCCACTAGAATGCAATTTATTTAGTATATTCATATCACAAAACACACAATATAACAACAATTAGTTCTGCAAGAACGGAAAATCAAATACAATTATTACTAAAGACTATTTAATTTTGAGAACGATTGATGAACTTACAAACAGTGTCACGCAAGTTACATGCATTGTCACAAGAAGTATCAAACAAAAAGAACACATGATTCTCATTTTTCGTCTCCGTAAACTCCAATTTTCCATTCCATCCACTTTTTTCCATTAATTCCTTGTAAAGAAAACCCCTGTCCCTAAATGTATCATATTCAGCAACAGAAACAAAGATCCTAGAGCAGCCCAAAGCCGAAAGATTCAGGTTCTTAGCCGGATTAAACAGCGGGTCATCTAGCCCACTCCCTGATGGATTCGCGAACAACCAAAACTCATCAGTAAAACCTTTAAGCTCCTTATTCTTTCCACATTCCAATCCAATGGGGTCGTTTCCTTCAAAATAAGGGTTGAGTAGAATAAGACCTTCTAAATTTAGTTCTTTAATAGGTTCTAGCCCGACCCGAATTGCCATGTTATGAGCTAAAAATCGACTTAACATGTATGTTTAAATCAAGAATTGATTTTTATTATGCGTTTAGGTAATTACAATTACATGTTAAATTGGCTCTTGATGCCACTGTTGGAATTTAAATAGAATGACACGCATCTAAATAAATAAACACATCAAAGCACGTATAGCGGAAGCAGGATCTATGATTTAACACGTATAAAGAATTACCGAATAATAAATAGGATTACCTCAAGATCCTAGCAAGAATAAGGATCAATCTTCTCTTCTCTTCTTTTGATCATATAATTGGATTAACGTGGAACCCCTTACCCTTTTGTTCCACAATCCAAGATGGAATAACTAAAGTAAGTTATTACCATGGTCTTGTACACACGTACTATAACCAACTAACGTTAGATGCTAGTGTAAAGACACGTATTAAACTAAAATCATTTGTTTAATAAAATAACAAATCGTCCGTCCCCCTAAAGAGTTGAGATCGACATGTTTAACAAGAAAAGGAAGAAGAAAATAAAACCTAGGGTTATAGTATCATGCACAAGCTAGAGAAATTAATAACCAAATGTTTGTATTTATAGTGAAACCCTTTCTTGGAGCATAAGTAGGATCATGGGTTGATCAAGGGTTAGAGAAACCCAAACCCAACCGGCCATACCATATCAATGGGTTTCTAGATCCTTCTTTGCCTCCTAATTTCACTAACGGTCCTTCCTTTATTCCCTAACGGTCGTTTAGTCAATTCCGTTAATTACTTAACGTCCGTTAGTTTATTTCGTGTCCGAAATAATTAAATACATAACATGGTTATATATTAATTATTTCCGTTAGTCATTCATACATAAAGTGTGCAATCCCAAGGTCCTGTGTTTGATTCTAGTCATATACATTTTAATATTTTTCCATAACTCTAACAGTTTACACTTTCCAACACCACCAAGGGACAAAACGAATACATGACAAGAAAATAATACAACTATGTTAAATAATAATAATAATAATAATAATAATAATAATAAAAAATAAAAATAATAATAATAATAATACAACAGTACACAATAGCGAGTATATAAGACGTATAATACTAAACAAAAATGCAATTTATTTAGTATATTCATATCACAAACCACACAATATAACAACAATTAGTTCTGCAAGAACGGAAAATCAAATACAATTATTACTAAAGACTATTTAATTTTGAGACCGATTGATGAACGTACAAACAGTGTCGCGCAAGTTACATGCATTGTCACAAGAAGTATCAAACAAAAAGAACACATGATTCTCATTTTTCGTCTCCGTAAACTCCAATTTTCCACTCCATCCACTATTTTCCATTAATTCCTTGTAAAGAAAACCCCTGTCCCTAAATGTATCATATTCAGCAACAGAAACAAAGATCCTAGAGCATCCCAAAGCCGAAAGATTCGGGTTCTTTCCGGGGTTAAACAACGGGTCATCTAACCAATTCTTTGATGGATTCGCGAATAACCAAAACTCATCAGTATAACCTTTAAGCCCCTTATTCTTTCCACATTCCAATCCAATGGGGTCGTTTCCTCCAAAATAAGGGTTGAGTAGAATAAGACCTTCTAAGTTTAGTTCTTTAATAGGTTCTAGCCCGGCCCGAATTGCCATGTTATGAGCTATATTCGCGCCGGCACTATCTCCAATAAAGAAAACTTTCTCAAAATCAGCATAATCATTTAACCACGCTTCGGGTCCACTGCCCTTGGAATGGGTAGCAATCCACTTGATTGCTTCCCAAGAGTCTTTATATCCGATAGGTATTGGATATTCCGGAGCCAGCCTGTAGTCAATAGCAACAATGACTACATCTGACTCCGCAGTTAGAAGGTTTAACGTAGGTTGATAAGTAGTAGACCTTGGGGAGTCGACTACAAACCCCCCACCATGATAATAAATCAATATAGGCAATCTACGGCCCGTTGTAGCATTTTTGGGAATGTAAATTCTTGCATTGAGGTTGGTTTCGGGTGAGATGACAACGTCTTTAGAATGGACTCCGGTTAAAGGATCGACACCCGATGGTAAGATAGTCGTCCCGACAAATCTTTCACATCGACCATCTTCGTGTACTTTAAGAAAAAAACGAAGTTGGATGGGAAATATGTCGGATGTTGCTAACTTTCCTGGAGCAGAAGTAGAAGGCATTTTTCTTTGTAATGTTTGTTGGAAAAGATTATGGATTTGGGGAGTATTTAACAACAATGGAGGAATGAGCATACATCACGTGAAAATGCTAGTTCACTATGCAATATTAATAGAATATATTTCGTTTACGAGAACCATCAATAGTATACAATAGTTTTGCCATGTGTATATTTGGACTCGTTCGAAGTCAAACATTATTTATGGTCTAACATTTATTTCAAATTTGAGCACAGGTAGCATAATCAAGTCATTAACTAAGGGTGCGTTTGTTATCCCACTGGGAATTAGACTATAACTATGAAAGTGATTAAATGTGTTTGTTTAAGATGAGGAGGCCCACCACTATGGTATTAAATGATAGATATAATCCATACTTCTTATAAATCAAGATAGCTAGTTATGAATCTTTCGTACGTGAGGGACTCACCGCTACTATCAAACTTATACCCATTGTCATTCATGCCAGCATACCAAATACACCCTAATAATGACACTTGAATATATACAAATATATATACTTGGTATTAAAATATAAATATGATTCAATAAAAAAGAAAAATATAAATATGATTAGAGACTTATTTTGGTTACGCAAGTACTAGGTTTTCCTTAGAATTAGGGTATTTAATTGAAGGGAGCTACTATGGTAACACCTCCTAGGGAGTGAGCCACCCCCTATTTTTGAATAATGTACAATTCGACAAAGCAGACAGTATAAGCAGCTGCAGCAGCAAAAAAGTCAACACACCCCTATGAGGGTGTCAACGTATCATGTCCCTTAATTGAATAAAAAAACTATGGAGCTAAATATGTTAAAAACAAAAAAAGGATGACTTTCAGTTAATTCAAAATTGGCCTGCCACATCGCTAATTAAAAATCATAGCATGCTTTATTATAAACAATAACTAAATTATCAGCATGATTATTACTATATTATAGATATTTATTAATTGTTTAAACAAATATGCTTGCACTGCGAATATCTTAAATAATAGATTCTTTTTTTTTTTTTTTTTTCTTTTTTTTTTTTTTTTTTTTTAATCATCTTGAAGCTCAGACTTTTGGAGTTCTATGCGTAATAATATTATGAAATCTGTCGTTTTGCTTTTGTGCAAAACAAGTTCTTACAAGGTTCCTAACACATTCTTCTGGCTTCTATTGTTAGAGAATTCATAGAAGGTAGACAGACAATAATTTTTTTCCAATTTTTGTGCTAAAATGAAGACAAACAAGACTAGGAGCTAATTGGCCTAGCTAATATTGGTGTACCATAAAAAAAGTTGACTCAACCGGAATGCGAGTGGACAATGGACACCGATACATGATGTCCATTGCAACTAGACCTGGTACACGAGATGTGAAACACATTACACATGATGTATTTGAGATCATGTATTCATGTTGGGGACGATAAGCAACCACTTGTCGTTGTATAGATAAATAGCAAGAATGGCTTGGGTAAGCCATAAGCCTTGGTGGGATTAAGCGTCTCACATATTTACATACACATATACTGATTCTTTTAAATACGTAACTAACTTTATCACTAGAGCCTCGTCTTAAAGCTAACTTTTGAATATATAGAAGAAAGAACCTTCTATCACTATCATTTGATACGTTAAAATAACTCCTGGAAAACATTCGCTTAGAAAATAAGGGACGTGTTCCAATAACAAAAAAAGGAAAAAAAATAAATAAATAAATAAAAAAATAATAAAAATAAAAAATAAAAAAGATAGAACTCCTATATAGACAATGCTACTACGGATTGGGCTCGACTAATTTGGCATATTTTTCTTAAATATTCGAAGCTTTGAATTGAACATACATATATATGAAGTGAAGAAATATTAACTTTCTATGTTTTTACCTATTAAAACTAACAAAATAAAACATGCACGCATGATTATATCTCGTGATCAGAAATTTGAAAGTGATTCTAAAAACAAACTTATAAGACTCTGACATTGGTTTAACAGAGACAATTTAAAAGGTGCTAACATAGCACGTCTCTGTCTTTTATAGCTTGGAGTTACGACTTAATAACCTGCAACGATAGTCTTGTATATTCATAAGTATTTCAGTTTGTTACTTTTTCATCGTCATAAATATGCAACATACTACTAACACTACTACAAAAAGTACTTTAGAGACGTGTTCACAGCCAAATCGAGACCGGTTTATCCTTCGGTCTATATGAGGGGGGCTCTCCATGTGAAATCAAATCGAGACCGGTTTATAAACGGGTCTACATTTGATTTTTGAGACCGGTTTGATGATTAATCGAGACGGGTTTATAAACGGGTCTACATTTGGTTTTTGAGACCGGTTTAAAAACCTGTCTCTATCTTATTTTTGAAAAAAAATAAATTGAGGCTGTTTGGGATTGCTTATCATCATTAAGCAATCCCAAACAGCCCCTATTAGTGTATTCAATAAGCAATCCAGTAGCTTCAATATAGCTATATAAGCAATCCGAAACAATCATTTATTTCAATAATATCAAATTCATTTCAATAATATCAAGTTCTAGACAAGCAAACTACATCATTCATATGTATACATGTTTAATTAATCCATACCTCTAAATGAAATGTATCGTACATATGTGTAAGCTCTTAGCTAAAACAACTACGAAGTTCGATGGATGTAAAACCATTTCTTTTTAACAGCTGCAATTGGTTTTGCTATTGCGTTACCAGCATTGCCATTTTGAAAGTATGGTGACACATTTACCTTCGTTGTCTTCTTTGTCTTCATCTTTCGATCACTGACACATGCCACATCTAATTTTACTACTGTCCCGGTTCGGGGAAAAGTAAGGCGATACCTTCAATCCTAGCATTGCAGCAATAGCTCCTCCAAGTGAATGTCCCACGACACGAAGGTCGTAACCCTCACACGCGCATCCAGCTCCCAATAATGAAGTAAGCAATCCGCCTTCCTGAAATTCTGTATCAACAGTTTGAGTTGTACTGAAGTGTGACTCGTTAGGAAATCACTATTTTTAAGTTCAGAAATGTCTAAAGTTTCTTTGGATAAGATTGTGATGCATATTACAAGGGATTCACGTTCTTTCAATTTTGTTCATTAATCTCTGTACATAAACTGTTTCACTCAGAAAAAACAGATAGCTCCATACCTTTGTTTTTAGGATTTCCATCAATTTGCTCATATAGATCCTGTGCAGCCTCTACTATACCGGAGTGCCCGTAATGTGTTGAACCTGGTGGAATAAGATTATCACTGTGACAAGGATGATTCTGGTCATGCAAATGTTACAATAAGATTATCACTGTGACAATTTTCATCGTCATAAATATGCAACATACTACTAAAATTAGTGTTCCCTTTCTTTCTGGGGAAAAAATGCACTGGTCACTGCATGTCTGCATGGCTTGAAAGCGCAGCAAGAGGTATTTCAATTAGATTGAGGTTGGAATTCTAACCAACTAGATGGATATCACAAGTCATTACGCAAAATCAGTTGAAATCTCAGCTGAACTCCAGTTTTTACTTTTATATATGTTTGACAAAATAGGTGAAGCATATAACGTTTTTAAGAGCTATATTTCAAGATACGCACGCACATGGATATATATGTAATTAGCATTTTTGGAAGTTCAAGCACTTTTTAAGAGTACGAGCTTCTACTTTATAAGCTAGTACAAGCTCGAGTGTCGATCTATGTGGTCTAGCCCTTGCAGAAACTTGGATATCCTCAAACAAATGGATTATACACGAGGGTAGAAAAGTTATACTCATATTGAATTGCACTACGAAAACATGTCTCCATTGGATGGCAATAGGGTCGTTGCTACTTGAATTCGATTAAAGAATTGAGTTAGATACTGGCAAACTGTGTTCTAATAGTATGCCAAATGTGTTGTATAAATACGTTAAACAGTCAAATTGTTCACTAATATGGTGGTGTCAACTTTTAATAATACGCGTTGTTTCCCAAGTGAAAGAGTATATGTGAGCCGCATCAGATCGGACGTAATAATAGATAAGAGGATGAGTGCTCAGCCTATGTGGTATCACCAGTTCACCAAAGGGTGTTATCACTACGCCGACCTTGAGTCCATGCGTGAAAAAACAAGTACTGCTTAGTGCACACCACATGATGAATTTCTATCTTTCTTTTCTGTGTGGGAGGCATGTTTGTGTTTGTGTTTGTGTTTGTGTGAGGTGTATGTAAATGTATTAAGCATTTTCCCTCCTAAAAGCTCACTTTATCCCGCCAATATTTTCTGGCTTGTCTCCGCCAAAAGTGCTAGCGTCAATTTTTTCCGCCAAGGTTTTACTTATATATAACCTAACCGATCATCCGCAAATCGGCAAAACACAAATAACCAAATCGCTAATTCCCACATAACCCACATAACAATGGAAGGTTACACGCCGGAAGAGGAGTGGTCAAAGGTTTTATCATCGATGCTCCTCTTTAATGAAGTTCTTAATGAATATGGCTACGAAATTTATGATGAATATGGTTCTTATAAGAATTGTGCACCGTGGATGAGAGACCGAATTCTGAAATGGTTGAGGAAAAAGCCGTACTACACTACTACACAAACTGGTTTTACCCACAAACTTTACACACGGAAAAAAATTTGTGGGAAATTTCACACGGAATACACACAAATTACACACTAAATTATTGACCAAATTTCCGTGGGAAAAATGTCGTAATTTTCCCACGGATTTCCCACTAGTTACACACTAAATTGTTGACCAAGTTTTTGTGGCAAATCCGTCGCAAATTTCCCACAGATTTGCAACAATATTCACACTATTTGTGTTGATTAAACTTCAGTGGGAAACTTGTCGCAGATTTCACACATATTAGCCACGGCCAAAAGTCCGTGGCAAATTTTAGCTACATTACTCACGGATTTCACACGGTCTATGTGTGTAAATACCAATGTGATAAATCCGTGGGAAATATGCGTGTAAATACCTACGGATTTCCCACAAAATATCATTTTTATGTTTGTGTGCACTTACACATTCTCACATTAGTTAGTATGTATTCATATGTATTTGTAGTTTCATATTATATGTGTCTATTTATTAATGTAACTATTTATGCGAGTATCACTTATTTATGTAACAAACCATTGCATATGTATGAATATCTACACATGTATGTTTCGTATGTCCGTTTACGACCTTCATTGTATCTTTATATGTTTTGTATGTAGGTATACGGACGTGTATACGTGTACCTATATTAAAAAGTAAAAGAAAATGATTATGCCCGTGGGAAAGTTGTCGGTAATTTCCCACCGATTATCCACAAATGTGATAAATCCGTGGGAAATATGTGTGTAAATACCCACAAATTTCCCACAAAAATACCGTTTTGATGTTTTTGTATGCTTACACACTCCCACATTACTTAGTATGACTTCATATGTGCTTGTAGTTTAATATTTTATGTGATTGTTTATTAATGTAACTATTTATGCTAGTATCACAAGTGTATGTCTAAGTTTAGGTATAACATATATGTGTAACAAATCATTGTATATCTGTGGATATCTACACGTATATGTTTCGTATGCCCGTTTATGATCTTCTGTGTGTATATAGATGTTTTGTATGTAGGTATACGGACATGTATATGCGTGAACGTGTAACTATAGCAAAAAAATAAAGCAAAACGCTTATGTTTGTGGGAAATTCGTCGGTAATTTCCCACTGATTACCTACCGATTTGTTAAATTCGTGGGAAATTTGTGTGTAAATACCCACGGATTTCCCACAAAGAATAGAGCTTTTATGTTTGTGTATGCTTATATATTCCCACATTACTTAGTATGTCTTCATATGTGTTGGTAATTTCATATTATTTGTGTTTGTTTATTAATGTCACTATTTATGCGAGTATCACAAGTGTATATGTAGGTTTAGGTATAACATTTATGTGTAACAAATCATTGTATTATGTGGATATCTACACGTGTATATGTTCCGTATGTTCATTTATGACCTTATTTGTTTATATAAATGTTTTGTATGTTGGGTCATGAAAAACCCAAGAATGCTTCAAACATGATTTGGACACAAATTAACTAAGTGTTAACTTAAACCGAGAACAATTCAAGTCACTGAGAGAACAGCCTCTCAGTGAGTCATCTTCAGGATGCTTAAGGCGAATTCAAGAAGAAGGATTCACTACTCAGGAAGGCGGTACTCCCTGAGTAGGACTTAAGCCAAAGAAGAAGATGATGGTTCAGTGAGTGTTGGACAAGAACTCACTGAACCCCAGTCTCCTCAACCAACAAAGTGATTGAAGGACTGAGGAACCAACGCCTGAAGAAAAGGCGGGAACAATAGGGAAAAGATCTGAGAAGATAATAGTGTCAGCCCAACACTCTTCTCTTGTCATATCCAACCTTCCCTATTGCGGCTAAAAGTCATGGAGTGTCAGCCAACAACTCCCAAAGTCTTATTAGCCCTTTCCTATTGGTTCTTGGAAATGACAATTACTATTTGTAATTGTCAGACACGCAACCTCAACAACTTGTATTATATTTAATCACTTATACTTAGATTACTTGTGTATAAATAGATCAGATGGGAGAGAAGTTAAAGTGTGCTTTGTATATTGAAAGTCTTGAACTTTTACAAAGGAACTTCTCTCCTACAAAGAGTATACAACTCACTGAGATAGCTCAGTGGGTATATTGTTACCACTCAAGCAAAACTTGAGTTTCGATAGGAGACACCCCATACCCTTGTCTATTCAATCCCAAGTGTTTGTTCCGCAAAACACTTGGGTATAGATTCTTGGAATTATTTCTAATAAGAATTTAAACGTTGAACAATATTGTTGTTTTTATATTCACGTTTTATAACTGTTAGATTTAATCCTAAACATTGTATTAGTCATAAACACAAATAGATTAACTTTCTAGTTAATTCTAATCGTGTAAAGGGACCAAAAGGTATAGATGTGTATATGCATGAACGTGTTACTATAGCAAAAAAATAAAAGAAAACGCTTATGTTTGTGGGAAAGTCGTCGGTAATTTCCCACTGATTACCTACCGATTTGTTAAATTCGTGGGAAATTTGTGTGTAAATACCCACGGATTTCCCACAAAGAATAGAGCTTTTATGTTTGTGTATGCTTACATATTCCCACATTACTTAGTATGTCTTCATATGTGTTGGTAGTTTCATATTATTTGTGTTTGTTTATTAATGTCACTATTTATGCGAGTATCACAAGTGTATATGTAGGTTTAGGTATAACATTTATGTGTAACAAATCATTGTACGTATTATGTGGATATCTACACGTATATGTTCCGTATGTCCGTTTATGACCTTATTTGTTTATATAAATGTTTTGTATGTTGGTATAGATGCGTATATGCATGAACGTGTTACTATAGCAAAAAAATAAAAGAAAACGCTTATGTTTGTGGGAAAGTCGTCGGTAATTTCCCACTGATTACCTACCGATTTGATAAATTCGTGGGAAATTTGTGTGTAAATACCCATGGATTTCCCACAAACAAATATAGTTTTTATATAACACATAAATCGACTTTTATTTACAAAAAAACACAAATGTTTTTCAATGTCAATTTATTTTGCTATTAATGATCACCTAAATATTAAACAATGCCTTGTATATGTAAAGTTGGTCAATATATTTTGTTATAAATTGGGGTGTTATAGTAGGGTCGGGTTTGGGTCAATTCAGATTGAGGCTATAAAATAAATTTGAACCCGAAGTTATTAAAACCTCGAGTTAGTAGGGTTCGGGTCTATTCGGGTCAGGTCTAAAGGGGTCGATTGTATTCGGTTCGATACTCGATCTTATTTAGTATTCGGTTTACTCAACCCACATAACCCGAATAAAATTTATCATTAACAATATTAAACATCAATTGATAATAATAAAAAATATTGTTAATATTTTACAAAGTAGTGAACTAGCCTTCTTATCCTCACATCCCTTATCTTTTTTTGTAAGTACATACATACAAGATAACACTTTTTACTTTACTAAAATACACACCCCACACCTTCAACCCCACCAAGATCCGCTCAACCCCACCACACGGCTTTCATAATCGCGATGTTGTCCGAATTTTTTGTAAGCACTTTTTACTTTAGCAGGTGAAAACACGATTAACCTCCCAAATCATTGTTGTCCGAATTTTGGTATGTCCTTTTTCCGATATGTGTTTGTGCAATTGTGTGAGATTGAATATTTTTTTAGCTATACATGATTAAGTAGTATAATGAAAGATTGTGATGCTTTTACTTTTGGAAAAATAAAAAGAGTTGGTGTAAAATTGCTTAAAGCACAAATGAAAAGAGCAGATATGTGTGTTGTGCAAATGATGCTTTTACTTTTGAATATCTTTTTAGCCATACATAATTGAGCAGTATAAGCAAATGTGCATAACAGTGTAGAATTTATTTGAGTAAATTTATGTGTAGAATTGCTTTAAGTAACTTTATGTGTATATTGTTGAAACGTAACTTAAACTTTGGTATATTTAGGAATTATGTCGACGCTTAGTGATCGAACATGGATGTACAATAGATTTACTTTTGACGGCTATCATGACAAGTATTTTGAAAAAAAGGTGGACGAGTTTTTGGACTTCGCATATTCTATTGTAGCCAATGTTGATACAAGAATTATCAATGGTGAAGTAGAACTTTGTAATAAATGTCCTTGTGTCAAATGTGAAGTTCAACCTTATAGAACACGAATGGTGCCCGAGCCCAGATATATTGGGCAATGAGAGATTAGAGGTTCACACAGATAACGAGGAACATGTGGAGCATGTCACTGATTCATCACAAAATCAAGTTGGATCAAATGTCATCCCTTCATCATCACTTCCTAAACTGTGGCTTATCGGCGGAGTGTAAGTATATGTATAAAATAATTTAGCTTGTTGGTTTGGTTTCTTCTCTGAGTCAAGCATGGAGCAGGTCTGCAAGTTCATTTCAAATGCGTCTCAATGTACCTTTTTGTAGGTTTTATGACCCGGCAATAAGCCGTCATGCGGTTAAACTATTCAAGACTATGTTCAAGGGTGCTTACGCTACATGGACTCAAGTCCCCAAAGACCATCGTGATAGGTGTTTTAATCGCTTTGGGGTTTGTAACTTACTATTGATCACATCTAAATAAAGCTAATGTCATTTTAAACTGATATAGCTAATTGAATATACAATTTATGTGCAGGCGTTTTATCAATGGGATGCTGCAGAAAGTAATCAGATTCGTGATGCTTGGGAATCTCACATCGGGAAGAGGTATCCTGATATAATGAGGGGTGTGAGAAAGGCTGCAATGAAGGTCAAAAGAGTGAATAATAATGTGGATATCGGTCGCATCAGTTCCAGTCGCCCAATTTGGATTAGTGAAAATGATTGGCTTCCTATGGTTGAGGCTTGGGATACCGATGAATGGAGACTCAAATCAAAAGCTTCCCAAGAGAACAAAGCCAAATCACAATCAGGAAAGCACACAGCAGGCTCACGTAGCTTTCTCCACACTAAGATCGTAATGGTATGAAAATGATATCATTTTTTCAATAAAAAATCATTGTCAACAAGCATCAGTATGCAAAGTTAGCTTGTATGATTTTTTCTCATTAATGTTTACATACTTATTTTATTAGGAAAATAAAATGGGACGTAGAGTGAAGCTTGTAGAATTGCATACACGTGTCCACACCAGGAAAGGGACAAAGCCAGGAGAACCCGGATCAAGTGGGACTGCAGAGTTTGTTGACTCGATGGCTAAAAAACGAATGGTAACTCTCGAAATATTCTTATATGATATATATTTAAATTACTTATGTGCATTTATAAATCTTAACAGTTTTACCAAATTTTAAATTTGCCGGTTTTACCCATTCTCCATTACTAATATATTTTGTTGACTCTCTATAACAGGATGATTATTCAAGGCTTATCTCGGAAAAGCATGTGGAGAATGAAGAAAATGCCGAGATTGATGAGAGTGGGTCTAAGTCCCCTCCAGATGATTTTGATGTTTGGAAGGGTGTTGCTACATCAGATAAAGGTCACGTGCTTGGTGCCGGATCGACGAAGGATCCAGCTTTTGTGCTAACAGGTATACCGGGATCTGGGAGTATCTATGCCACACACATGTGCTCACCTTATGAGGTTTGTCTATTTTCGTTATAACTTGATTTAACTGTAGACAACTTGTCATCTTATTTGATAAAAGAATCCCCTGTTCCAGTATTTAACTTTCTGTCCCGATTTGAATTTTCCAACCTGGATATAGGGCACCTAAAATGATAAACTTGTTAATCATTTGAGTTATGGAGCTGGTAATTAATCATTTGTTAGGCCACTTTAACCCACTCTAAAACCTGAATACATGTCTCATAAAATGATAAACTTGGCTATATGAACCAATGAGAAACAAATAAGTCGAACTAAGGTTTTAACCTGCTATTTGAGTTGGCATATATATGAGTTTATAATCTGGTCTTGGAACCTTGTTGTGGTCACTCACATACCTTCTAAAACCTGGGTATAAGCCACATGAAATACTGAGTTTGGTCGCATGAAATAATATTTCATATGTATGTGGAGGCATAGTATTACATGGCTATTAAAATCTGATGGTATGTTGACTAGTTGGAGCTATTTTATCCTTGTTAAATCTGATCCTATGCGTGTGAATAAAAGAGAAAATTGCATGCATATATATAGGTAATTAACGAGGTCAATAGGAAGAAAACTATGGTTGTTGGATCTGTTATTTTATGTGTCAAGTGGACTAGAGAAGAGTGTGTTTATGTGTGTGTCGTGAGTGTGAGTTAGAAGGGGTGCATTAGGTGTTGTGTGGGGTGAAAACCCAGTAACGATACATGTGAGACCTGGAAAATGCATGCATGGGTGGGGTCGAAATATATGAGGTTGAACCAAGGAAACTAGGACTTGTGAAGTGTTATTTTATGTGAACTAAATGATGGGATTATGGTGTCGAGTAGGCTGGAAAAAAAGGAGTCGAGTGTGTTTTGTTTATTGTGTCGACTTATGGTTTGAAAAACCAGGAACACATGTGTCGATTGTGGTTGTTTGGGTTGCTTCAAAAATGGCTTGTTTGGTGTGGTTATAATCTGTTGTAACGTATCTTACGGGCTGTTTTGAGGTCGGGTTTAGCAGCTCCTAGTCGACCCAACGTTGTCATACATGAAACTTAAGAACATGTTAAAATGATTAGATATGAGGCGTATGACATGTGAACCTAACCTGTTGTCATGGTAATACAAATATAGACATATGTATGCATATAATCTGTTTGAAAAGGTGGAAATGAAACTCATATATGGCGACTGGCACAAGTAGGACAGCAATTTGTTTGCAGGGTCTGCCCTTTCATTTTGAGTAGTAATTAAATGGGTCATCGGCTTATTTTTTGTGGGTCCATTGGTCTTGTGATAGTTGGACAAAGTATTACATTGGTGGTGGTTCATTTGGTTTATCTTTTTTTCCCCTTCCTTGGCATTTAGGTTGTTGATTGTTTTCTCATATTGTTGTTATTCTAATGAAGTAATGTGTAATTGGATGTAACAGGAGATACAAATTCTGAAAAAGCAAAACGATGATTTGAAAAAAAAGATGGAAGATGAAAGGGTAGCTGCGGAGGCTCAAAGAGCAGCGGACACGTTGGCTTGGCATAAAACACTCAATGATAGGTTTGAGTCTTTTGCTCAAAATTATCCTCCCCGAACTGAGCGACCTACTGAATCGGATCCTGGACCTAGCTAGTTTGATTTAGCATTAGGCTTTAGTTTTTGTGTTCGAACTATTAGGTTGTAGTAGGTCGGAAACAATTTCGATGGTGCATCGTCCGATAACACGTTACTAACTTATGTCTTTTGGATTACAAATTTATGTGCATTGGACGACACATTAATGCATTTTGGGTAATGGATTTGTTTATTTTGGTAATTTGTCAATTGCTTTTATTGTTTCAGATATTGGTTTTTCGTATTTCCAGGTTCTGAAAAATCCGAAATACCACGGAATTTAGCCACATATTTCCCACTAATTAATCACAAAATTCCCACAGAATTATTTGAGGAAATTTATTTTTCCGTGGGAAATCTGTGATAAAACCGTCGTAGGTTGTAGTGAGAAAACTGTGGGAAAGAATTGTTGGAAATCTGTGGCAAAAAAAGGACTAATTTATGTGAAAAATGGATGCTAAAAATGTGGGAAATCAGTGGGAAAATGTTTGTCGGAAATCTGTGGCAAAAAAACCACTGATATATATGAAAAAATGGATGCAGAAACTGTGGGAAATCAGTGGGAAATGTTTGTGAGAAAGTTGTGGGAAATTAAAACCACGGATTATCCACAGTAATATCCGTGGGAAAAAAGTCAACGCTCGGTGGGAAAATCAGTGGGAAAATATTTACCCACGAGGGTTTTAAACACGGAATGATTCCGTGTGAAATCCGTGGAAAAGGGCCCTTACCTACGGGGTTTCCCACGGATTCTACCGTGGGAAAAACCAGTTTGTGTAGTAGTGCTACAAAGAGTATTTGGACGCTCAAGCTGACGATGAAGCTGAAAGCACGATGGACACCAAACTTGATGATCTGGGAAATAGGGTAACAAATCTCGAAGATACGTTTGAACATATCAAGCAAAGGAAAGCAAGGAAGGGAAAAGATGGTGCAGGTTCTAGCAAAGATGGAAGTAGCAGCAAAAAAAAAATGAATGGGCGATGTTTGTTATGGTCTATGTCGTGTGTTTCGTTTGCTTGTCGAGTTGTTTCGTTTGATCTGTTTTGTTTCCGTGTCGAGTTGTTTCGTTTGAGTATGTATGAAATGTATGTGGTTGAGAACTCTTGCGTGTTTTAAATAAAATATTTGCCTTCGTGTTTGTTAATTGCGATATTGTTCCTTCAAATAAGCTCATAAACCAAAACACCCTTTTGACACAGAAATAAGCAATCCCAAACACCCCTGTTTGGAACGAATAAACCAAACGGCCCTTGTGGGCTGCTGTTAACCAAACAGCATAAACCAAACGGCCCTTGTGGGCTGCTGTTAACCAGCATGTTTATCCTAAGATCTTTGGAATTACAGTTTGAGCACTCTGTTGATGCAAGAATGGAGGTAGAATGATATATTGGTTTTCATTTTTACAACTCATTTTTACAACTCTGAAACACATCATAAATTTGTCCAAGAATAGAGGTAGAATGATATACTGGTTTTTGATCCATATAATGAGGATATTCTGTTAAACATCTCATGTACAACAATATCATCTCGGCTCATTCGATAAACATCTCATGTACAACCATATCATCTCGGCTCATTCGTTTAACATCTCATGCACAACCATATCATCTCGACTCATTCGTTTAACATCTCATGTACAACCATATCATCTCGGCTCATTCGTTTAACATCTCATGTACAACCATATCATCTCGGCTCATTCGTTAAACATCTCATGTACAAGAATGGAGGTAGAATGATATACTGGTTTTCGAACCATATAATGAGGATATTCTGTTGCTTTCGATCCATATAATGAGGATATTCGTTAAACTAACCTTTTTGCCACTTTTGGACGCATCTAAAGCGTCATAATACAAGTCAATCAACTTCAAAATATTTTTAACGAAAACGTCTTTCTTGTTAGTAGTATCATCGTCTTGCAATATCAGATGCCGATCCGTAAGTGCCATACAACTATCATCTCGGCTCATTCGTTAAACATCTCATGTACAACCATATCATCTCAGATCATTCGTTTAACATCTCGTGTATAACCATATCATCTCGGCTCATTCGTTAAACATCTCATGTACAACCATATCATCTCGGCTCATTCGTTAAACATCTCGTGTACAACCATATCATCTCGGCCCATTCGTTTAACATCACATGTACAACCATATCATCTTGGCTCATTCGTTAAACATCTCATGTACAACCATATCATCTCGGCTCATTCGTTAAACATCTCGTGTACAACCATATCATCTCGGCTCATTCGTTAAACATCTCATGTACAACCATATCATCTCGGCTCATTCGTTAAACATCTCGTGTACAACCATATCATCTCGGCCCATTCGTTTAACATCTCGTGTACAACCATATCATCTTGGCTCATTCGTTAAACATCTCATGTACAACCATATCATCTCGGCTCATTCGTTAAACATCTCATGTACAACCATATCATCTCGGCTCATTCGTTAAACATCTCGTGTACAACCATATCATCTCGGCTCATTCGTTAAACATCTCATGCACAACCATATCATCTCGGCTCATTCGTTAAACATCTCGTGCACAACCAAATCATCTCAGCTCATTCGTTAAACATCTCGTGCACAACCATATCATCTCGTCTCATTCGTTAAACATCTCGTGTACAACCATATCATCTCGTCTCATTCGTTAAACATCTCGTGTACAACCATATCATCTCGGCTCATTCGTTAAACATCTCATGTACAACCATATCATCTCGGCTCATTCGTTAAACATCTCATGTACAACCATATCATCTCGGCTCATTCGTTAAACATCTCATGTACAACAATATCATCTCGGCTCATTCGTTAAACATCTCCTGCACAACCATATCATCTCGGCTCATTCGTTAAACATCTCGTGCACAACCAAATCATCTCGGCTCATTCGTTAAACATCTCGTGTACAACCATATCATCTCGTCTCATTCGTTAAACATCTCGTGTACAACCATATTATCTCGGCTCATTCGTTAAACATCTCATGCACAACCATATCATCTCGGCTCATTCGTTAAACATCTCGTGCACAACCAAATCATCTCGGCTCATTCGTTAAACATCTCGTGTACAACCATATCATCTCGTCTCATTCGTTAAACATCTCGTGTACAACCATATCATCTCGGCTCATTCGTTATACATCTCATGTACAACCATATCATCTCGGCTCATTCCTTAAACATCTCATGTACAACAATATGATCTCGGCTCATTCGTTAAACATCTCGTGTACAACCATATCATCTCGGCTCATTCGTTAAACATATCGTGTACAACCATATCATCTCGGCTCATTCGTTAAACATCTCGTGTACAACCATATCATCTCGGCTCATTCGTTTAACATCTCGTTTATAACCATATCATCTCGGCCCATTCGTTAAACATCTCATGTACAACCATATCATCTCGGCTCATTCGTTAAACATCTCATGTACAACCATATCATCTCAGCTCTGATGTGTCGTGTGTAGTGCAAGTTTTAAAAATTTATAAAATCAATTTATCCAATTCTCTAATCAACAAATACGAGCAAGTATACTCGTCCGTAGTAGTAAAGGTGGGTAAGTTGAGATCGTCCCAAGGGAATTGGGGTTTAGGTTTGCAAAATAAGTTTTGACAAAAAGGATTATCAATCCGATTTGGTGTAAATTCTAAGGTAAGTAAAAATCAATCAATCAAAAACAAATATACTTGTGTGTAATTCCATGACAATTGTATAGAGTAATCTAACAAGTTTGGTGAAACTTGTAATGATGCACAACTTAAAATGAGTGATTCACAATCAATGGTTTTTATCATGAGAAATCATCTCTAAGAATTCAATCTCCTAGTTAATTCCTTTCGGCTTTTGTTAACTAGTGCGATAATTATATTAAACTCTTTGTTGTTTGAAAAGCATTCCTTATCTTAGGAATTCCTACGAATCCTTTCGGCCTATTCTCGGGATGAAATCGTTTCCAAATCCATTTTAATGAGTTAATATGGTGCTTGTCGCACGCCATAGTCCATACTAATTCGTGCACTAACTT
Organism: Artemisia tridentata subsp. tridentata; assembly: GCA_021014915.2. NCBI lineage: Eukaryota > Viridiplantae > Streptophyta > Magnoliopsida > Asterales > Asteraceae > Artemisia > Artemisia tridentata. The sequence continues at coordinate 437,472,541 of CP139507.1, read as the reverse complement.
TTTGGAATAAAAATATAAAGAAAATCCTTTCGGCCTTTGTTAATCTTTAAAACTGTTTTTACCAACCAATTAAGCAAGATTAGATTGTATTTCAACAAACTCATAAAACAAGATATGATTTCATGCATCACTATGAAATAAGAATGCTTCAACAATTATCACATCATACACACAAGCATAACCAAAATCACTCCATAATAATCATAATAAAACACAAGTAATCAACCATACTTTCATTCATCTTAAAGTAAAAGTAGTTCATAATAACTCAAACAAGAAATATCTAGTTGTGAAATTACAAGAACTAGAATTGTGGAACTATAGCAACCACTCTCCTCCAATCGCCTATGATCACACGTAAACAACTCCACACTTGGACACAACTCTTGAGACTTGAACTCAAGATTCCCTAGACGTTCTCACAGCATCTACAAGCTTTCGGGCAATGATAATAAGTTTAGCAAGACTTGGTGTAAGCCTTACTAGGTTTTTGGGTTGTCACACTTGTAAACTAGCCAAGGATTCTTTAAATAAGTGAAGGAACCCTTTGGCCTCAAGCAAAAACGTCCTTAATCAGTAAATAACCAAGAAATGATAAGCCACCATGATTATGGGGCTTAAATTCGTCATTAAATGCGTTTTTGTAACTTCAGTCTCCTCCAACCGATCGGTATTGAGGTCCAACCGATCGGTTGGATCTCTCGGTAAATCACTTTTCTTCCATCCGAATCGGATGCGGGCACCATCCGATCGGATGGGCCATTCTGCCATGCATACTTTTATTTTTTCTTCCTTTTCTCGTTATGTGCTTGATCCTTTGTTGTACCACTATTTCTTTCCAAAGAACTTGATCTTTTCTTGATATATAAACATAGAAATCTTGACTTTATCAAATCCTTGAATTCTTGTGTGGCTCTTTTCTCATTTCTTTCTCGTGATTCTTCAAATGTGCATAATTTCTTCATTTCTTCATCTTTTTATCATCTTTCCCTGTACTTGGCTATATTTACTTGCATATACACTTTTTCATGATTTAGTAACCAATATACACAAATATAACCAAATATGATGCACAAATCTAACAATAATGTGACTAAAAACATGTTCATTTTGAGCGTTATCAAATCCCCCACACTTGAGTTTTGCTCGCCCTCGAGCAAGTCTAGCTTTAAGAAAACTATACTCAATGGTTACTTCATTATGATTTTAAAAATCCAACAACTATCCCACCGGAACAATTGTCATTTTTAACTTTTAGGTCTGAAAAATTCTTGAAACATAAACAAGTTAATTCGAGCTTGATAACATAACTAAGCTCCTCTCATAGGATTTTTAAATTCACTCAACACTCAAGGGTAAATTTAATGGCATATCACTCAATTGCTCAGACATGATTCACGTTTCTTACCATAAGCTTGTACGAGTATCAAAACAACAAAATAAAACATCAAAGAGGTCTTTTATTCGGGTTTGAGGTTAAAGGTTACGGTTACCTAGCTATTGTGCAAATATTTCATACAAGAATGTAATAGCTCGCTAACAACGAATTCTTGACTAGCCAAGCAACGGATTGTCACTAGATTGTACCCTTGGTTCGCTAACGACGTTATTTGCATAACGGATGGTCACCAAAATACGCACTAGCTCGCTAGCAACGTTTTTCAACTATTCAAAAACCCGGATGGTCACTAGAACATCCATGCACTTCATATCTAGACAAAGCCATCACTAAATCCGGATGCTCGAAAGCTAACAACGAATCAAGTAATTGGTAAAGGTAAGGATAAGACATGGGAATTATTTGTGATTGGTTTCTACTAAATAAAAACGAATAAATAAGAATCAAGTCCAAATTCCGTTCCCAACTCTTTATACCTCAAATGATCACTCCACCAAACTTCTTCGATTGTCATTCTTCCGCATCTCATACTAACTCCTTTCTTATCAATCAATCACCAAATATATATATATATATATATATATATATATATATATATATATATATATATATATATATATATATATATATATAATATATATATATATATATATCTCGTCTTAGCACATTGGCTAATCGATATCTCAAACATACTTCATCTTCCTTCATCTTCATAATAATATAACACATCGGTTATCACTTTTTTTTTCAACCCCCACACTTTGGATGAGCACACGCTACAAAAAATACAAATAAGAGTAGCGACCTCCTTCTTCAATGAAACAACATATACACATACAAAGTGTGGTCAACATGTAATCATCAAAAAATAACTAGTTTCGAACTTCAATTGAACTTGATTCGGGTAAGGCTAAGGTGTAAGGTGTAAAATCTTTTTGTATTTTTCTGGATTTAATCAAAAGAAAAGATAAGGCTCAGAAGGTGTAACTAAGGGTATCTAGCGTAAAATATTAACGCTAACAAATGGGTTCCAAATACTAAGGATAACTAACCAATGGGGTCAGCAAAAATATTTTGTAAACGGAAGGCCATTTGGTGTAAATCCTAATTTGCCTCTTATCATTTGAATATATTTTATTACTCGAAAGTAATTTTAACCGTAATGCATAACACGTACAAGTTCTAGAATCAACATGATCACCGGCACACTCATAACAAAATATAGAGCATAAGAAATGCTTTATACAAAAAGGCTTAAATCCTCACAATTTAAGTTGGGTTATAACATGTGCTAGCAATAGTTATCAATAACTCTCCTTCCTTGATTAAATTCCAAAAAATTTCAAATAGCCTAATTCTTACCATTGAATCAAAATATATAAATAACTAGAACATCAAGGGCGAACCTAACTCTAGTCACTCGAATCCCAAAATTCTACTAAAACTAAAAATTTAAAAATCATACCAATTTTTCCTATTTTCTTCCCTCCCCCACACTTACGTTTTGCATTGTCCTCAATGTAATAAAATGAACTTAAAAGTAAAGGAAATGGGAAAAATTTAGAGAATAAAATAAAATAGACTAAAATGCTACCCGGAAAAAAAATTCGCATAGATTTATTTGATCTTACGTAAGCACATGAGTTCTCCTAACTCCGAATATTGATCAACACTAAGCTTTCATGAATTCTTCCCCTGCAAAAAAAACTGCAAAAACTATATGCGAAACAAACAAAGCAAAATACTAAAATAAACAAAAATAGTTCAAAACAAACCATAAATAATAAAATCCTAGTAAAGTTAAGTTAAAGTAGTGGAAATAGAAATTATTTAACCAACATTGTTTTTGAAACATAACCATTGCTCAACCAAATCTTCGATGATCATCAATCATCGGCATCCATGTGTTCATCGCCATAAACCCGCTCATCTTCACTCTCGTCATCATCCTCATAGTTCTCTTCATCATCAAAAACTGTAAACTTGGGCCTTTTCTTTCCAACACCTGACGAGGAACCTCCTACATCGTAACTCGAACTTCCAACTGTAGGGACTCTACCATAAACTGGCACTGGATCGGGAAATGGTGCATACCCGGGATACGGGTAAGGATATTGGCCAGGATATGGGTCATACTGAATTGGGTAGGGTGGAACATTTGGTGGATTGTAGGTAGGTACCTCATAGTTAGCATCACGAGCTACATGTTGAATCATCGGCATGGAATAATCATAGTTGTAATTTTGCCTCATCATCATAGAATCTCTCCACACTTCCCTACACTCTATCTCATTCAATTCACGGTTCCAATCTCCCCATCCCGAGTCAAAACTACCCGGGGCATGAACATTCCTAATTGGTGGTGGTGGTTGATACGGTTGTTGTTGATAGGGTTGTTGTGGTGCTTCATGAGGTGCGCCCATCGTTGGTTCTGTCACTGCTCCCAACGTCTTTGTTTCCCTATGCAATGCTTTACCGAAACTTTTATCATCCCACGTCTCACTCTCCTTCATTTCTGAACATTTTTCCAATTCCTCATACTCAAAATAACCCAAATTTCTTGCCAACATAGTCACATAGTGACCTCCACAAATCACACTATTATCTTTTATCCCTGGTGCTCTTCTTGAAAGATACTCGGCTATTATCCAAGCTGCATTCCTGTTCTTATCCTCCTCCAACAATTTCATTAGCCATAGATCCAGTTGATTGCACTTATCCCTGCTACCTGTTCTATGCAAAACCCCCCAAGCGATCAACTTTTGTAAAATCTTCATACTAGGACTCCTTAACTTGGATGAGTTCCTTCTACTACAACCTGGATCTCCCACTCTATTCCAATAATCTGCTAGACCCTCATAATCATTATGCTTTCTTACCAACCTTGCAAAATGAACTGGAAACAAACGATGCTCAATTTCATCTTGATCGTATAGACCAAGAACTACAGCAAACTCCGGCAAAGTATAAACATGTTCCCTACCACAGAGCCTAAACCAGATACATCTATCATTCACAACATCCACAATCTTCCTTTCAAAATAAAATGTGGAGAAAAACTCCAAACACCATTCTCGGTTAACATTCTCATAAATACTAAATGCTCTTTCCCACGAAAGATCTTCAAAACTATCACCGTCTCCCTCATGAACATATGACATCCTCATCACGATTCTTAACTCAGTCTCACAATTATACTCCGCAAATAAACTCCAATCGACTAACCTTGGTTTAGCAATTTTTCTTCCTTGTAGCTTCGAAAGACGCTCCCGAAAAGCGTGCTTTTCCTCCTTGCTCTTAACCTTGCTGAACTTCAAGTTTTCATTACTTTCAGAATTGAGAGTATATTGAACCTTACTCTTGGCATTCCTTTGCACATACTTCGTTACAATCGGATTCACTCTACCACATGATGAACTCGAGCCACCTGCAAGATAACTCTGTAGAAAACACAAACATATGATAGTATAAGAGCATAAAAACCAAGATGACATGATTTAGAAGTCACAAAACTCGTTTGGAAAAAATTTCATTTTTATTTACCGAGAGCTCCATCCGATCGGTATTACTCACTATCCGATCGGATGGAGTAATTGTCCCAGCCCAACCGATCAGTATCTACCCGCAACCGAATCGGTTGAGGCGTTCTGACTCAAAAAAAATTTTCTTTCTCGATTTCTAATCAATTCCAACAATCCAGCTCTATCCTATCCTGCATTTGATCGATCATAATGGTTTCTACATATCTCACTCGTCTCCAAACACGTTCATAACATATTCGCATGATTTCTCAACCTTCCTAGAACATATGAACACTACCAAATCAAATCTCTTTCATTGATGTGCTAATCAACAATGCATCTTCCTAGAATCACTAATCAACAACTAAATAACACCTGAAAACCATCAATTGCAATCCAAATCGATTTAAAGTTTTGACCCATTTTAATCCGAAAATTCAATCAATCAATTCTTCCTCAAAACTTAATCAATCTATCTAATTCCTTTTGCAATGAATTCCTCAATCATTTACCCATCTATTCCACAAAAAATTACATCTTAATTCGAACTATATCAAAAATACCCAAATTTTGACCTAAATAAAGAAATTCGAATTAAAACCTAATTAGTACAAATTGATGATGTTACTTACTTGTTTAGGTGCCATAGATGATTCTTCAACACTCCTGCAACACTTAATAGACTTCTAATGGTCGAATTTTTGAATCCCAAGTTTGGTGGATTGAGTGTGTGTGTGTGTGTTTTTTGTGATTTTTGAAATCTTGAGTATATATATTTCAATCCATCCGATCAGTATTTGATCCAACCGATTCGGATTGAATTTTTGCAAAAACTTCACTTTTCTTTTGTCAACACTTTTCTCACACTTGTAACAACAAATGAGAAGTGTTTTTACTCTTCAAAAATATTTCTTTTAAGCATAAAAATACTTCAACACACTTAATCTTCCCAACTTGTTTTTCAATTCTATCTCTACAACTAAAACATAACTTAACTCTTAAACTCAAAACATAACTTCATAAACTTAAAACTTAATAAACCAAGACAATTAAAAGGTCTAAACTCAAACTTAAACTTAAACTTAAACTTAAATGCAAACCTTAAACTACTAAAATGCATAAAAATTAAAAAGAAAACAAACAAAACACTAGCACAAGCTTTGTGCTTTTATTCTTGATTCGTGTCAATTATATAGTCTAAGGAAAACACACAAAGAAATATGTGTTAACCCGAGTCGTTTGTCCCGACGAAGATCGAATGGAATTTGTGTTCCCGGGACATGATTCGTGTAGTGAATGAGTGTGTATAAGTGAGAATTGTGATTTCTACACTACAAACAATGAAATAACAATTAAAAACTACTAATAAAGCTATATGTACAAGTAATCTAAGCACGAGAATTTAAAACTAAAAACCGGAATTTAAAAACGTTACGCGACGAATTTTAAAACGTAAATAAAAGTGAATTTCTAAAATTTTAAAACTTAAAAATATAAAAATAATTTTCCTATATTAAAACTGATAAAAGAAAATTTTTGGAAAAAGAAAAATATTTTTTTGACTTTTTAATAATTTTTTATGAATTTAAAACTAATTAAAACTATTTAAATGATTTAGAAATAGTAAAACAAGTAGGAAAAATCTGTAAATTTTGGAATAATTCTAAAATTAAATAACTAATCTATGAAAAATAATTTCAGGAAGTGAATAAGCCAGAATAAGCTGAACAGCCCAAAAAGCAGTTTGGAAATAAGCTAAAAATAAGCAAAAGTTGACCAAAATTTCTCAAAAGCTCTAAACTGATTAATCATGCTACTAGAAACTTAAAACAACTGAAATTGATGCAATAAACAAAAGCAATAAGCAGAAATTAAGCTGATCAGATTCAAATTAGAACAAGAACAAATGGCTTGATCAGCCCTATTGCAGCACTAATTAAGCAGTTCTAATAAGCTCTAAACTAAAACCTAATGGGGGCAAAATCAAGCCAGTACTACTGGCTACCCAAAAACACTTTAAAATCCAAATTCAAACCTCAATTACTTATCTAAATCAAGCCTAGAACAGGTGAAGATTGGAACTGGACTGCTGATTACAGGCTGAATTAATCCAAATAGCTGATTTGCAGACAATATAAAAGCTATGGAATAAGCTATAAATGGAATCTAAACTCAGAATCTTCAAGTCTATACTACAAGCTATGTAAAGACCAAATGCCAGGCAATAAGCTCAAAGTAATAAGCAGATTAGAAGCTAGCAAAAACTAAGATCAGCAACACTTTTATTGCAGACCTGCATATGCAGGATCTGATGCACAGATGAGGTTTTCTTGAACTATACTTGATGAAACAGTAACAACTTCTGATCCTACACTTATATCACTAAAGAGAACACTAATTTGCCAAAAATATTGATCAATGAGCTTAGCTTATGCAGGAGCTTATAAAGGCAGTTGAATCTTCCTATTTTCTGCACTAACACACTCAAATCCTCAATAGTACTCAAAACAGCATAAATTTTAACAACTAAAGCTATTCTAACCTCAATAGTACTCAAAACTATCCGGGGCATGAACATTCCTAATTGGTGGTGGTGGTTGATACGGTTGTTGTTGATAGGGTTGGTGTGGTGCTTCATGAGGTGCGCCCATCGTTGGTTCTGTCACTGCTCCCAACGTATTTGTTTTCCTATCCAACGCTTTACCGAAACTTTTATCATCCCACGTCTCACTCTCCTTCATTTCCGAACATTTTTCCAATTCCTCATACTCAAAATAACCCAAATTTCTTGCCAACATAGTCACATAGTGACCTCCACAAATCACACTATTATCTTTTATCCCTGGTGCTCTTCTTGAAAGATACTCGGCTATTATCCAAGCCGCATTCCCATTCTTATCCTCCTCCAACAATTTCATTAGCCACGGATCCGGTTGATTGCACTTATCCCGGTGATGCGCGTCTGCGTATGCTCTAATTTATACCCACGGTATGTCGTTGTGGTTTTAGCAGTATTCAAGTTTTAAATTTATATTTAGCCGACTTATCAATAACACACACACTTTAACGAGCAGTGTACCCGGTCAGTATGAATATAATGGTAAGTAGAGTGTCGATCACTAAGAGTGGAACGTATTATCTAGTTATCCTAATCAGTATTTTAATATCTTAAGTTAGCTATACAACCTAATCTAACGCAAGGGGGTTTCTGCCTGAGAGACTGGCACGGTTTGGTTGCGATTAATTATAAACTAAACTAATAAGCACGAATCAGCGAGTAGCACACACGTACACAGATAAATACTTGAGACAATAAGAAGGCCTGTCCTGATAGTTAAGTAGCTTGTCACTTGTTTTATTGCTAGTTTTATATGAAGTGTATAGTTCAATGCAACGCACCGAGATTAAGTCCTTTCTCGTTGGTTCTAATCTTATCGGCGAGTAAACCCTTAATGATTACTTATGACTATCCTATTTATCTTTCTTCCTACTTTTCTACAGACGATAGAATGCATAGGCGATCTAATAAATAGGCGAGGAAGGGGCATGGCGACCCAAGCAATGCTCAGCTAGACACAGAGGTTATCAATGCACTAATAAAAGTCACCAAAGACATCAACATATAAACTTTAATTAATGGGAAATCAATTTTAAGGGGAGTTGAAGTGAATGATAACATAACACAAGCCCATCAATCCTGACCAATTAAAGTGTACTAATACAATAAAACAAAACTACTTAATGAATTAAATACATGCAGGACCTTCTTACAGCTCTTGTATCTTCGTTCAAAGTGTGTCTTGTGCTGCTACTTCGACTGAATTCGGCCTAGGGTTTCTGTGGTCTTCGGTCTTCTAAAACTAGGGCTCTCGAAATTCGTCTGGTCTTGGGGTATTTATAGTTTCTGTCTGAGGGTAAGATGCGGCGCATTGAATAAGTAGATGCTGCGCATTAACTTAACTTCGCGTGGGGTCCAAGATTAATATATTCAGGAATATTCGTACACCGCCAGAAGATGCGGCGTAACTCCATTTTTAGATGCGGCGCATGTCCTTGCTGTCTTGGATCGTATCTTGTGAAATCTTGATAGTGATGCGCCGTATGTAATAAGTAAGATGCGGCGTATCTGGAGCAGAATGTCTTGATCTTGTACATTTCAGTAGACTCTTAACTTCTTGCTTGTTTTGCTCCATAATTAGTCCAAAATAGCTCAGTTTCACATAATACTTGTTTTTACCTGAGAATTACAAAAGTAAACGATTAAGTATCAATTCTCATATATAATATAATAAAATAAGTCAAATAAATAGGATAAATGAAGGTAATAAAATGTACTTATTTGAGTTCATCAAATATCCCCCCACTTGAACTTTACTTGTCCCCAAGTAAACCTTAGAATTAATCTTATGAAAATGTATCCTAAAAGATATTAGGATTTATTTTTATATTTAAGCATGTATTCGTTTTATCATAATCACACAACCAAACACTTAACGAATTAGAAGTAAAATAAAATATTCTGATAAAAGCAAATCTAATCGTTTAACTGTCCAGTCGTGACGAATATTCTATCATAAGCTTGGCAAGTATACGCATCTCCTCCACTAAAGCGAAGGAATAACAAGTCTAAAGCGGTTAAAAAGGGTTTGTAGTTTAAGGGTTAATCATTCTCCTTAATCTCTATCGATCTCAAATTCCAGAAAAGGCGACAAAATCACAAATACATGATCGAATCCACGAACACGATACTTGCAATTGCTCAAATCCTTAACTCGAATAGGCTAAAGACAGGACCAAGTAATCTTCACCAATAATATTATATCAAAAAGGGCGACAAAATCATAAATACATAGCCGAATCCACGACTACGATACTTAAGATTGCTCAAATCCCTAATCTCAATAAATCAAAGGTTTGGATAAAGAATAATATAGGGTATGGATAATATTTGGAATACAAATTGGTGTAAAATGAAAAATAAACAAAACAGATAAATTAAAATCCTAAGTGTGGTTAATCACTATCCCAACCATCCCATGAATAAGACTCATATCATAGAATAACTCACGCTTTAACACTTGAAACACACGCTTTAGGTAGACACGAATTATACTCAACAAGATCTCAATCAAAGTATAACCTTTAGTTGGCGTTCCCATAACGTTCAACTCCCATTCAATCCATAAATATAATATACAACAACTAGTGGTGATATCGACCACTTAATACAAAACTTTACATAAGTTGGTAAAAACAAACTTCCAACTTTTCCTTTTCTTATTTTTTCGATTTTTTTTTTTTTTTTTTTTTTTTTTTTTTTTTTTTTTTTTTTTTTTTTTTTTAACTTCAAACATAAACATAGATGTGTAAAATTTCACCACATCACTATAATGATAACTCTAGATAATTTTTCCATACTTTTCATGACTTCAGAAATAACGGTAATAGTGAAAGTAGTAAACACACGAAAAATAAACTCAAATATATACAATATTTACTTTCACTCCAATTGCATTGTGCAATTTCCCGACCTAACCATAGATAACGAATTACGCACGCGAACACAGGTAATGTAAGGAAACACACTTTGCCTAAAGCAATTAACCAACCACGGATTTTAATCTATAGGGTAGGCTAAGGTGTAAGGGTGTAACGAAACATTATAACAAAGATGTAAGAAATGAAAGGAATGGTTCTGAGTGTTTTTCTAGGGGTATCTTACTCTAAAAATGAGAGTAACAAAGGGGTTTATACGGGGGTTAACTAACCAGTGTAGTTAGCTAATAACACATAACATATAAAGGCTATTTGGGTGTAATCCTAGAATTTTACCAATTTAGACAAGTCATTGCAATTATAAAAATAATACTTATTATGGTGGTCTCGAATAGTATACAAGCCAAGTTCTAAAGTTTACGAGTCACCGGCACACTCATAGATTTGTGAATTTTGAAAAATCACAATTTTTGAAAATAACGTTATGTGTGCAGCTATGCAACTTAGATCTTAAACAAAAATATGCTAAAAATTTTAAATTTTGATATATTAAGCGCATTTTAAGCATATTTTGAAAAGTTTAGGACAAGTAAGTGTTCTAATTCTCCAATCCCCCCACTTAAGTTAAACAACGTCCTCGTTGTTTGTATCAAAGATTAAAAACTGTAAAATAAAAGAATTAGAACAGAAAAACTCCCCTGAGATTTGCTCGGTATGATCCTTCATTATTTGTATAAGAGCAAAAGTCATCTTTCTTGTGGATGAGAACGTTTAAGCTTTATATTTGATGTATCCACAGGAAATGCAGGAATCTATAATACCACCAAGACTTTAAATACACCTAAGTTAAGAAGGTTCAAACTTGCATAATACATTAGTAGTTAGCAAAAATAAAACATAAAAATTAAAATGAAAATCATCAGGTCAGTCGATACGCCGTATCTTATGGAAGAAGATACGCCGTATCGAGCCTGGAATAAATACGAATCAGAATAGAAGATGTTTCGCATCCTTAACCAGGGATGCGCCGCATTAAAATAAACTGATAAAAAGTTTTAAAGTCGAAAGTAAAAATGCAGAAAAATAAAGTAAGATATGACCAGTGCAGGAGATGCGTCGCATCTTGGGATTGAGATGCGCCGTATCCTCTGCGGGCCTGACTGACTCGACACAGAACAGAATAGTAAAAATTTTCCGGGTTGTCTCCCGGTCAGCACTTGTCTTTATTCCAGAGTCTTCAAGTTAGACTCACGTTCAGCTCCTTATTCCAATACTTCAGGTTCAAATTCTACCACCTCGTTCTCAGTATCCTCAATTTTATTATCAAAGTATTTCTTCACTCGTTGCCCGTTTACCTTGAATATATAACCATTTTTATCGCATATTTCAATAGTTCCATATGGATACACTTTCTTGACAACGAACGGACCCGTCCATCTTGATTTAAGTTTACCAGGATACATCTTTAATCTAGAATTAAATAGCAGCACTTTCTCTCCAACAGTAAACGTTTTATCCCCATGTAACCTCGAGTCATGCCATCTTTTAGTTCTTTCTTTGTAGATCTTAGTATTTTTGTAGGCCTCATCTCTTAGTTCATATAGTTCATTAAGTTCCATGAAACGGTTCTTCGTTGCAGCTTCCATATCCATGTTACAATTCGTCAAAGCCCAATATGCACTTTGTTCAATTTCCACCGGTAAGTGGCATGCCTTTCCGTATACAAGACGAAATGGAGTGCATCCCGTTGGTGTCTTATAGGCTGTACGGAATGCCCATAAAGCATCATTTAACTTGTCAGACCACCCTTTCGGATTATATCCAATCGTTTTTTCAAGAATTCGCTTTATAGCCCTATTGGTTACTTCAGTTTGTCCATTGGATTGAGGATGGTATGCAGTGGAAACCCTATGATACACTCCATATTTTTGCAAGGCTCTTCCCAGATGGTGATTACAAAAGTGTGTTCCTCTATCACTAATCAATGCTTTAGGAATTCCAAACCTAGAGAACAAACTTTGCAAAAATTTAAGTACTACCTTGCTGTCGTTTGTTGGTAACGCTTGCGCTTCGACCCATTTTGATACGTAATCAACAGCAACCAAAATATACTTATTACCTTTAGATTCAGGAAACGGTCCCATGAAGTCCAATCCCCATATGTCGAAAACTTCACATACATGGATATAATTTTGCGGCATTTCGTTTCTTGATGTTATATTTCCGGATCGTTGACACGCATCACATCCTTTTATATAATCTTTTGCATCAACCAACATAGTGGGCCAATAAAATCCTGCATCAAGGATTTTTCTTCTTGTAATAACGGCACTATGATGTCCCCCCGTCGGCCCTGAATGGCAATGCGCTAATATTGCTGGGACATCATCTCCGTCTACGCATCTTCGTATAATATTGTCAGGACATAACTTAAAGGCATAAGGTTCATCCCAAATATACTCGCTAGCGCGATTTAGAAACCTTCTTTTCTCGTCGGATGTTAGCCCTTTTGGAATTTCATTTGCAACAATAAAGTTTATATAGTCGGCATACCATGGTTCATTATTATTGCTCTTAATACTTACCATCATAAGGTGTTCATCAGGAAAGTCATCAGCGATTTCCCTTTCATCAAGTACATCCATATCAGGGTTTTCAAGTCTAGATAAGTGGTCAACAGCTAGATTCTCGGCACCCTTTTTATCTTTAATTTCAATATCGAATCCTTGGAGCAATAAAACCCACCTAATAAGCCTTGGCTTGGCATCCTGTTTATTGAACAAATACTTCAAAGCAGAATGGTCAGTGTAAACCATAGTTTTTGACAATATAAGATATGATCTAAATTTATCGAATGCAAAAACTACTGCTAAAAGTTCTTTTTCCGTGGTGGTGTAATGTTCTTGGGCATTATTCAATGTTTTGCTAGCATAATAAATTGGCTTAAATTTCTTATCTATCTTTTGGCTGAGTACGGCTCCAACAGCATAATCACTAGCATCACACATTAGTTCAAAAGGCAGATTCCAATCCGGCGAAATTATAATAGGTGCGGAAGTTAGTTTTTCTTTAAGTATATTAAATGCCTTTTTGCAATCTTCAGAAAAATCAAACTTCGCATCTTTTAGCAATAATTGGGTCATAGGCCTAGATATCATTGAAAAATCCTTAATGAACCTACGATAAAATCCAGCATGCCCTAAAAAACTTCTAACACCTTTTACATTAGTGGGATAAGGTAGTTTGGCAATTACATCAATTTTAACTTTGTCGACCTCTATACCTTTCCCAGAAATCTTATGTCCTAACACAATTCCTTCTCTAACCATAAAATGACATTTTTCCCAATTAAGAACAAGGTTAGTTTCTTCACACCTAGCAAGCATTTTATCAAGTTTAAAGAGACAGTCACTAAATGAGTTACCGAACACCGAGAAGTCGTCCATGAAGACTTCCATAAAGTCTTCTACCATATCATGGAAGATAGCCGTCATACAACGTTGGAAAGTAGCAGGGGCATTGCATAGTCCGAACGGCATTCTCCTATAGGCGAAGGTTCCATAAGGGCAGGTGAAAGTTGTCTTCTCTTGATCCTCGGGGGCAATGGGTATTTGGAAGAAACCTGAAAAACCATCTAAAAAACAATAATAATCATGTCCTGACAGTCTTTCTAACATTTGATCAATAAATGGAAGAGGGAAGTGATCTTTTCGTGTAGCATCATGGAGTTTGCGGTAGTCAATGCAAACTCTCCATCCAGTAACAGTTCTTGAAGGGATTAGCTCATTGTCGTCATTGAGTACAACCGTCATTCCTCCCTTTTTTGGTACAACGTGAATAGGACTGACCCACGAGCTGTCGGAAATTGGGTAGATAAGTCCGGAGTCAAGTAATTTCACAATTTCATTTTTCACCACGTCTTGGACTTTTGGATTCAAACGCCTTTGGGGTTGGATAGTTGGTTTGAATTCATCTTCCATGAGGATTTTATGTGTACAGAATGACGGGCTAATTCCCTTAATATCAGACATACTCCACGCTAATGCTCCTCTTCGTTTATATAGTACCTGCAAAAGGGAATCTTTTTCTTTTGGCGTTAAATCAGATGCAATAATAACGGGCGAATCAGTGTTCCCATTTAAATAGGCATATTCCAAAGTAGAAGGGAGATCCTTAAGCACAGGTTTAACATTATCAATTTCATTAGCACTAGCGGAATAAACTTGTTCTTTAATTATTTCGTTGCTGTCATCAGATAAATGCGCCGCATCGGTATTTCTGATGCGCCGTATGGCGTTACAAACAGCGGAATCAACAGCGAAATAATTTTCAATAGTATTTTCATCAACTTGATCTTCTATAGCAATTGTCTTTTCTAAATTTTTAAGCAGAAAAGAATCAAGCAAATTACTTTTTAACAATTTCTGAGTAAATTGATTAATCGTGTCATCAGAAACATCGATATTATAGCATTCATCGTCTTCAGAATTATTTTTACTCATAGATTGTTCCATATTAAATTCAACCTCATCGTTTCCTATGGTAAGAGTTATATTTTTATTAAAAACATCAATCATGGCCCTAGCAGTGGCTAAAAATGGTCGTCCTAATATTATAGGAGTTCTAGAATTTTCGGGCATATCGAGGATAACAAAGTCAATAGGTAATTCAAATTTATCAACTTTTATTAGTATATTTTCAGCTATTCCTAATGGGTATTGTATGGACCTATCAGCTAGCTCTAAGCACATCCTAGTAGGTTTTGGCTCACCAAGGCCTAATTTTTCATACATAGAAGAGGGCATAAGACTTATACTAGCTCCTAGGTCGGCTAAAGCATTTCCAATATGTAAATTTTAAATTTGACAAGGAATAGTGAAACTCCCTGGATCTTTTTCCTTAGATGGAAGTTTGTTGAGCAATGCTGCTGAGCTTCTTTCCCTCATTGTTACAGTGCAAGCCTCTTCAAGTTTGGACTTGTTTATAAGTAAGCTCTTCAGATATTTAGCGTATTTTGGCATTTGCACTAGGGCTTCCATAAATGGTATGCTTAGCTGCAGCTGCTTGAGATTTTCCAAGAACTTCTTTTGATAGGAATCTTATTTCTCCTTCCTTACCCTATGTGGGAAAGGTAGTGTTGATCGTTTAGGTTCAACAGAAGGTTCTTCTCTAATTACAGGTTCTGGATTAGTCTCTTTTGGTTGCTCTTGCTCAGGTGATAGAGATTCAGGGGAAATCTTGTTTGTACTGTCATCCTCGGGTGTCTCTCCGATTTGAAAGGTTGACTTTCCGCCTCTAGTTGTAATCCCTTTTAAATCATGCTTTACCAAAAGAATCTTGTTAAGCACCGTTGACAATTGGTGCACTTCAATTGCCAATCCATTAATCATGTTGTTTTGTTCCTTTAGTAACAGCTCATGACTGCCTTTGAATTCATTAATAAAGTTTCTTGCTTCATGATGTTCTTTTTCATTTGCTTGAGCGATTTGTAGTGCAAACTCTTCCATGGTAAGGTTTCTTAGGGGTCTTCCGAACCAGTTGGGGAAAATATCGAACATTGTTCCTGAAAATTAAAGACAGGTAGATTTCAAAGTAAAAATTTCCTAGTATAAGGGTTAGAGTATTTTCCATTCGGAGATAAGAAAAATAAAAGTTGCTGATATCTGCGGACTATGCGCCGTATCCAAAAAGTTGGATACGCCGTATCTTATGATCGTTAAAATTTAATCAGACTTTATTCAGAAAATAGATACGCCGCTTAGAAATTAGAATGCGCCGTATCAATTTTAATTATCAAAAATCAATATACTTATTAAAATTAAATGCGTCGTATTAACAAAAGTTAATGCGCCGTATTTTCGTTACGTCTCAAAATACAAGATTTTTGATTCAGAAGATACGTCGTATCGACAAAGATCGATGCGTCGTATCTGTTTAATAATTCGAAAACTGTTTTTAATTAAAATAATAGATACGCCGTATCTGCAAAAGCAGATGCGTCGTATGGCGTTATCGTTTAGATTTTTTTTATTAAAAACAGATACGCCGTATTTTGGGGAAAGATGCGTCGTATCGAATTAATTAAACGCGTTGTATTTTATAAAAATTAAACGCAATACGCCGTATCTATGAAAATAGATGCGCCGTATCGTTTAAATAAGCTCAGTACAACGATAGCAGTATACAGAAAAACAGAAAAATAAAAACAAAAATAAACACAAACGAAAATAAACAAAAATTAAACACACGAAAACAGAAAATATGCAAAATAATACAATGAATGCAATTTAACCTAATATACAACACGGTTAGCGGTTAGAATAAAAATTAAAAAGAAAAACCTAATTAAAATACTAATCAAATTAATAGATAATAACAATTCACTCCCCGGCAGCGGCGCCAAAAACTTGATGCGCGTGTGCGTATGCTCTAATTTATACCCACGGTATGTCGTTGTGGTTTTAGCAGTATTCAAGTTTTAAATTTATATTTAGCCGACTTATCAATAACACACACACTTTAACGAGCAGTGTACCCGGTCAGTATGAATATAATGGTAAGTAGAGTGTCGATCACTAAGAGTGGAACGTATTATCTAGTTATCCTAATCCGTATTTTAATATCTTAAGTTAGCTATACAACCTAATCTAACGCAAGGGGGTTTCAGCCTGAGAGACTGGCACGGTTTGGTTGCGATTAATTATAAACTAAACTAATAAGCACGAATCAGCGAGTAGCACACACGTACACAGATAAATACTTGAGACAATAAGAAGGCCTGTCCTGATAGTTAAGTAGCTTGTCACTTGTTTTATTGCTAGTTTTATATGAAGTGTATAGTTCAATGCAACGCACCGAGATTAAGTCCTTTCTCGTTGGTTCTAATCTTATCGGCGAGTAAACCCTTAATGATTACTTATGACTATCCTATTTATCTTTCTTCCTACTTTCCTACAGACGATAGAATGCATAGGCGATCTAATAAATAGGCGAGGAAGGGGCATGGCGACCCAAGCAATGCTCAGCTAGACACAGAGGTTATCAATGCACTAATAAAAGTCACCAAAGACATCAACATATAAACTTTAATTAATGGGAAAGCAATTTTAAGGGGAGTTGAAGTGAATGATAACATAACACAAGCCCATCAATCCTGACCAATTAAAGTGTACTAATACAATAAAACAAAACTACTTAATGAATTAAATACATGCAGGACCTTCTTACAGCTCTTGTATCTTCGTTCAAAGTGTGTCTTGTGCTGCTACTTCGACTGAATTCGGCCTAGGGTTTCTGTGGTCTTCTGTCTTCTAAAACTAAGGCTCTCGAAATTCGTTTGGTCTTGGGGTATTTATAGTTTCTATCTGAGGGTAAGATGCGGCGCATTGAATAAGTAGATGCGGCGCATTGACTTAACTTCGCGTGGGGTCCAAGATTAATATATTCAGGAATATTCGTACACCGCCAGAAGATGCGGCGTAACTCCATTCTTAGATGCGGCGCATGTCCTTGCTGTCTTGGATCGTATCTTGTGAAATCTTGATAGTGATGCGCTGTATGTAATAAGTAAGATGCGGCGTATCTGGAGCAGAATGTCTTGATCTTGTACATTTCAGTAGACTCTTAACTTCTTGTTTGTTTTGCTCCATAATTAGTCCAAAATAGCTCAGTTTCACATAATACTTGTTTTTACCTGAGAATTACAAAAGTAAACGATTAAGTATCAATTCTCATATATAATATAATAAAACAAGTCAAATAAATAGGATAAATGATGGTAATAAAATGTACTTATTTGAGTTCATCACCCTGCTACCTGTTCTATGCAAAACCCCCCAAGCGATCAACTTTTGTAAAATCTTCATAATAGGACTCCTTAACTTGGATGAGTTCCTTCTACTACAACCTGGATCTCCCACTCTATTCCAATAATCCGCTAGACCCTCATAATCATTATGCTTTCTTACCAACCTTGCAAAATGAACTGGAAACAAACGATGCTCAATTTCATCTTGATCGTATAGACCAAGAACTACAGCAAACTCCGGCAATGTATAAACATGTTCCCTACCACAGAGCCTAAACCAGATACATCTATCATTCACAACATCCACAATCTTCCTTTCAAAATAAAATGTAGAGAAAAACTCCAAACACCATTCTCGGTTAACATTCTCATAAATACTAAATGCTCTTTCCCACGAAAGATCTTCAAAACTATCACCGTCTCCCTCATAAACATACGACATCCTCATCATGTTTCTTAACTCAGTCTCACAATTATACTCCACAAATAAACTCCAATCGACTAACCTTGGTTTAGCAATTTTTCTTCCTTGTAGCTTCGAAAGACGCACCCGAAAAGCGTGCTTTTCCTCCATGCTCTTAACCTTGCTGAACTTCAAGTTTTCATTACTTTCAGAATTGAGAGTATATTGAACCTTACTCTTGGCATTCCTTTGCACAAACTTCGTTACAATCGGATGCACTCTACCACGTGATGAACTCGAGCCACCTGCAAGATAACTCTGTAGAAAACACAAACATATGATAGTATAAGAGCATAAAAACCAAGATGACATTGTAATACCCAAAATTTCAAAACATGCAAAATTACCAAAATACCCTTGTAACTTAAAATTTCAATTAATGATTAAATAAAACATCAAATAAATCCTAAACACTTGGTAACTAGCAACATATGAAGTATGATAATTTTTGCATGAATATTTTAATAATCTAAATGTATTAAAAATACTTGTCACACCATAAAAATTACATAGGCCGAATTTCTTAATATATATATATATATATATATATATATATATATATATATATATATATATATATATATATATATATATATATATACATTTATTCTCTTGTTAAATAATTTAAATTAACTAAAAATAAGATAAGCATACAATTAAAAGAGGAAATCTTGACAAATCAATTATAATCTCATCAAATCCTCCTTGGGCCGAAATCCATGCCCTCTCTTCATTCAATCACACGGTTTTCTTATTTATTTCCTTTTTCACATTCTTTACACCCTAAAAACAAAACAAAAAAATCCCCTACTCTTCATACGAATTTCTGGAGGCTGCTACCTATTTTTCCTGGGTTCTTTCAAGTGCAAGGAAGGTGTCAAAAATCGTTCCAAGGCTGTTGGGTCGCTAGGGTGCTCGAGGGAGTTTTGTTGGGTCGAATTGTTCTAGCCGATAGACCAAAAATTGTTTCTTGTTCATCCTTGGTTCGAATCCTGCAAAAGGGTATTTGTATCATTCCTTTTAATCATTCTCTTCATATTTACACATTTGAATCATCACCATGCATGCTAGATAAATCATGATAATTCTTTATATCAAAAACGTGAAATAAAACCTAAACCGGCCATGCAATTTTCTAGGCATTTTATTTATTTTATTCTGGTTCTTTACATGTCATATAACACTAGAAAAATGATCCTTGTATTTATCGAAGCCTAAATCATCCTTGGTGAATTATTCTTGAAACCGGATTAAAAAGAAAAAGGGTTAAAAATAAAAAGCTAAATCGAATGGGTTAGGGTTAGGGTTCTTGATGTTTGATTTGGTACAATTAATGCATTTTAAGGTTGAATTAATGATTGGTGAATTTTAGGGTTAGGGTTTTCATATTTTTATTTATATTGATTGATAATTATAAAGTTTTGGGTGTGTTTTGTAATTTTATAAACTTGTGGGTTATTTTTGTAAGATACCTTGGACCAGGGTTGAATCGTATAAAATATAATATGGGGGTATTATATGTAAAATTTGTAACTAAAAGGTTTAAATGGTAAATTATGTAATTACGTATTCGACTTGAAAATTTATAAACTCGAGGGGCTTGTTTCTAAATTCTGTAAAATGGAGGGTGTCTCGTATAAATATTAATGTAAGGGGTGTAATGTGTAATTTTGAATAATTGAAGGCTTAATGTGTAAATATGAATATTATAAGGATTTAAATCGTAATTTAATTAATTATAAGGTTTAATTTGTAATTTAATTAATTAAAGGGTCTAACTTGTAAAATTGTTAAAGTTAAAGGATTTGAATTGTAATTATGGGAAACTTATGGATTAAAATGAATAACTTGTAATATTTGCACTTTAGACCTTATCTTTGGCATATTTGCATTTAAAACCCTAAAATATAGAAAGTTGTCATATTTAACCCTAAACTATTATAACTTGCTAAAATGAACCCTATTTTCCATAATAATGATTAATTGATAATTTAACTTAATTTATAAAACTAAATCTTTCTAATTATGGAAACCTGCTAATTATAGAAATTTACTTAAAATGAGTAAACTTACTTAAAGTGGAAACTTACTATATATGGAAAGTTGCTAAATTTGGAAAGTTACTTAAAATGGAAAGATAAACTAAAATTAGTAATCTGAATTAAGAACCATTTGTAATTCTATTTTCTACTCCTTTAGGTGTGAACAAGGAGTGATCTGATTCCAGTCAGGTGTTTGCTATTCTTGTGTTTTGCTTGCTTTCTTAATAAGGTACAGATATTCTGACCTTCTCACAGGTTTCTCATGAACTCTCTCTTTTGTTTATCTTATATCCTTGAACCTTGCTATGCTCCCCTTGATTTGTGAACCTTGCTATGTTTCCCTTGAATTGTGAACCTTTGATATGATCCACTTGATTTGAACCTTGCTATAAACCCTTGCTATGATTTCTTGTTTTGAACCTTGACTTGAACCTTGATATAAACCTTGATATGATATATTGAAATGGAAACTTGACTTGAACCACTTGATATGAAACTTGAACTTGGACACTTGATACTTGACCCTTGACCCACAGTTTGATACTACGAGCCACTACTTGTATACTAGGCATGAGGGTTTCATGTCCTTGTCATTGATGCACCGATGGCATGACTCTAGGGTAGGAGAGTGATGACCTATCCCGTCCCTTGACTTGACTTGTTACGTAGAGGAAGTACTTGGCCTACTGGGGCGTATGGATGCATCCTAGATTTGTTTACTTGTTTCGATGGATATATCTTGATTTACTTGCTATATATATAGTTGGTGACTGATGGTGTGTGCGATGCACGTCTTTCACATCTTGGGAGCTCATGACTCCAACCCTTGAGGTATCCCCTCACATTATACTTGGTATACCGAGGTCTCCCCTCCGTATACATAGCTATTTGGTTACTTTACTTGATACTTGACTTGACTTGGGCTCGTGGTGGATTACTGTTTCCTTTACTCTTATCTATTTTATTATTCCTTAACTCTTGATATATCTGCATGATCTTTACTTCTTTTACATTTCACTATTCTCTATTACTGCCTTGTTATCGTTATATCTGTTCACTGAGCTCTCGTAGCTCAGCCGCATTTCCTTTTCCTGCGGCAGGTATTTAAGCTAGGAGCTGGGTTTTGCTTTGGGATGAGAGCAGTTTGTGTGAAGCATTGACCTTAGTCATCTTAGTTTGCCATTTTGGATTTAGACTTGTTTATGCCATTGTTTGGGCACTTGGATTATTATGTACTTCATTTATTTTCATCTTCGTTGATCTTATGCACTTGATATAAGTCTTGTTGGCTTATTTTCCTTTGGTTATTGATGTTAAGACTTCCGTTTTTTGTTATTGAATGTTCTGATATGAAACCATTGTTGTGATATCTCTACCCTTGTCGGGTTGGGGTGTTACAATTTATGAAACCATAAGTTGTAACACCCCAACCCGACAAGGGTAGAAGTGCCACATTATGGTGACATATCAAAGCAAACATAAGCATACATCTTTAGTAATACAAAGGAATCTCAAAGGTTACAAAGGAAATACAAAGTTACAAAAGAGAACAAAGAGATAAATACTAAGTCTGAAAATGCAAATCCTTGTAGTCATCTCTATTTCAAAATAGCTATCAAAGTGTAGTCCTCTAAGTCCAACGGTACTCTTCACTCATAACCCAGCTTCTTACAAAAACCTGCCGCAGGAAAAGAAATGCGGCTGAGCTTAAAAAGCCCAGTGAACAGATATAGAGGTAACAAGCAGTAATAATGGAATAGTGAAGTAAGGGAAACAATGCAAGGTATAATAAGAGTTAGGAAAAAAGTAAAAGATTATAAGGTAAAGAAAACAGTAATCCACCACGAGCCCAAGTCAAGTCAAGTATCAAGCCAAGTATCAAGTCAAGTATCAAGTCAAGTAACCAAGTAGCCATGTATATGGAAGGGAGACCTCGGTATACCAAGTATAATGTGAGGGGATACCTCAAGTGTTGGAGTCATGAGCTCCCAAGATGTGAAAGACGTGTATCGCACACACCATCCGTCACCAAGTATATAACAAGTAATATCATGATAAATCCATCGAAACAAGTAAACAAATCTAGGATGCATCCATACGCCCCAGTAGGCCAAGTACTTCCTCTACGTAACAAGTCAAGTCAAGGGACGGGATAGGTCATCACTCTCCTACCCTAGAGTCATGCCATCGGTGCATCAATGACAAGGACATGAAACCCTCATGCCTAGTATACAAGTGGTGGCTCGTAGTATCAAACTTTGGGTCAAGGGTCAAGTATCAAGTGTCCAAATTCAAGTTTCATATCAAGTGGTTCAAGTCAAGTTTCCATTTCAATATATCATATCAAGGTTCAAGTCAAGGTTCAAAACAAGAAATCATAGCAAGGGTTTATAGCAAGGTTCAAATCAAGTGGATCATATCAAAGGTTCACAATTCAAGGGAAACATAGCAAGGTTCACAAATCAAGGGGAGCATAGCAAGGTTCAAGGATATAAGATAAACAAGAGAGAGAGAGTTCATGAGAAACCTGTGAGAAGGTCAGAATATCTGTACCTTAGACCGCAAGTGAAAACACAACTAGAAACGAAAAGATCGGAAGTAAACTCCATCTTCAGCGAATCTACACGGATTTATGATCGTCTGATTAATAACTTATTTTAAATCAGATTACTTATTTTAGATGTAGTGCGACACCAACATACACACACAAATGAGACGGGATCAAAATCTAAAAACCATGCGTACGAAACCAAAGCTTTACCCCGACTTAACCATTATGTGAATGATTATAACTCAACATCTTTGAATATGTATGATCGTAGTTTTCAAGTTCATAAAGCGTTAATATGTTTTAACCTGTTAACCACTCGTCTCATCTAAAATGGTCTTTTGATTTGGGTTCTAATATCAACGCATCCCATTAAAATCGTATAATATGCAAGACCACAATTTATACACTTTCAAGCTTCATAAATCGACACGTGATTAATCCCATAACTTATTTATGTTGACGGTATTAGAAAGCATGCATTGTTTTATATAATATTACTACATACCTACATGAGTCTCAACAACTGTTTCTTCAAGAAATCTTTTTAAATCTGTTTGAGTAGCATATTAGTAGGTTCGAATGGTTTATGTACAATATATGACAAACGATAATATCAATGATTTCTTCGAGAACGAGATTCAAGGGTTTACCTTCTAACCAAACGATCGAGATAGAAAGACGAAGACGAACACAACCATGAAGTCTGTGATGAAACTAATCTGGTCGGAACCCAAACTCAAACACGGGCACGAACCAAAATTTCAGCAAGCACGAACCGATCGAATACGGACACAAGATTCAGCTGACACGATATAACCAAAAACTAATGCACGATCATGAACATCTTTAGTAATACAAAGGAATCTCAAAGGTTACAAAGGAAATACAAAGTTACAAAAGAGAACAAAGAGATAAATACTAAGTCTGAAAATGCAAATCCTTCTAGTCATCTTTATTTCAAAATAGCTATCAAAGTGTAGTCCTCTAAGTCCAACGGTACTCTCCACTCATAACCTAGCTTCTTACAAAAACCTGCCGCAGGAAAAGAAATGCGGCTGAGCTTAAAAAGCCCAGTGAACAGATATAGAGGTAACAAGCAGTAATAATGGAATAGTGAAGTAAGGGAAACAATGCAAGGTATAATAAGAGTTAGGGAAAAAGTAAAAGATTATAAGGTAAAGAAAACAGTAATCCACCATGAGCCCAAGTCAAGTCAAGTATCAAGCCAAGTATCAAGTCAAGTATCAAGTAACCAAGTAGCCATGTATCCGGAGGGGTGACCTCGGGATACCAAGTATAATGTGAGGGGATGCCTCAAAGGTTGGAGTAGCTAACTCCCAAGCTGTGAAAGACATGTATCGCACACACCATCAGTCACCAAGTATATAACAAGTAATATCATGATAAATCCATCGAAACAAGTAACAAATCTAGGATGCATCCATACGCCCCAGTTGGCAAAGTACTTCCTCTACGTAACAAGTCAAGTCAGGGACGGGATAGGTCATCATTCTCCTACCCTAGAGTCATGCCATCGGTGCATCAATGACAAGGACATGAAACCCCCATGCCTAGTATACAAGTGGTGGCTCTTAGTCTCAAACTATGGATCAAGTATCAAGTGTCCAAGTTCAAGTTTCATATCAAGTGGTTCAAGTCAAGTTTCCATTTCAAGTATATCATATCAAGGTTTATATCAAGGTTCAAGTCAAGGTTCAAATCAAGAATCATAGCATAGGGTTTATAGCAAAGGTTCAAATCAAAGTTCAAATAGATCATATCAAAGGTTCATAATCAAATGATTCGTAGGTTCATAGTAAAGATTTAATTCAAAGGTTTCATATCAAACGCGTATTTAGAAGTAATCTTTCAATAAGTGACTTTCATAAAATGATATTTAGTAAAGACTTTCATAAAGATAGTCTTTAAGTAGTTTTCATAAAACTTTTAGTAAAATTTCATTTAAAAGTGGTATCGCATCATGCTCAACAACATCATTTTAAAATAGCTTTTCTCAAAACATTTTCATATATAATTAAGAAAGGTTTTCGCATCCAGTTATAATATCAAATGAACCTTCAAGGTATCCAAGGATTTGAATATTCATGTCACAGGGTGACGAACGAATTATATCAAGTATCAAGGGAACATAGCAAGGTTCAATTTATCAAGGGGAGCATAGCAAGGTTCAAGGGAGTAAAATAGACAGAGAGAGAGAGAGAGAGTTCATGAGAAACCTGTGAGAAGGTCAGAATATCTGTACCTTAGACCGCAAGTGCAAACATAATCAGAAACATAAAGATCGAAATCAAACTCCTTCTTCAGCGAATCTACACGAATACACGATCATCTTATTATTAATATCTTATTTAAATCAGATTACTTATTTTAGTCGGCTTTTCATTTTTAGAAACTTTCTATTTTTAGTAACTTCCTATTTTTAGTAAGTTTTTCGATTTAATAACGTTTGGGGTTAAAAATGCAAATTAGATAACTTTTAGACTTAATATGATCAATATTATAGTTTAAGGTTAAATATGCCAAATTGCCAACATTTAATAGTTTATGGTTCATATTGTAATTTAATTCTACCAATGACCAAAGTAGGATTATATCTAGGTGGACCAACTGATAAAAATGAAGACACATCAAAAGGTTCATGCATGACACCAAACTGCTTACACATGCCTATAGGATTATTATTATTATTTCATGTAGTTTCATAATGAGATATAGGCTTACATGATAATTGACCAAAACAGAATCAAGTGACAAGGACATGAAACCCTCATGCCTAGTATACAAGTGGTGGCTCGTAGTCTCAAACTCAGCTGATGCGGAAGGGTGAAAAATTTGAATGGATGGATGAACGTGAGGAGAGTTTCGAGGAGTTGAAATGGAGATTGGTGTCCGCTCCCATTTTGACTTTACCATCTGGTTCTGGAGGTTTTCAGATTTACAGTGATGCTTCAAAGAAGGGTTTAGGCTGTGTGCTTATGCAACACGGTAAGGTAATTGCCTATGCTTCCAGGCAATTAAAACCCTACGAAGAGAACTATCCTACCCATGATCTTGAATTGGCTGCTGTTGTGTTTGCTTTGAAAATCTGGAGACATTACTTGTATGGTGAATCATGTGATATCTTCACAGATCACAAGAGTCTCAAGTACATCTTTACCCAAAAGGAGCTTAACATGAGACAGAGGAGATGGTTAGAGCTTCTTAAAGATTATGACACGAATATCCAATATCATCCAGGCAAGGCAAATGTTGTTGCAGATGCCCTTAGTCGGAAATCTGGCATGATTGCTAGTTTGGAGATTGAACCCCGTGTTCTCAGGGACTTAGAGCGGTTGGATGTTGAATTGTGTATACGAGGCTATGATGGATACTGGGCCAGTTTAAAGGTGGAATCAAACCTTATGTTACGAATTAAGGAAGCTTAGAAAGACGATGGTGAACTTTGGGCTATAGTGCAAAATGTTGAAGAGGGTAAACAGACTGAGTTCAGAGTCGATGATAACAGAGTTGTATGGTATGAGGATTGCCTATGTGTGCCTAATGATCCTGATTTGCATGAAGCTGTGTTGACTGAGGCTCATAGTTCCCCTTTCACTATTCATCCTGGTTCTACCAAGATGTATCGGGACCTTAAGCAACACTTTTGGTGGAATGGTATGAAGCAGGACGTGGCTTTGTTTGTGGCTAGATGTATGACTTGTCAGCAGGTCAAGATTGAGCACCAGCGGGCTAGTGGATTGTTACAGCCTTTGGAGATTCCTGCTTGGAAATGGGATGAGATCTCCATGGATTTTGTTTCTGGTTTGCCTTTGACTCGTAAAAGACATGATGCGATTTGGGTGGTTGTTGATCGGCTAACCAAATCTGCTCATTTCTTACCTATTCGTATGAACTATAGTATTAGTAAGTTGGCGGAGATTTTTCAGCAGGAGATTGTTAGATTACATGGTACTCCTTCGGCTATTGTTTCTGATAGAGATCCGCGTTTCACTTCTCACTTTTGGAAAGGGCTTCATAAAGCTTGGGGCGCTCGTCTTAAGTTCAGTACTGCATTCCATCCTCAAACTGATGGTCAACCGGAGAGGACCATTCAGACTTTGGAAGATATGTTAAGGGCTTGTGCTTTGGAATGGACCGGAAGTTGGGATGAGTATTTGTGCCTGGTGGAGTTTGCCTACAACAACAGTTGGCATGCTAGCATCAAGGCAGCACCTTTTGAACTTCTGTATGGTAGGAAGTGTAGAGCACCGATTTGTTGGAATGAAGTGGGTGAACGTCTAATTGAGGGTCCTGAGATGATTGAGATCACTAATGAAAAGATGGCCGTTGCTAAGGAGAAATTGAAAGAGGCACGTGCTCGTCAGAAGAGTTATGCTGACAAGCATCGTCGTGATTTGGAGTTTAATGTTGGTGACCGGGTATTACTTAAGGTATCTCCGTTTCGTGGGGTTAAGCGTTTTGGGATCAAGGGCAAGCTCAGTCCTCGATTTATTCGTCCGTTTGAGATTTTGGACCGTATCGGAGAAGTTTCTTATCATTTAACTTTGCCTCCTCAGCTATCACATGTGCATAAAATCTTCCATGTATCTCTTTTGAGGGGATACAACTATCATCCTTTGCATGCGGCATCATATCCATTTGATCAGATTCGGCCTGATATGTCTTTGTCTGAAGAGCCGGAAGCTGTTATAGATCGACAGGAAAGAGTCATGAGAAACAAGGTCATTCCGTTTGTAAAGATTCTTTGGAAGAATCACCCAGAGCGTGAGGCTACCTGGGAAACCGAGGAATCGATACGAACCAGTTATCCACATTTCTTGTTATAGTATGGTATGTCCTTGTTTTGTTTTCGTTCTGTTTTCTTTCTGCTTCCTTGCAAATTTCGAGGACGAAAATTTTCTTTTAGAG
Organism: Artemisia tridentata subsp. tridentata; assembly: GCA_021014915.2. Lineage (NCBI taxonomy): Eukaryota > Viridiplantae > Streptophyta > Magnoliopsida > Asterales > Asteraceae > Artemisia > Artemisia tridentata. The sequence continues at coordinate 437,444,333 of CP139507.1, read as the reverse complement.
GGAAGAAGTTGTAATACCCAAAATTTCAAAACATGCAAAATTACCAAAATACCCTTGTAACTTAAAATTTCAATTAATGATTAAATAAAACATCAAATAAATCCTAAACACTTGGTAACTAGCAACATATGAAGTATGATAATTTTTGCATGAACATTTTAATATTCTAAATGTATTAAAAATACTTGTCACACCATAAAAATTACATAGGCCGAATTTCTTATATATATATATACATTTATTTTCTTGTTAAATAATTTAAATTAACTAAAAATAAGATAAGCATACAATTAAAAGAGGAAATCTTGAAAAATCAATTATAATCTCATCAAATCCTCCTTGGGCCAAAATCCATGCCCTCTCTTCACTCAATCACACGGTTTTCTTATTTATTTCCTTTTTCACATTCTTTACACCCTAAAAACAAAACTAAAAATCCCCTACTCTTCATACGAATTTTTGGAGGCTGCTACCTATTTTTTTTGGTTTCTTTCAAGTGCAAGGAAGGTGTCAAAAATCGTTCCAAGGCTGTTGGAGTGCTAGGGTGCTCGAGGGAGTTTTGTTGGGTCGAATTGTTCTAGCCGATAGACCAAAAATTGTTTCTTGTTCATCCTTGGTTCGAATCCTGCAAAATGGTATTTGTATCATTCCTTTTAATCATTCTCTTTATGTTTACACATTTGAATCATCACCATGCACGCTAGATAAATCATGATAATTCTTTATATCAAAAACGTGAAATAAAACCTAAACCGGCCATGCGATTTTCTAGGAATTGTACATATTTTATTCTGGTTCTTTACATGTCATATAACACTAGAAAAATGATCCTTGTATTTATCGAAGCCTAAATCATCCTTGGTGAATTATTCTTGAAACCGGATTAAAAAGAAAAAGGGTTAAAAATAAAAAGCTAAATCGAATGGGTTAGGGTTAGGGTTCTTGATGTTTGATTTGGTATAATTAATGCATTTTAAGGTTGAATTAATGATTGGTGAATTTTAGGGTTAGCGTTTTCATATTTTTATTTATATCGATTGATAATTATAAAGTTTTGGGTATGTTTTGTAATTTTTATAAACTTGTGGGTTATTTTTGTAAGATACCTTGGACCAAGATTGAATCGTATAAAATATAATATGGGGTATTATACGTAAAATTTGTAACTAAAAGGTTTAAATGGTAAATTATGTAATTATGTATTCGATTTGAAAATTTATAAACTCGAGGGGCTTGTTTCGTAAATTATGTAAAATGGAGGGTGTCTCGTATAAATATTAATATAAGGGGTGTAATGTGTAATTTTGAATAATTGAAGGCTTAATGTGTAAATATGAATATTATAAGGATTTAAATCGTAATTTAATTAATTATAAGGTTTAATTTGTAATTTAATTAATTAAAGGGTCTAACTTGTAAAATTGTTAAAGTTAAAGGATTTGAATCGTAATTATGGGAAACTTATGGATTAAAATGAATAACTTGTAATATTTGCACTTTAGACCTTATCTTTGGCATATTTGCATTTAAAACCCTAAAATATAGAAAGTTGTCATATTTAACCCTAAACTATTATAACTTGCTAAAATGAACCCTATTTTCCATAATAATGATTAATTGATAACTTAACTTAATTTATAAAACTAAATCTTTCTAATTATGGAAATCTGCTAATTATAGAAATTTACTTAAAATGAGTAAACTTACTTAAAGTGGAAACTTACTATATATGGAAAGTTGCTAAATTTGGAAAGTTACTTAAAATGGAAAGAAAAACTAAAATTAGTAATCTGAATTAAGAACCATTTGTAATTCTATTTTCTACTCCTTTAGGTGTGAAGAAGGAGTGATCTGATTCCTGTCAGTGTTTGCTATTCTTGTGTTTCGCTTGCTTTCTTAATAAGGTACAGATATTCTGACCTTCTCACAGGTTTCTCATGAACTCTCTGTCTTGTTTATCTTATATCCTTGAACCTTGCTATGCTCCCCTTGATTTGTGAACCTTGCAATGTTTCCCTTGAATTGTGAACCTTTGATATGATCCACTTGATTTGAACCTTGCTATAAACCCTAGCTATGATTTCTTGTTTTGAACCTTGACTTGAACCTTGATATAAACCTTGATATGATATATTGAAATGGAAACTTGACTTGAACCACTTGATATGAAACTTGAACTTGGACACTTGATACTTGACCCTTGACCCACAGTTTGATACTACGAGCCACCACTTGTATACTAGGCATGAGGGTTTCATGTCCTTGTCATTGATGCACCGATGGCATGACTCTAGGGTAGGAGAGTGATGACCTATCCCGTCCCTTGACTTGACTTGTTACGTAGAGGAAGTACTTGGCCTACTGGGGCGTATGGATGCATCCTAGATTTGTTTACTTGTTTCAATGGATATATCTTGATTTACTTGTTATATATATATACTTGGTGACTGATGGTGTGTGCGATGCACGTCTTTCACATCTTGGGAGCTCATGACTCCAACCCTTGAGGTATCCCCTCACATTATACTTGGTATACCGAGGTCTCCCCTCCGTATACATGGCTACTTGGTTACTTGACTTGATACTTGACTTGACTTGGGCTCGTGGTGGATTACTGTTTCCTTTACTCTTATCTATTTTATTATTCCTTAACTCTTGATATATCTGCATGATCTTTACTTCTTTTACATTTCACTATTCTCTATTACTGCCTTGTTATCGTTATATCTGTTCACTGAGCTCTCGTAGCTCAGTCGCATTTCCTTTTCCTGCGGCAGATATTTAAGCTAGGAGCTGGGTTTTGCTTTGGGATGAGAGCAGTTTGTGTGAAGCATTGACCTTAGTCATCTTAGTTTGCCATTTTGGATTTAGACTTGTTTATGCCATTGTTTGGGCACTTGGATTATTATGTACTTCATTTATTTTCGTCTTCGTTGATCTTATGCACTTGATATAAGTCTTGTTGGCTTATTTTCCTTTGATTATTGATGTTAAGACTTCCGCTGTTTTGTTATTGAATGTTCTGATGTGAAACCATTGTTGTGATATCTTTACCCTTGTCGGGTTGGGTGTTACAGACATGGTTTAGAAGTCACAAAACTCGTTTGGAAAAAATTTCATTTTTATTTACCGAGAGCTCCATCCGATCGGTATTACTCACCATCCGATCGGATAGAGTAATTGTCCCAGCCCAACCGATCGGTATCTACCCGCAAACGAATCGGTTGAGGCTTTCTGACTCAAGAAAAATTTTCTTTCTTAATTTCTAATCAATTCCAACAATCCAGCTCTATCCTATCCTGCATTTGATCGATCATAATGGTTTCTACATATCCCACTCGTCTCCAAACACGTTCATAACATATTCGCATAATTTCTCAACCTTCCTAGAACATATGAACACTACCAAATCAAATCTCTTTCATTGATGTGCTAATCAACAATGCATCTTCCTAGAATAACTAATCAACAACTAAATAACACCTGGAAACCATCAATTGCAATCCAAATCGATTTAAAGTTTTGACCCATTTTAATCCGAAAATTCAATCAATCAATTCTTCCTCAATACTTAATCAATCTATCTAATTCCTTTTGCAATGAATTCCTCAATCATTTACCCATCTATTCCACAAAAAATTACATCTTAATTCGAATTATATCAAAAATAACCAAATTTTGACCTAAATAAAGAAATTCGAATTAAAACCTAATTAGTACAAATTGATGATGTTACTTACTTTTTTAGGTGCCATAGATGATTCTTCAACACTCCTGCAACACTTAATAGACTTCTAATGGTCGATTTTTTGAATCCCAAGCTTGGTGGATTGAGTGTGTGTGTGTGCGTTTTTTGTGATTTTTGAAATCTTGAGTATATATATATATATTTCAATCCATCCGATCAGTATTTGATCCAACCGATTCGGATTGAATTTTTGCAAAAACTTCACTTTTCTTTTGTCAACACTTTTCTCACACTTTTAAGAACAAATGAGAAGTGTTTTTACTCTTCAAAAATATTTCTTTTAAGCATAAAAATACTTCAACACACTTAATCTTCCCAACTTGTTTTTCAATTCTATCTCTACAACTAAAACATAACATAACTCTTAAACTCAAAACATAACTTCATAAACTTAAAACTTAATAAACCAAGACAATTAAAAGGTCTAAACTCAAACTTAAACTTAAACTTAAACTTAAATGCAAACCTTAAACTACTAAAATGCATAAAAATTAAAAAGAAAACAAACAAAACACTAGCACAAGCTTTGTGCTTTTATTCTTCAAACTCTTGTCTTTCAACCTTCAAAATATTCGTGCCTCAAGATATCTTCATTTTGGAACTTCCCGGACAACTTCCGGTTAGTCATTTGCGTTTTAAACTTCCTTGTAAAGTTCCTTCCATCCGGACAAACTATATCAAACTTCACATGCCATTCTCCGTCTTCTTTTTCCTTCTTGTAAACACTTGCTCCTTCGGGTCCCCATTCCAAATTCTTCAATTGGACCGGTAAAGATCCAAGAAAATCTGTCAATTTGTTAAACACAAAAACATTCTTAAACGGGTTATAGAAAGCCTCCATCGCTAGAGCTCTTTCCATCTCATCTTCAATATCAAAGTAACTTGGGACAACCGGCCCATATTTAGGCCTCCCTTCTTCATCTCTACCTACTTCAAAGCAACCCAAGTGGTTTTCTTCTTCTTCTTCTTCATGAACTTCTTTAACAATCTTTCCTCTAGGCTTTGGATAATAGGTATGCTTCAAGATTCCATCACTTATAGTCATAGTACCTCTACCCATATCTATAATAGCTCCACAAGTTCTCAAAAATGTTCTTCCTAACAACAATGGTAACTCCTTGTCCACCGGAATATTAAGCACAAGAAAATCTGCCAAGAAAGCTTGATATCCTATTTGGACTCTAACATTCTTTACTTCTCCCATCGCTTTTGCTTGTGAATTATCAGCCATAGTAAGATTATATTGATTTGGTTGAGGATTAGCAAGTCCTAATCTCTTATACAATGGATACGGCATTACATTCACACTTGCTCCTGTGTCAGCCAACGCATAGATCGCATCGGTTCCATTAACTTTAATAGTTAACACAAAATTTCCTGGATCGCTCTCCTTTTTAGGCAACCCATTCTCAACAATCATTTCTCTTGCAATCTCATCAAAATTCTTATCCTCTAACCTAGCCCTTGCCATCATAACTGCTTCCAACTTCTTACAATAAGTCATGTAATTATTCAACACTTCTATTACCGGCTTCTCCTCCATAAGCTCCTTAAACTTTGTTTCCAAATTTTCCTGAATTGCTTCTTTTTGCTGTTGGGTTAATGGTTTAACTATTTGTGGTGTTTTTGGTGGTGAACTAGATGAAGAACTCTCATTCTTAGGGGTGGAGGGTTGGGTAAGTTTGTTAAGTGGTGTTTTCTTTCTATTTGCTTTGCCCATTTTAACAATCTCTCCCTTTCCTACCTTTTCTTCTACCATATCATCAACATCTATCCTCATCTCTCCCAATGCAAAATCAATCCTACATTTAGTCTTAACCATAAAATCTCTACCAAACACAACTTCTGGTTCATCCGCATTTCCATATTCCAAAACAACAAAATCAACTTTGAACACATGACCATGAATATTAACATTCACATCTTCCGTAATATAGTTGTCTCCATATTCCATATTAAGCTGAGCATCCCAAGCTTTAATACCTTCCACTCCACAAGGTGTAGAATACCTCATGAATGGTGCATCAAACTCCTTAGGTGGTGCTTGTGTAAACACAACAACTCTTTTCTCCTTAGGTGAACTAACATGACTTTCTCCAACTTCTTCTTGTCTTTCCAAATCAACCTTAGCTTCTTCCAAAATATTTCCCAAACTTTCCAATGAATCACCCGAATCTTTCAGCATCTCTTCCAAATTTCTCAAGTATTCCGAAACTTCGCTTAAACTCTCCATTCTACTTAAACACTAACTATAACATAACACTAACTTATAAATAAAATCAAAGCAAACAAACAAACAACTTCTAACTATTAAAACTTCAAAACAACTAAAAATTAAAAATTTCACAAAATTTTACCGAGGCATCCATCCGTTCGGTATTAGAACCCATCCGATCGGATGGTTGAATCGTTAAAACTCAGATTTGCCCAACCGAATCGGATGCGGGCAGCATCCGATCGGTTAGATCGAATTTTTCTATTTTTTTTTATTTTATTTTATTTTTTATATTTATTTAAAAACTAAATTAAGACTCCTTTTTTTTTTTTTTTTAAAGATAATAATTAAAAATAAACTAATTCATTAAAAATTAAAAACACATAATTAACAACTTAATGATCTTTAAACTAATTAATTACTTTATTAACTTGATTAACCATCAAACTCATTAACTATCATAATTAAGAAAAAAACTCTTAAACTACCAATTATTAAACTAAAATTAACTATCTTAACTACTAAATTAAAACATTAAAACTATTTTAACTATCACTATTAATTAACTTAATTACTCTTACACTTAAATACATTAAACATAACATTAAATAAACATAATAACTGAAAATTAATACTCGATCCTAAAAACTAAAAAAATTTTACCCCGAGGCCACCAACCGATCGGATGGAAATCCATCCGATTCGGTTGGCTCCGAACCAAACTTTTTTTTTTACTTTTTTACTACAAAACTTTTAAACTAGCAAACCAAACTACCAAGTAATTTAGACAATTCCCCGGCAGCGGCGCCAAAAACTTGATGTGTCGTGTGTAGTACAAGTTTTAAAAATTTATAAAATCAATTTATCCAATTCTCTAATCAACACATACGAGCAAGTATACTCGTCCGTAGTAGTAAAGGTGGGTAAGTTGAGATCGTCCCAAGGGAATTGGGGTTTAGGTTTGCAAAATAAGTTTTGACAAAAAGGATTGTCAATCCGATTTGGTGTAAATTCTAAGGTAAGTAAAAATCAATCAATCAAAAACAAATATAATTGTGTGTAATTCCATGACAATTGTATAGAGTAATCTAACAAGTTTGGTGAAACTTGTAATGATGCACAACTTAAAATGAGTGATTCACAATCAATGGTTTTTATCATGAGAAATCATCTCTAAGAATTCAATCTCCTAGTTAATTCCTTTCGGCCTTTGTTAACTAGTGCGATAATTCTATTAAACTCTTTTTTATTTGAAAAGCATTTCTTATCTTAGGAATTCCTACGAATCCTTTCGGCCTATTCTCGTGATGAAATCGTTTCCAAATCCATTTTAATGAGTTAATATGGTGCTTGTCACACACCATAGTCCATACTAATTCGTGCACTAACTTTTTGGAATAAAAACATAAAGAAAATCCTTTCGGCCTTTGTTAATCTTTAAAACTGTTTTTACCAACCAATTAAGCAATATTAGATTGTATTTCAACAAACTCATAAAACAAGATATGATTTCATGCATCACTATGAAGTAAGAATGCTCCAAAAATTATCACATCATACACACAAGCATAACCAAAATCACTCCCAAATAATCATAATTAAACACAAGTAATCAACCATACTTTCATTCATCTTAAAGTAAAAGTAGTTCATAATAACTCAAACAAGAAATACCTAGTTGTGAAATTACAAGAACTAGAATTGTGAAACTATAGCAACCACTCTCCTCCAATCGCCTATGATCACACGTAAACAAATCCACACTTGGACACAACTCTTGAGACTTGAACTCAAGATTCCCTGGACGTTCTCATAGCATCTACAAGCTTTCGGGAAATGATAATAAGTTTAGCAAGACTTGGTGTAAGCCTTACTAGGTTTTTGGTTTGTCACACTTGTAAACTAGCCAAGGATTCTTTAAATAAGTGAAGGAACTCTTTGGCCTCAAGCAAAAACGTCCTTAATCAGTAAATAACCAAGAAATGATAAGCCACCATGATTATGGGGCTTAAATTCGTCATTGAATGCGTTTTTGAAACTTCAGTCTCCTCCAACCGATCGGTATTGAGGTCCAACCGATCGGTTGGATCTCTCGGTAAATCAGTTTTTCTCCCATCCGAATCGGATGCGGGAACCATCCTATCGGATGGGCGATTCTGCCATGCATACTTTTATTTTTTCTTCCTTTTCTCGTTACGTGCTTGATCCTTTGTTTTACCACTATTTCTTTCCATAGAACTTGATATTTTCTTGATATATAAACATAGAAATCTTGACTTTATCAAATCCTTGAATTCTTGTGTGGCTCTTTTCTCGTTTCTTTCTCGTGATTCTTCAAATGTGCATAATTTCTTCATTTCTTCATCTTTTTATCATCTTTCCCTGTACTTGGCTATATTTACTTGCATATACACTTTTTCATGATTTAGTAACAAATATACACAAATATAACCAAATATGATGCACAAATCTAACGATAACGTGACTAAAAACATGTTCATTTTGAGCGTTATCAAATCCCCCACACTTGAGTTTTGCTCGCCCTCGAGCAAGTCTAGCTTTAAGAAAACTATACTCAATGGTCACTTCATTATGATTCTAAAAATCCAACAACTATCCACTGGAACAATTGTCATTTTTAACTTTTAGGTGTGAAAAATTCATGAAACATAAACAAGTTAATTCGAGCTTGATAACATAACTAAGCTCCTCTCATAGGCTTTTTAAATTCACTCAACACTCAAGGGTAAATTTAATGGCATATCACTCAATTGCTCAGACATGATTCACGTTTCTTACCATAAGCTTGTACGAGTATCAAAACAACAAAATAAAACATCAAAGAGGTCTTTTATTCGGGTTTGAGGTTAAAGGTTACGGTTACCTAGCTATTGTGCAAATATTTCATACAAGAATGTAATAGCTCGCTAACAACGAATTCTTGACTAGCCAAGCAACGGATGGTCACTAGATTGTACCCTTGGTTCGCTAACGACGTTATTTGCATAACGGATGGTCACCAAAACACGCACTAGCTCGCTAGCAACGTTTTTCAACTATTCAAAAACCCGGATGGTCACTAGAACATCCATGCACTTCATATCTAGACAAAGCCATCACTAAATCCGGATGCTCGAAAGCTAACAACGAATCAAGTAATTGGTAAAGGTAAGGATAAGACATGGGAATTATTTGTGATTGGTTTCTACAAAATAAAAACGAATAAATAAGAATCAAGTCCAAATTCCGTTCCCAACTCTTTATACCTCAAATGATCACTCCACCAAACTTCTTCGATTGTCATTCTTCCGCATCTCATACTAACTCCTTTCTTATCAATCAATCACCAAATATATATATATATATATATCTCGTCTTAGCACATTGGCTAATCGATATCTCAAACATACTTCATCTTCCTTCATCTTCATAATAATATAACACATTGGTTATCACTTTTTTTTTTCTACCCCCACACTTTGGATGAGCACACGCTACAAAAAATACAAATAAGAGTAGCGACCTCCTTCTTCAATGAAATAACATATACACATACAAAGTGTGGTCAACATGTAATCATCAAAAAATAACTAAAACTCTTTCCGCTGGGACATGTCCCCGCCGAAAGATTTCACCAAAAAAATTGATTTTCCCTCGTAGCATTTACTTTATCCCGCCAATAGTTTTGGCGAATAATTACAACTTTTAGCGGGGACGTGTCCCCGCAAAAAAGGCTGACTAAAAGACAAATTTACATCGCAGAAAGATTGGCTAAAATACAAATCTACATTCGGCGGGGACATGTCCCCGCCAAAAGTAATCGCTAAAACCTAGCCTCCATATTATCAGATCTCGTTTAACACTTAGTAAAAAAAAAAAAAAAAAAACTCATCTGCTTGCTGCTCTGCTGCTACCATCGCACCATCATCTGCTCGCATCTCCCCCACCACCACAACACCACCATCTCCACCACCACCACAGCACCATCATCTCCACCACAATACACCCACACTCGCACCATTTCCACAACCGATGCCCTCTCCTCATATTATTCTTTCCTCAACCCCTATCCTCATTTAATTCTTTCTTTTCTCATCTCCTTTCTTCCTTGCTCCCTCTCGTTTACAGTCTGTTGTCTAGGGCGGTTTGGCTTAATATGCAATTCTGCCTAGTTTATCAGTTAGTATAAACTGATGCAACAGAACCTGCTGTCGAGACTGGGGCTGTTTAACTTAGTTTATCAGTTAGTATAAATTGATGCAACAGAACGGCATATATCAGTTAGTATAACTAGGCTATAGGGGTAAAACTAGGGATGTTTTGGTTGTTTGTGTATGGCTGTCGAAGGGGTCGAGTTATAGGTACACATAATCATAGTTAAAGATACTTAGGTAGTTAACTGCACAAAAACTCAAACTCTTAAAATCATATGCTAACTAGCTTATTTATAAGAGTTTGTGATATTTAAAAGCTTTTATAACATTTTGCGACAAACAAACTTAACAAGTAGTGTGTATATATTATTATCTTTTTTAGTATATATTGTTATTTATTTGAATGTGTGTATATATATATGCGTATATGTGTTTCTTCACTAATTTTTATGTTCTTGTACTAGTACGTTTACAGATGGCAGATGTTATAGCTACGAGCCACGGTGGGGATGGAGGTCATGAGCCACCCCACCCTCCCGCGAGGAGGATAGGCTCTAACTGCGAGCGTAAGAATTTCTCGATTATTTTAATTAAACTTGATCATTATTTGAAATTGATAACTTGTTATTTTATGTCACCATCACTTGAATTTGATTACTTGCAGGGTCTAATTCGAGAGCTCCCAGGCCTAGGCCTACCAAGCCTGGTTCCAAAATAGGCAAAGGCGGGAAGGTGGTTCGTGGTGTGTAACCACTGGTAAAATTTTACTTAGTAATAAACTACTCAAGTTTGAAATTTATATTTAGCCGACTTATCAATAACACACACACTTAACGAGCAGTGTACCCGGTCAGTATGAATATAATGGTAAGTAGAGTGTCGATCACTAAGAGTGGAACGTATTATCTAGTTATTCTAATCAGTATTTTAATATCCTAAGTTAGCTATACAACCTAATCTAACGCAAGGGGGGTTCAGCCTGAGAGACTGGCACGGTTTGGTTATGATTAAATAGTAAACTAAACTAATGAGCACGAATCAGCGATTAGCACACACGTACACAGATAGATACCCGAGACAATATGAAGACCTGTCCTGATAATTAAGTAGCTTGTCACTTGTTTTATTGCTAGTTTTATATGAAGTGTATATAATTAAACCTTTCTCGTTGGCTCTAATCTTATCGGCGAGTAAACCCTTAATGATTACTTATGTCTATCCTACTTTTCTAGAGTATTGGGCATTTGTGATGCCCACGTCTCGTATACGCTAGAATAGATAGGCGAGGAAGGGGCATGGCGACCCAAGCAAGACTCAACTAGACACAAAGGTTATCAATGCACTAATAAAAGTCACCAAAGACATCAACATATAAACTTTAATTAATGGGAAAGCAATATTAAGGGGAGTGCATGATTTTCCGTATTCACATGACACAAGCCCATCAATCCTGATGAATTAAAGTGTACTAATACAATAAAACAAAACTACTTAATGAATTGAATACATGCAGGACCTTCTTACAGCTCTTGTATCTTTGTTTAGGTGTGTCTTGTGCTTCTTGGTCGTCTGAATTCGGCTCTAGGGTTCTTCTGTCATCGAGAGAGAGAGAGCTCTAAAATTCGTCTGGCCTTGGGGTATTTATAGTTTCTGTTTGAGGGATCGATGCGGCGCATAGAGTAGATAGATGCGGCGCATTGACTTAACTTCGCGTGGGGTCCAAGATTAATATATTCAGGAATATTCGTACACCGTCTTCAGATGCGGCGTATCTTGATCTTTGTATGCGGCGCATGTACTTGGATTGTAACTTGTGAAATCTTGATAGTGATACGCCGTATGTTAGAAGTATGATGCGGCGTATCTGGAGTAAAACGAGCTTGATCTTCTGGATTTCAGTAGGCTTTTGACATCTTGCTTGTTTTGCTCCATAATTTGTCCAAAATCGCCAAGTTTCACATAATGCTTGTTTTTACCTGAGAATTACTAAAGTAAACATTAATGTATCGATTCTCATAGATAATATAATAAAACAAGTCAAATAAATAGGATAAATGATGATAATAAAATGTACTTATTTGAGTTCATCAAATATCCCCCCACTTGAACTTTACTTGTCCCCAAGTAAACCTTAGAATTAATCGTATGAAAATGTATCCTAAAAGATATTAGGATTTATTTTTATATTTAAGCACGTATTCGTTTTGTCATAATCACACAACCAAACACTTAACGAAGTAGAAACCAAAATAATTTTTAATGTAAAACAATTCTAAATCGTTTAGTTGCTTAGTCGTGACGAATATTCTATCATAGGCTTGGCAAGTATACGCATCTCCCCCACTAAAGCCAAGGAATAACAAGTCTAAAGTGGTAAAAATGGTTTGTTGGTTAAGGGTTGATCATCCTTTTTAATCTCTATCGATCTCATATTCCAGAAAAGGCAACAAAATTACAAATACATGGTCGAATCCACGACCACGATACTTGCAATTGCTCAAATCCTTAACTCGAATAGGCTAAAGATAGGACCAATTAATCTTCACCAATAATATTATATCAAAAAGGGCGACAAAATCATAAATACATAGCCGAATCCACGACTACGATACTTAAGATTGCTCAAATCCCTAATCTCAATAAATCAAAGGTTTGGATGAAGAATGATATAGGGTATGGATAATATTTGGGATACAAATTGGTGTAAAATGAAAAATAAACAAAACAGATAAATTAAAATCATAAGTGTGGTTAATCACTTTCCCAACCATCCCATGAATAAGACTCATATCATTGAATAACTCACGCTTTAACACTTGAAACACACGCTTTAGGTAGACACGAATTATACTCAACAAGATCTCAATCAAAGAATAACCTTAGTTGGCGTTCCCATAACGGCCAACTCCCATTCAATCCATAAATATAATATACAACAAATAGTGGTGATATCTCCTACTTAATACAAAACTTTACATAAGTTGGTTAAAACAAACTTCCAACTTTTCCTTTTTCTTTTTCTTTTCTATTTTTTTCGATTTTGTTTTTTTTTACTAACATATATGTGTAAAATTTCAAAACTTTTCTATCACTATTTTTCCGCATAATTTTTTCCATACTCTTTATACTTTCAGAAATAACTGTAATAGTGAAAGTAGCAAACACACGAAAAATAAACTAAAAGTTATACAATATTTACTTTTATACCAATTGCATTGTGCAATTTCCCGACTCAACCAAAGATAATGAATTACGCACGCGAACACAGGTAATGTAAGGAAACACACTTTGCCTAAAGCAATTAACCACGGATTTTAATCTACAGGGTAGGCTAAGGTGTAAGGGTGTATCGAAACATTAAACATAGGTGTAAGAAACGAAAGGAATGGCTCTGAGGGTTTTTCTAGGGGTATCTTACTCTAAAAGTGAGAGTAACAAAGGGTTTATACGGGGGTTAACTAACCAGTGTAGTTAGTTAATATCACATAACATATAAAGGCTATTTGGGTGTAATCCTAGAAATTTACCAATTTAGACAAGTCATTCCAATTATATAGATAATACTTATTATGGTGGTCTCGAATAGTATACAAGCCAAGTTCTAAAGTTTACACGTCACCAGCACACTAAAGTTTTAATATTTTTGAAAGAATAAAGTTATGTGTGCGGTTATGTAATTTAGACTTTAAACAAAAATATGCTAAAAATTTTAAATTTTGATATATTAAGCGCATTTTAAGCATATTTTGAAAAAGTTTAGGACAAGTAAGTGTTCTAATTCTCCATCCCCCCACTTAAGTTAAACAACGTCCTCGTTGTTTGTATCAAAGGTTAAAAACTGGAAAATAAAAGAATTAGAACAGAAAAACTCCCCTGAGATTTGCTCTGTATGATCCTCCATTATTTGTATAAGAGCAAAAATCAACTTTCTTGTGGATTAGAACATTTAAGCTTCATAGATGATGTATCCACAAAAAATGCAGGAATCTATAACACCATTTAGACTTTAACACACCTGAGTTAAGAAGGTTCAAACTTGCATAATACATTAGTAGTTAGTAAAAATAAAACCTAAAAAAAATTAAACTGTAAATCATCAGGTCAGTCGATACGCCGTATCTTATGGAAGAAGATACGCCGTATCGAGCCTGGAATAAATACGAATCAGAATAAAAGATGCGTCGCATCCTTAACCAGGGATGCGCCGCATTAAATAGTCTGACAGAAAGTTTTAAAGTCAAAAGTAAAAATGCAGAAAATGAAATAAGATATGACCAGTGCAGGTTATGCGTCGCATCTTATGATGGAGTTGCGCCGTATCTTCTACAGGTCTGACAGACTTGACACAGAACAGAAAAATAAAAATTTTATTTCCGGGTTGTCTCCCGGTCAGCACTTGTCATTATTCCAGAGTCTTCAAGTTAGACTCACGTTCAGCTCCTTATTTTGTTCTATTGATCCCCACATGTCCGTGCACGATGTAGTTGCGAATTACTTCGTCACGAACATATTCCGGCCCCAATTCAAGTACACCTTTGTAGAATCCTTTCATCTTTTGGTACGGATACTCGATCCCTTTCTCAGCGTCATTTTCATCTACAAAAAGAAATGGTGTAAATTTGTAACAAAATTTGTTAGGGGCATGTTTAAACCTTGGGTGAGCACGAGGCATCATGTAAGTGATAACGTTGCTTCCACTTTTAAAGGTGATCTTTCCTTCAAATCTTTTAGTGTTAATTTCGACCTCCATACAAAATGGTTTCCCAACGATCACGTCACCCATCTCAACATCACGATAGGCATCCATGTTTTCCACCACGGTGAAATCTGTAACAATAGTTAAATTCCCGACAAAAATAGGTACATTCATGAATATTCCAACTACGTTTTTCCCTCTATACTCAATTTTGTTTTTCATTATAGAATTATAGAAATCTTTTGACATTACATTAATTGGTAAAATAGGAAAAAAGTTGGCACTAACCTGCTTAAATCCTATCATGCAAGGAAATTGTAAATTATAAGCACAATCTACATGGATCTTTCTACCATAATTACAGAAACTAGGATATCCTTCAAATTCATCATAATTCTTAGTGTTGATCATATTGATTCTAGGTATATCCATAATTTCTCCTTCTTCAATTTCGGGTTCAAAATCCTCCGTAAATTGATCATTGATTCCTATTGGTAAATTAAGATCATTTAATTCAATGTAGTCTCCACTATAGGTCTCAAGTGATTCATTATTTACCAAGGTTTCTCCCATAAACCTAGCTTCTAGATCGAAGCCCATACGTTCTCTTAATCCTAGCACATAGACGCCTCTAATTATGCTCTTAGCAGGATTTTGGCACTTATAGACTAGTTTATTATTCCCTACCTTTAATGAGATTTTTCTTTTAAACACATTAATCTTAGCATGGGCGGTAGACAAGAAAGGTCTTCCAAGGATTAAAGGAATCTTAACATCCTCGGGCATATTTAATATAACAAAGTCTACGGGGAAAACAAACTTCTCAATCTTAACTAGCACATTTTCAGCAATCCCTTCAGGTCGTTTTACCGTTTTATCAGCCAATTCAATAAGCAGCTTAGTTGGTGCTTATTTTCCTAGTCCTAGGGTAGTGAATGTCTTAAGGGGCATAACACTAACGCTAGCTCCTAAGTCAGCTAATACATTATTGAAAGATATGTCATTAATTAAACAAGGTAAAGTAAAACCTCCTGGGTCCTTTTCTTTATGAGGCAAGGCACGTAAGTCGGTTGCAGAGCTCTCTTCTTTCATTGTAGCCTTGATCTCCTCTTCAATCTTGGCCTTCTCGTTGAGTAACCTTCTTAAACTGATTGAAGAATTAAAGAAAAATTCTGGCTTTGCAGCATCATTACCATTCATCAATCTTCAAGGAAAAGGTATGTTAGGAGTGACTTCTTCAGTAGTGCATATGGCCTTGACATGATCTCTTGGGTTAGTTTCAGTTGAGCAATGCCGCTGATCTTCTTTCCCCCATTGTTACAGTGCAAGCCTCTTCAAGTTTGGACTTGTTTGTAAGCAAGCTCTTCAGATATTTAGCATATTTTGGCATTTGCACTAGGGCTTCCATAAATGGTATGCTTAGCTGCAGCTGCTTGAGATTTTACAGGAACTTCCTTTGATAGGCATCTTCTTTCTCCTTCCTTACCCTATGTGGAAAAGGTAGTGTTGATTGTTTAAGTTCAACAGAAGGTTCTTCTCTAATCACAGGTTCTGGATTAGTCTCTTTTGGTTGCTCTTGCTCAGATGATATAGATTCAGGGGAAATCTTGTTTGTGCTGTTATCCTCGGGTGTTTCTCCGATTTGAAAGGTTGACTTTCCGCCTCTAGTTGTAATTCCTTTCAAATCGTGTTTTACCAAAAGAACCTTGTTAAGCACCGTTGACAATTGGTGCACTTCAATTGCCAATCCATTAATCATGTTGTTTTGTTTCTTTAGTAACAGCTCATGACTGCCTTCGAATTCATTAATAAAGTTTCTTGCTTCATGATGTTCTTTTTCATTTGCTTAAGCGATTAGTAGTGCAAACTCTTCCATGGTAAGGTTTCTTTGGGGTCTTCCGAACCAGTTGGGGAAAATATAGAACATTGTTCCTGAAAATTAAAGACAGGTAGATGTCAAAGTAAAAACTTCCTAGTGTAAGGGGAAGTTAGAATATTTTCCGTTCGGGAATAAGAAAAATAAAAGTTGATGATCTCTGCAAACGATGCGCCGTATCCAGAAAGTTGTATACGCCGTATCTTATTTTGTTAAAATTTAATCAGACTTTTATTCAGAAAACAGATACGCCGCTTATAATTTTAGAATGCGCCGTACCCAGTTTAAATTATCAAAAATCGATTATATTTATTAAAATTAAATGCGTCGTATTAACAAAAGCTAATGCGCCGTATTTTCGTTACGTTTCAAAATACAAGATATTTGATTCAGCGGATGCGCCGTATCGATAAAGATCGATGCGTCGCTTCTGTTTAAAAATTCGAAAACTGTTTTTAATTTAAATAGAAAATACGCCGTATCTGTTAAAACAAATGCGTCGTATGGCGTTAGGGTTTAGAAAAATTTCTTATTAAAAACAGAATATGCCGTATCTTGGGGAAAGATGCGTCGTACTCGAATTTATTAAACGCGTTGTATTTTATAAAAATTAAACGCAATACGCCGTATCTGTGAAAACAGATGCGCCGTATCGTTTGTATCAGCACAATACAACTATAGCAGAATGCAGAAAAATAGAAAAAAGAAAAAACAAAAATAAAAACAAACAAAAAGAAACAAAAATTACAGAAACAAAAACACACAAAAACAGAAAATATGCAAATTACACAATGAATGCAATCTATCTAATATATAACAGGGTTAGTGGTTAAGATCTAAAAAAAAAATCTAAAAAGAAAAACCTAATTAAAATACTAATCGAATTAACAGATAATAACAATTCACTCCCCGACAGCGGCGCCAAAAACTTGATGCGCGCGTGTGTCGTTGCAGTTTAGCAGTATTAATGCCTACTCAATTTTTAAATTTATATTTAGCCGACTTATCAATAACACACACACTTAACGAGCAGTGTACCCGGTCAGTATGAATATAATGGTAAGTAGAGTGTCGATCACTAAGAGTGGAACGTATTATCTAGTTATTCTAATCAGTATTTTAATATCCTAAGTTAGCTATACAACCTAATCTAACGCAAGGGGGGTTCAGCCTGAGGGACTGGCACGGTTTGGTTATGATTAAATAGTAAACTAAACTAATGAGCACGAATCAACGATTAGCACACACGTACACAGATAGATACCCGAGACAATAAGAAGACCTGTCCTGATAATTAAGTAGCTTGTCACTTGTTTTATTGCTAGTTTTATATGAAGTGTATATAATTAAACCTTTCTCGTTGGCTCTAATCTTATCGGCGAGTAAACCCTTAATGATTACTTATGTCTAACCTACTTTTCTAGAGTATTGGGCATTTGTGATGCCCACGTCTCGTATACGCTAGAATAGATAGGCGAGGAAGGGGCATGGCGACCCAAGCAAGACTCAGCTAGACATAGAGGTTATCAATGCACTAATAAAAGTCACCAAAGACATCAACATATAAACTTTAATTAATGGGAAAGCAATATTAAGGGGAGTGCATGATTTTTCGTAGTCACATGACACAAGCCCATCAATCCTGATGAATTAAAGTGTACTAATACAATAAAACAAAACTACTTAATGAATTGAATACATGCAGGACCTTCTTACAGCTCTTGTATCTTTGTTTAGGTGTGTCTTGTGCTGCTTGGTCGTCTGAATTCGGCTCTAGGGTTCTTCTGTCTTCGAGAGAGAGAGAGAGCTCTAAAATTCGTCTGGCCTTGGGGTATTTATAGTTTCTGTCTGAGGGATCGATGCGGCGCATAGAGTAGATAGATGCGGCGCATTGACTTAACTTCGCGTGGGGTCCAAGATTAATATATTCAGGAATATTCATACACCGTCTTCAGATGCGGCGTATCTTGATATTTGTATGCGGCGCATGTACTTGGATTGTAACTTGTGAAATCTTGATAGTGATACGCCGTAAGTTAGAAGTATAATGCGGCGTATCTGGAGTAGAACGAGCTTGATCTTCTGGATTTCAGAAGGCTTTTGACATCTTGCTTGTTTTGCTCCATAATTTGTCCAAAATCGCCAAGTTTCACATAATGCTTGTTTTTACCTGAGAATTACTAAAGTAAACATTAATGTATCGATTCTCATAGATAATATGAAAAAACAAGTCAAATAAATAGGATAAATGATGATAATAAAATGTACTTATTTGAGTTCATCAAATATTTATCCTTTTTCTACGTATAATTTTTTTTATCTGATCATGACTACTATCTAATGTGACGTAACTCACATCCTTGATAAACGTGCTCACACGCGGACCGTCACCAACCTACTTAATGTTTATTTCACATAAACATTTACATATGTCAAGTATAAAACTTTACGATATCTCATTTGCCACTTTACGTTAATTCGTTAACGTGCAACTAATAAACGTTCAAACTAAACGTTTCTTATCTATTAAAGTTTCTACGAAACTCTAAACCATTATAACCAAAATTCTAATAACTAAACCCTAAAACACTAAAGTACAACACATCCAAGGCTAATGTACAAGTTCCTAAAGCACAGAAACCCTAATGTCACTTTAACTCCCGATACAAACCCTAAATTCACTAAACTATGATTTTATGTAATAAAATCACCAACCCTAATTACTAGGTACATGTTTTCTACAAATTATAAGTGTACAAGTCTTTCAAGCCAATGTACAAGTCTTTAAAGCATAAAAACCTAATATTAACATAAATCTCATTATAAACCTCAATGTACTCATTTTAAAGCACACAATACAAAGTCATTTTACACAAACCTTAATCCTAATATTTTTACAACATTCAAACTAAGTGTACAAGTCTCTAAACCTAATGTACAAGTATTCAATACATAAAAACTTAAAACTACTTTTAATTATCTTTAAACCAAATTAAACTAACTTATAATTAATTTAACCTAACCAAACATTAAAAGCATATTTTCTATATTTCCTAAACTCTAGTACAACCCGTTAGGAATTAATAAGCTCATGGTACAACCCCTTTTATCACAATTCAATTTCCTTTTGTTTCTTACTTAATTCGACACATATGTTAAACAAATAAACCCTAATTTAATTTATACCCAATAAATACCCAAACCAAGCCTTAAACTAATCTTGTTACTTCACATAAACCCTATGTACAACATGCCATAGCCAATGTACCACCCTTTAAAGCCATTCGATCCATATATTTATTTCCTAGTTCGATCCTAACTACTATTAAACTACACCATTTCTAACTTACTACTTGGTAAATTTTACACCACATAAGCTTTACTAGGTCTAGAAATGCACTAACACACCATGTCCCTTTGATGTTTACCTTAGTCAAAACTTGTAGGTAATTTCTTAAGCCTAGGAATGAAACACATCATCACCCTTACATGGCACCACACAAACCCTTACCAACTTCAAGTGGACACTTCATCTTGTCCCTCCTTCCCATTGCATGATGACTAGAAGCCAAGAACCCTAGCTCTTTCTTTCCTATATAATTCGACACACTCATACTTCCATATTCATCCCATATTTCGAACCACACCAAAATAGCCCACTCTCACTTATCTACTGATATAGAAGTCCCCAAATAGAAGCTAGGAAGGAGTTTGAAGAAGCCTAGGAAGAGCAGAAACCCTAGTGTTCCAATTCCAAGTCATTTCGCCAAAAACGCTATTATTCGAATTAGTACACAAGTAAGTAATCTTGTCCCTTTTAATTCCTTTTGTAGACTTTAAATACACTTAATCATGTCACTAATCAAGCCCTAATAGCAAGCTAGGTCAAAGATCTTTAAAATATAAGTTATGAGAAACTATATGTTAACTTAGGATTAATAAATGTCAAAATGATAGACTTTTTGTTCAAATTTCCTACTAAACCAACCACATATAGATTTGTTAGTTTACATATTGTTGTAGATAATATTAAAATGAATATATAGCAATTTGAATCACTAAAAACGAGTACACGAGTCAAAAGATACGGCAATTTGAAATTACATAAAATCTGTTTAAAACATTCTGTTACAGAATGTTAAAACACGCGAAACGAGGCATTTCTGGTCCGTTTCATCGAAAAGTTTAAACACAAAAGTTGTTCGGAACGACGTTTTCTTCAAAAACTCAAGAGCACGAGTCCTGAAAACGTACGACAAGGGCTGGGCAGTAGGGCCTGTTTTAAAGTCAAAACTATTTCATTTTTCTGTTTTTGTCAAGGAACCAAAACTAACACCCCCTATGATATACTGATGAAGCGAAAAGTGAACCGCTTTTAGGGGGTCATTTAACACCTAAATCGTATTTATTTGATCAACTATTTCCCTAAATCATTCTTTTTGTCATTTTAGGTACTTTGGAGATGAAATCTGGAAAAGGAAGCATTTTGGACGTTTTTAGAGCATAAAAGTGAAAAAAACGACAAAGTCTCAAAAATATGCTGGAAAGTACCTGTGACGGTGTCAAGCCCTAGTGTGACGCCGTCAGCCCTTGATAAGCCAGAGAAATTTTGGAAGATTAAAGGGGGACGGCGTCAAGAAGGTCGTCAAGCCTTGATAAGCCAGAGAGGATTTTAGAGGATTAAAGGGGGACGGCGTCAAGAAGGCCATCAAGAAACCCTAAACGCGGCGAGGTGACGGCGTCAAGCTCTATAACGTGACGCCGTCAGATCTGTTTTCCTATATATACTTTCTTAATTTTTTGTCATTAGTGTGCAACTTTGTGAGGAGAAACCCTAGACGAATTTTCTGCCATTTTTAAGGGTTTTATACCCTTGGATCTCCCATGTTTAATTGAAGATAAGTAATCAATTAATCATTCAATATGTCTATGTGTTGTTTGATTATATCTTGTTCTTGTCTTTTAATTAACATGCTAGGCTAGATTTATCTTGTGTTTGCATAGATCTAATGAAACCTAACTATTGATTATTGGTTATTAGCGTGTTATTAATTGTTTTGGATGATTGTTTATCGATGTTAGGCTTAAGAAAACTGGCTAACCTCCTATACGGTAACTTGCTTGAACGTCTTAAGAAACATGAACCAATGCGTACTAAGGTTTTTATGGTTGTATTTAATGCATGAGCGAATTCTAGTGATCCCATGTTAGGAGCTTCTTAGCCGGCTCGACATAGGAGTGATGTAGGAGCTTGTAGAGTTGGGGAAGTACGTACGCCACCCCACGATTGGTATTAAGAAATACACCCGTCATCCACGCAATTAATACACACTAATCAACCGGTAAAAGATAGTTAGGGAGTAAGGAAATCTAAGTAAACACATTTCTCTCCATATAAGTTACACAACCTTTTCATTTTCAGTTATTTTATTTTATTTGCATTTGTAGTTATTTGGGTTAGTTGACTAGCAACTAATTCACCCACTCCTTCAGACCCGAGATTTTACTTGCTTTTATAAAAATATAAAAAAATACAAAAAGAATCTTCCCTCACCCTTAGACCTATTAGAGTAGTTTTTCAATCCTAACGACACTATTCCCCTAGAGAACAATCAATCCCCCGGTACTGGCCACTTCACTATACTACATCGGTCAGGTACACTGCCTGGTGGGGAGTGCAAGCTTCTCGAGATCCCTTGAGAGGTAAAACCTGTTGTAAGGTCGCAAAACCACGCATCAAGTTTTGGCGCCGTTTCCGGGGAATAGTTATTGTTTAGGTTGAATTTTTTATTTTATTAGGTCTACTCACTAGATTCCTTTCTAGTGAGATTTTTATTTTATTTTTCTAGATTTTCTTTAGTCTATCTTTTTTCTTCGTTTCTTTGTTCGTAACCATTACCCATCCGACATCATGGAAGGTGGTAATATCCTCGATCCCAACAACCCATCACCACAACAACACCCACCTCCTAGAGTCCGTACCTTAGGAGACTACTCCCGTCCTAGCCACCATGGCTATCGAAACACCATTGAGCTCACTCAAGGAGCCAATGTCACTCCCTTGCGATCCGACACCATCCGGTTGGTGCAAAGCGGATGCGCATTCCATGGACTTCGTTCCGAAGATCCTAATCAACATCTCAAGGACTTTCTCAAAATCGTTGATTCTATAGACCTTGATGTTGCCACTCGAGAGACGACCTGACTGCGTCTCTTTCAATTCTCTCTGCGGGACCAAGCTAGTCAATGGCTAGAGCGCCTACCCGCAGGATCCATCACCTCTTGGGATGATCTCACCACTCGTTTCCTTGCTCAGTTTTTCCCACCAGGAAGAACTACCAAATTAAGGAAGGATATCTTGATGTTCGAACAACGTCGAGGCGAAACCCTGTATGGGGCATGGATTCGATTCAAGGACTTACTCCAAAAAGTCCCTCATCATGGCATAGATCTCTGGCTTCAAATCCAAATCTTCTATGACCATGTTGATTACCACACCAAGCGTGCCATCGATCGAGCCGCCGGAGGCAGATTGCGTGACAGAAGCGCCAAGGAATCATGGGAAATCATTGATGAGCTTGCATCCGACGATGATGAATTGTGGCAAGTTTCCCACGACGTACGCTCGGCGGTCAAGACATATTCATCGCCCGATAAAGCCAATCAAATCACCGAGGAAAGCGTTAGTGAACTTGAGAAGAGGGTTGCATATCTTATGGAAAAGCAAAAGAGACCCTTAAGTCCACAAAAAGCAACAGTTAACTCGGTCTCAAGCATTCAGCAAATACCATTGTCCGAATCACCCCGGAGGGAAAATACTAAACCCTTGCATAAGCACGCTCAACCCAACTCACCACCTCAGGAACTCAGTCCAACATTCGAAGCTCGAATGAGAGAATACATGTCAAAACACTCCGAACGGTTGGCAAAATTTGAGGAAGCTATCTACAAACAAAAGGAGGAGATGGAAGAGAAGATAGCTGAGATGATGGGCCTTTTGAAAGAATACACAAAAACAAAAGCTCCTGAAAATGTGTTAGTGCGAAAAGACGTTGAAGTTCCCAACACTAAATGTGTTAATGCCATCTCCGTCGTCCAAGAGGGCGAAAATGATGGAAGAGGGAAGTTGATAACTATGGAAGTCAACAAAATTGACCTCGTCCCACTTAATGACGGAAACACCAATGCCTGCAAATGCGATTCCGACAAGGGAAAGGAGGCGCCCTCTGAGGAGCGCCAATTGGTAGAACCGCCAAAGTCACAACAAGTGAGGCATTACTTGAAACACGAAATAAACAAGGAGACCATAAACGATTGGGTGAGAAACTATCGACGTACTCATCTACCCAACAAGGAGTCCAAGAGGATGGAACCGGATGATGAATCTGACACATTACCCGGAGGGAAATTGTATGAGAGTCTCATAAGACAAAAGTTAGTGGAAAAGCAGGAATTCTACGGGGTCTTCGAAATACCATACAGCATTGGAAAACTCAAGTATCTGGATGCGGTAGCTGACCAAGGTTCCGACGTAAATTTGATGCCTTTATCCGTTTATGTCCAGTTAACCGACGAACTACCATCCATCACCCGTACTAAACTCTCCTTTGCAAAACATTCTTATGAGTACCCGTTAGGAATTGCAGAAGATGTGTTGGTCAACGTTGCCGGATTCCTGTATCCGGTCGACTTCATGATTATTGAAAGAAATGATATGAATATGCCAATAATCCTTGGGGCACCCTTTCTCGTTACCACTAGGGCACAAATCGATTACGAAAATAGTACCATCCAAATGAAGAAGGGGAAGAAAACAATAAACTTCCCAACGATCCCACGACATATACGAGATGTTGCTCTACAAAAGAAGATGGAGGCGAACCCCAATATAATCCGTGGTAATGTTCGAGAGAAAATCCTTGCATAGGAGGCAAGGATTAAGAATTACAATGAAAATGAGATTAGAGAGTGTAAGGGTGGAAATAACGATTATATTGAGGCTGATGAGCAGACCAATAACCCCGTTGAATTTACAAAAGGAGTCTCAGTGCTCCTAAGGCATTCAGAAACAAAAGCACCTACCGATGAACCAAGTCCCTGGTGGTACGGACCATTCAATATTAAAAGTCTACACCAAGATGGGGTAGTAAGCTTGACCAGCAAGGGAGGAGGTGAAGTGACTGCGAATGTCGAGCGATTGAGACACCACCACCCTGATAACAAGGATTATATCTATCAGGGATACGTCATTATGAATGATGGAATCACGTAATGTACGGTGACTTTGAGTCTAGCTACAAGACTCGTTAATAAAGAAAAGCGCTTCTTGGGAGGCAACCCAAGCTTTATTTGCTTTGTGTGTTTATTTGTTTGGTTGTTTGATTTTATTTGCTTCCGTATGTATGTTTAATTTTTATTATTATTGATTCATGTTCAAAACTAAATTGTGAAAATGCTTTATCTTGTTTTTAACTTCGTCTTAACTACATATAAAGGTATTTTGCAAAAGTTAAGTGTAAGGGAAATCCAAATCGGTTTATTAGAACGAATGAACATGAATCATAACAATATTAAATTAACATACATATTAGTAATTGTTTGAGTCAAATGCTTGTATCGAGTCATAATGATGTTTTGCAGGAATTCCAGGAAGTAAGGTATAGGTTTTTCCAGAAATTTTCCGGAAACTTAACATGAGAATTCTGTCAGATCATTTCTGACGGCGTCAGGCCTTACAACCTGACGGCGTCAGGTTTTAATTTTCTGAAATTTTTGAAAGTTTTGTTTTCATAAAAAGTTTTTATTAAATCTCTAACTTATAAACTCCAGGAATCTGCAAAATAATCATTCCACAAGCATTATATCCTTATACAGATTTATCCCGCCGATGTTATGCAGGTTTTCTTGTTTGTTTTCTCAGGTTTAACAGGTTATTTTGGACAAGGAGATGTATGTGGAATCTAGCTTTTGGCGATGCATTAGTCTTGAAGCTTTCACATTACCTTGGAAGAAGATCTAACCATGTTACCTCTTTATCCACCGAGCGAATCAGGGGAGTATTTGATTTCATTCTTTTACCTTATTTACTTTTACATCTTGTTATTTGAACATTGGGGACAATGTTCATCTTAAGTGTAAGGGGGGGGGGGGTAAAGTACGATACTTTAGAGAATGCAATTACGCTTGATTTTTGTTTGTTTAATGGTAGATGTGTAATAAAACTGAGAGAAATACCTGTTAAGGCAATTTTAGTGCCAAATTTAAAATTTTTTACAACATATAGGAGTGAAACTTTGATCTTAATGAGCGTCTCATGGATAGGAGTTATATGACTAGCACAAAAACGTACCACTAAAAAATTTTCCACCCCCAAATATGTGAGGTTCGCCCCTAGAATTGGTAGGAAAAGCATTTATGCTATGATGTGTGTACTGGTAGCACTTAGATTCTAGAACTTGCGTTAGGACCATTCCGAGGCCACAAGTTAGACTACATTTGTGTAGTTAGATTTACTACATGATAAGAGGCATTAGGATTAACCCATTGTTTTACACCTGTGTTTTTGTTATAATTACATTGGCTACATTGGTCAAGTAATTCTCCCACACCCTTTGCGTTGTACTCATTTTTAGTACACGATACCCCTAGTACACCCCTCAGAGCCTATCTTTTCGTTTCTAACTTTAAGCATTTTACTTAAAGGAAGAATTTGTTTACACCCCACTTAAATGTACACCCAAATCGCCTTAGCCTACCTTGTATGCACTCATTTTTAGTGCATTATTGTGACAACATTTGTTTAAACCCCAAGTTAATTATCTAATTGATTACATGGTTGCTAAGTCGAGTCATATCCTTGTACATATTGTTTTGAGACGATTGGGACTCATGGGTAAAGTACTAGTGTAATGGAGTAATGGGGAAGAACAACATTATTACCCCCATATGTGCTAAATATTTTAAAAGTACTCCAAGTGTTTCGATTATCTTAATTCGAGTCATTAGAATAGTTATTTGTAAAGTTATGTAAAAGTTCAAGTGTAAGGGGAATGCAACGCCCCTATGATGTATTATCTTGGATGGTAGGGCAAGAGTGTATGAAAAAAAAAAAAAAAAAAAAATCGAAAAAAACAAGAAAAATACAAAAAAAATGAGAAAAAGAAAAGTAGAAAAAACATACGGACTACCATCCCGTTTCATTTTATGTTTATTTTATGTTTTTGTTATTTTGTTTTTAGCTTAAGTCGAGTCTAGTCTTGGCTTAGCAACGCCATATTGTACATGTAATTAATCAAGATCTTTAACTCGCCACCAGTAAAATATCCTTTGTCCAACAAAACCGTGTTTATCATATCCCTACACCTAACGTTATAACCCATTTAAAAGCCCTCTTTGATAGTTTATCTTAGGTGCTTACGCCTAGTGGAGGAGGTTTTTGATCCTTTCCCAAGCCTATGGTAATCTATTTGCTATGACAGGTAGTGAGAGATATTAATCATTTTCATTTATGAGATATACTTTTATGACACCTGAGAGATGTGAGTATCTAAACACTACTTGTGAGGTGCTAGTCTATAATCTCCGTGCTTATTATGATTAAAGTGGAACGACTATTTGTTGTAATTACTTTTATATTAGTGTTAAATGACCCCTAACTTGTATTTTGATTAGAATAAAAGCGCATTTACTTGAGGACAAGCAAATCTCAAGTGTAAGGGTATTTGATGAAGCGAAAAGTGAACCGCTTTTAGGGGGTCATTTAAGCCCTAAATCGTATTTATTTGATCAAATATTGCCCTAAATCGTTCCTTTTGTCATTTTAGGTACTTTGGAGATGAAATCTGGAAAAGGAAGCATTTTGGACGTTTTTGGAGCATAAAAGTGAAGAAAACAACAAAGTCTCAAAAATATGCTGGAAAGTACCTGTGACGGCGTCAAGCCCTAGTGTGACGCCGTCAGCCCTTGATAAGCCAGAGAAATTTTGGAAGATTAAAGGGGGACGGCGTCAAGAAGGTCGTCAAGCCTTGATAAGCCAGAGAGGATTTTAGAGGATTAAAGGGGGACGGCGTCAAGAAGGCCATCAAGAAACCCTAAACGCGGCGAGGTGACGGCGTCAAGCTCTATAACGTGACGCCGTCAGATCTGTTTTCCTATATATACTTTCTTAATTTTTTGTCATTAGTGTGCAACTTTGTGAGGAGAAACCCTAGACGAATTTTCTGCCATTTTTAAGGGTTTTATACCCTTGGATCTCCCATGTTTAATTGAAGATAAGTAATCAATTAATCATTCAATATGTCTATGTGCTGTTTGATTATATCTTGTTCTTGTATTTTAATTAACATGCTAGGCTAGATTTATCTTGTGTTTGCTTAGATCTAATGAAACCTAACTATTGATTATTGGTTATTAGCGAGTTATTAATTGTTTTGGTTGATTGTTTATCGATGTTAGGCTTAAGAAAACTGGCTAACCTCCTATACGGTAACTTGCTTGAACGTCTTAAGAAACATGAACCAATGCGTACTAAGGTTTTTATGGTTGTATTTAAAGCATGAGAGAATTCTAGTGATCCCATGTTAGGAGCTTCTTAACCGGCTCGACATAGGAGTGAAGTAGGAGCTTGTAGAGTTGGGGAAGTACGTACGCCACCCCACGATTGGTATTAAGGAATACACCCGTCATCCACGCAATTAATACACACTAATCAACCAGTAAAAGATAGTTAGGGAGTAAGGAAATCTAAGTAAACACATTTCTCTCCATATAAGTTACACAACCTTTTCATTTTCAGTTATTTTATTTTATTTACATTTGTAGTTATTTGGGTTAGTTGACTAGCAACTAATTCCGCCCACTCCTTCAGACCCGAGATTTTACTTGCTTTATAAAAATATAAAAAAATACAAAAAGAATCTTCCCTCACCCTTAGACCTATTAGAGTAGTTTTTCAATCCTAACGACACTATTTCCCTAGAGAACAATCAATCCCCCGGTACTTGCCACTTTACTATACTACATCGGTCAGGTACACTACCTGGTGGGGATTGCAAGCTTCTCGAGATCCCTCGAGAGGTAAAACCTGTTGTAAGGTCGCAAAACCACGCATCATATACTTTGATACAAGCTTTAAACTACTTGATAGAAGCATATAAATAAGCTACTAAAACCGTACACAAGCTAGGGGATCAAACTCATAAGTTTTTATAAACATTCGAATTTGATTTTCTCTTTTCTTTCTTTATCTCAAAACGCACCAAACGCCCCTCTTAGGTTAATTATTTCGACCACCAAACAATACCCATAAAATCTGAAGCTTTGCCATCTTAAAGACCTTACAGCAAAGTATTTAAGGGAACAAAAGCGTCATCCAAACCTGGTCTCGCCTCGTTGTTATTTGACCTCCTTTTGAGTTGGTCGCTCGCTAAAAACAAACACCCTTTATAAATCGTCCACCCTTTATAAATCGTCCCAACCTCCTTACTTTGAAAAATTATTATGAGCAAACGATAAAGGTTTAGAACTTTGGGTTTGAACCATTTAAAAGACCACCCAGCAAACTATTAAAAGAATCAATAATGTTGTAAAATCATCGCACGGCCTCCCCTATGTTTATTTTCCTTTTTGGCGAGTTGAACAAAAATCCAACGCACCCTTTTTAATTTTATTTTCATTTTTGAAAAGCTATAAGCTAAAATATAATCAAATGAGCCCTTATCAGCTTATTTTCAACTTAATATAACTTATTTTAATAAGTCGTAACAAGTCTCGCCTTTTTCTAAATTAAAAGCGCGCTAAAAACGAAATTAGGACTAGAAACGAAACGTATAAAAAGCTTTAGGGGTAAAACATGTCAAATCTGAAAATGAGAGTTTTCTTGGGCCAAAAGCGTAAATATTTCAAAGTTATTAAAACAAGGGCTATTTTTGCCAACGACCTATAGTTGTGGGTATAAATTGTCATTTTTGAAACTACAAGGGTAGAAACTGTCATTTCACCAAAGTTGAGGGGTAAAATTTGCCAAATTATAAAAGTTGAGAGGTAAAAATTGTCATTTTATGAAAGTTGAAGGGTATAAATTGTCATTTCATGAAAGTTCAGGGGTATAAACTGTCAATATATAAAACTATAAGGGTAAAAAGCGTAACATTTTATAATTAATACGGGAAATATATTTTGGCTCAGATTATAATAGAAACTAATAAACGAGATATATTTATCTCGTTAACACACAAACGAAACATAAACATAAAATATAAACTAAGATAAAATCTTATCTAACTTTTGAAGAGACTTCATGTTGTCTCATTTTAACATTTATTCGTCAATCAAAACGATACGATACGAATACTAAAACTCACGTATATCTGAATACGAATACTAAAACTTGACATACCAACCCAGGTCGCGTGCCGGAGACGTTTATCAACTATATTTAACTTGTTTTCCATCCAGACTGCTAAGGTGAGTTCATAGTCCCACTTTTTATACGTTTTCCAAACTTGTGGGGAGATACATGCTACAAACCGAACACAAGTATTTTTCTGTATGATATCCTGATTGATATTGCCTAATTTTAACTGTTGCCCCTAAAAGACCCTCAATCATGAAGCATTAATCACTTTCGGGTGAGCGCGAATATAGTTAATAGATCTATTGGAATTGACGTTCCCATTTGTGTTAGCCGGATAGGTAACCAAATGCACCTTATATTTTAGAACAATAAAGAGACTGGCAAACTCCTACTCGAGGGCATAATTGCTACATTTAATTATGTAGTGATTTACGTCAATAGTTCATTACTATGATGTCCATCCTGTTAACGTTTTGCGTGTCATGAGACTTAGGGCAATATACTGAAATGCAATATTACTGATTTACTTTCTCTTAGCTTGTGTTCATCTGATTATTACTATAAACACTATGGATTCACTCAACCTTTGTGTTGACTTTTTAGCATGTTTTATCTCAGGTAATTAAAAGCACGACTTGGCACGGAGTGGCAATGGACCTTCTTCTTATAAAAAGAGTGTCCATTTTGTTATCATTCAACAAATAACGTATTCTTTTATAATGTATTTCAAAACTTCCCGCTGGGACCTCTATTATGTAACTCTGATTTAAATAAATGAATAATAACAATTTTATCTAAAACGTCTCTTTTCGAGTCGTTTTCTATTTTCATGACTGTGATGCCTGAAGTAATTCCTCAACTTATATTCCGCTACGTATATAAAAAATGGGGGTGTTACATGGTGCCACAATGAACGCAGCACTACACGCGATGAGGAATGATACTGGTCGTCCGGTCTCAATCAGATTCGAGAAGAATGCCAAAGGGATGTGGGAGCATGTTGGCACTCACTCTTCGTGGTTCTCGAGCTTTGTCGGGACGTTGTTACGGGAAACGATTCCCATGTATTACGATTCGTGGGATAAGGTTCCCGAGACCACGAAGGCACACATTGATAACCAGCTCCACGTAAGTTTTTTTTATCTTTTATTTTTTTAATTATTGTGTTTATTTATTTTAAATGTGTTTATTAATTTTAATTTGTCTCTTTATTTAAATTTGTATATTTATTTTAATTATATTTTATTGCAGCATTTTTTTTATCTCGGCCCCCACCTTGCCGGTCCGAATGGAGACGATATTGTCATTAGTATCGAAGCTTACCTCTGAAAGCGATACGATGACAACAAGTACAGATTCAAAAAGAAAAATTTTACACAGCAAGGTGGGATTGAGAAACTGGACGAGATCAAGGAAAAGCGTCCGGCGAACAAGACGACTGAAGATTGGGAGAAACAGGTAAATTTCTGGATCGACACGTTAAGGGGTGTTTGGCACAATTTGGTCTTATTCAGTTTTAAAAACCAAAACAGTCCCATTAAGGGGTGTTTGGCACAAGAGTTAAAATGGGTCAAAATTGAGTTTCACTGTTCATTTATTTAGGTTAGCTTATTCTGGTTTCTTTGATTCATTAAGTTTGCTTTTAGATTTAATAGCTTATTGTAGTATCATTTTAGCCTTTGTTAGCTTATTTGCTTATTATCATTTTGCCTTTATTATTATTATTATTATTATTATTATTATTATTATTATTATTATTATTATTATTATTATTATTATTATTATTATTATTATTATTATAATAATAATAATAATAATAATAATAATAATAATAATAATAATAATAATAATAATAATAATAATAATAATATAATAATAATATTTCATTTATGTAATAGTTTTTATTATTTATAACAAGCAGGTGAAGCACTGGTCAGACCCGAAGAAGTTGAGGATCGGGGAGTTCAACAGGCAAAACCGGCAACGAATGACGAGTTCTAGCCTTCACGGATCCCATTCCTTAGCTGTTATATGCGATAACTTCGTAAGACACTTTTTAATCATTTTATTTATATATATAGTGTTGGGTGAGTCTTGATTGATTTTATTTATAAATAGTTGAGCTCCCCCACCGACTGCGAGGATAATAGAGGCTTGATCGACGTTTACAGACACACCCATACAAGAGGCGACGCCTTTGAGTCTCCACTGTCTGAGGCCAGATACGTAAGTATTATTTATTTCCAAAAACTCACCAACATTAATGCAATATAATAAATCACGACTTATATATTACTTTTCTTGTTTTTTTTTTTGTAACTAAATAGAATGAGATGATACGGCTGCGGACAAAGAGCACCTCTTCCGGGAGGCATATGGCTGACGTGGATATTTTGCGCCAGGTGATCGGCGGCAAGCAGCGCGGTCATGTTCCTGGCGTAGGTCCAGTGTTACCGGGCAGTGGTCACAAGACGAATCTCAGCTCCTCACGAGCTCGCGAGGAAGCCTCCTCGTCCTCGCTGCAGGAGACCGTGAACAAGCAATCCCAGGAGCTGTCCACGCTTGGGACACAGATTGATATGTTGCTGGATTGGGCCAGGAGACAGCCGGGTTTTACCGAGGAGCTAGCGAGGGGCTTGCCGGGGACATCAGGATCCCAAAATGCGTCACAGGGTGAGTCTACACCTACCCGGGAGGGTAGTGGGGGTAGTGGGGAGAATGGGGAAAATGGGGAGTAGTGTATGGCTTCTTTGGGTCCGATGGGTCAGTTTATATTTGTTTTGGGGTATTGGACAAAGTTGTGTAGATTTAGATGGATTATTATGTGTTTATGTAGTTTATGTGTTAGGATTCCCGCTAAATTGTTCCCCGCTAGCTTATGTATAGTTTTTGGACCATTTTGCGGATAGCTAGCTAGCTTATGTATAGTTTTGTAGAATATCATGTGATCACGGTTTTTGAACCGTTTTTGGCGAATTTGGATTCATATGATTATGTTTAGCGAATCTGGATAGTTATCGTAAAAACAGGTTCTATGTTTAGCGAAGTTGGCGAATTTGGATTAATATTATTTTTAGCGAATTTGGGTTTGTTGTTGTTGTTGTTGTATGTTTAGCGAATTTGTTGTTGGCGAAGTTGGCGATGTTATTGTAAAAACAGGTTCTGCAATAGGCTGCATTTGGTAGATTTTTTTCCGAAAAATTCCCAAAAAAATCTGAAAATGACCCATTTTGCAACAATATGCTGCAAAATGGGTCAGAAGCTTTTGTTGGGGACATGTCCCCGCCAAAATGTTGAAACAGATTGGCATGTTTAAGCTTATTGGCGGGGACATGTTCCCGCCAAAAGAAATTAAAACAACAGTGAAAGCAACTTTCGTCGGGGACATCTCCCCGCCAAAAGAGGTTAACTCAACTGTGGAAGATACTTTCGACGGGGACAAGTCCCCGCCAAAAGCCTTAATTATTTAATATAACCACTTGATTAATTAACTTTTTGGTTAATTATTACATTTTTTGGCGGGGACATGTCCCCGCCAAAAACTGTTGCCACGCTGGACAACCTTTGACCGGCTAAAAGGCGGTGGGACCCACAAGTCCCCGACCAAAGTTGACATCTGTCCCCGCCGAAAGTATCAGCGAGGAGGCTTCTGCGGGGACGTTTCGGCGGGGACATGACGTGTCCCCGCCGAAAGGGAAAAAAGTTTCCCCTCCGAAAGCAGTCAATGTTGTAGTGAGCTAGCCCAAACATGAGAAGAAAATAGGGTTAATGACATTTAATAGCGACGAACTTTCTTCAATGTTCACATATCAGTTATAAATTCAATAAAATAACACAATACCCATCAAACTTTCAAATTTTAACTCGATAGCATACTTTTGCTTATGTGGCATAACCGGCAACCGGCTACACTGTTAAATTGCATACATTGATTTTATTTTATTTTTTTAAAGTTAATTATTTGAAGTTAGCTGTTTCAAAATACCCATCAAACTTTGTCAGATATTCACTTATCTGTCATGAACTCAATCTAATGTGGATCATAACGGTACAAATTTATGACGTGGCATGTACATTTGTCGCTAACGTGGATTTTGGAGGTAAAAAACGGGTTTTTGTTGATATCAACACAAAACAAATAAAGTTTGATGAGTATTGTGGTATTTTATTGGGTTCATAACTGATATGTGAACATTTGAGAAAGTTCGTTGCTATTAGATACCATTAACCCAAGAAAATACAGTGGATAAATCTTAGCGCTAGCTAAATATACGTCACATAAATAAAAACAAAAATATATATTCACTACTCAATCAATCCAAATTAGGGACGGAATCGGGTGTTTTCGCGGGGTCCCGGGACTCCCATAAATTTTTTCGATGTAGTGGTAATCTTAATAAACATTGATTTTTTTAAACTACATTCACTACAAAAAAAAAAAAAAAAAGCTATAGTCACGAAAATTTAATGACGACCTATATCTTTTGTCACTAAAAACATAATTTAATGACTATATAGAATTGTCGTCACTATATCTCGTCACTTACATACATTTAGTGACTAAGTAATAAGTTGTCATTAACATACATGTTAGTGACGAAAGAATCGGTCACTGAGTCAAGTTTTGATGGTCACCGTGTAACTCATTTTTTGTTATCGTTCTTAGTCACGAAATTTTCGTCACTAATCTTTGCATTGGTACTCACGAAAAAGTGACGACCTTGATTTTCGTGACTAAGTTGGTTTTGTGACGAATTTTCCACTATTAGTGACGATTTCCACTTGTAACTAAAAGCCCTTTTTTTTTCTTGTAGTGATTTTAAATAAAATGTGTTTCTAATATTATTTAATTAATATACTTACAAAAACTTTTATACATTCAGTATCCTTATTCTTTCCTAGATTCCTTAAATCATTACATTTCGTTCTGAGGCTGTGAAATTACAGTTAGCAAACTCAACCAATAGTACAGAAAGTACATCTCTACTACTCTATAATGCATTTAGGACATTTTATTTTTGGAAGGCTTAAAAATTCAGACATCATACTTACTTATAATGGAAGGAATTGTCTTACTTTATATCATGAAAATTTATTGTCTTCAAGTCAGACTTGTAACACCCATTTAACATTCATGCAGCCAATTAAGTTTTTGTAACAGTCCATTTAAACATCACCATCGCCTCAACCATAACTGCCTTTTTAATTTTCTTTTTTAGAATACAAAACATTAACGCATACATCATGAGTTCATGACCACACACACAAATTCTCTCTTATTCTTTATCTGAAATTCTCTTCCCAGTTCCCCACACACACATAACCACCACCATCGAGCCTACCAACTGATTCCACCGCCAACACCATCGTTTAGCCTTTCATTGATGGTGTTTTGAGCCTGGGTGATTTCGTTGCGGTTTTGGTGGTTTCAGTAGTGATTCACTTTAGTTTTCAGTACTAGATCTTTTCGTATTTGTATGCAGTAAAAAGAGAGTTTTTTATTTTTATTGTATCTTTGTTGTTGCACTTTAGTTTTCATGCATCTATGTATTCGAACATTGTTGATCTGCAAGCCTACCATTTTTGAAAGATATCAATTTGTAGTTGTAGCATCATTGTCTTTAAATTCATGTTGTCATATTATTTCTTTATTTTTAACAAAACTGAGATAGGAATTTTGTACGCTTGTAGCTGTTGCAAAAAGTATAAGGACAACTATTAACTGTCTTTTGCTAAAAAAAACTATTGACTGTCAAAATTTAATAGTTAGTTTATTTCTTTTTTTTTTTTTTTTTTTTTTTTTTTTTTTTTTTTTTTTTTTTAACGCAAAAATTTAACAGTTAATAGACTAAAAAAATACTCGTAGTCAAGTAGGAAAACAATAAAGTATCAAACACAACATGGTCGACTTGAAGCTTAACTGCTTAAGTTCCAAAAGTATTAAAAGCGTTAATGAGGACATATTAACCAATTACTGTATCTTTGATTACATTTTCAAACAAGGTCATAAGTTGATTGTCTAAAAAACTGTTTAAGATAGTTGTTAATTTGTTATGTGAGAGTATACATCATTGCAGTTACGCGAGTACTAGACTATTCAAATTTATTGAAAATTGTATATTTCAAAAACTATTTATCATCTATATATGTATTTTTAGTACAAGTTTGGTGAAATTCTAACCATTTTGCTAAAAATTTCAATTGAAAAGAATCATAGATGTGAAAGTACGAAGATTTTCATATCATTTATAAAGTATGAAAACGTGTAAACATATAAAGTACAAAGATTCTCTATGTTTACACGTTATATAATATTTAGACGAATATTACACAACATCTACTTATTAGCAAGTAACTTTCACCATCATTTATCACAACCTCGTAATACTACCGTTTTAGTAAATCATTGTATCGTGATACATATGTGTTAATACAAATAGCGTCTCAAAAACGTTATTTATATTCTTTGATCTTTTCTTAGTTTTGTTAATGACAAATAAAAGGAATATCTTTTAGCAAATAATAAATACTAGCTTAAGTCTCTTAAGTACACATTTTACACTTCACATAATAACCAAGAATTACAAGTTTGCTTATTTAGTAACTTGTTTCCTTAAAAGGAAACTTTAATTCTAAAATCATTCCATGACATCATTGCATACATCACATACAATATCTTTGATATATCTTGTTTAGATTTGCAAGATACATAGTTGACATTTGAGGATCTTGGATGATTTGGTAAGATATGGAAGATTTGGTAAGATATAACTAATCCATAGCTGTCATCCTCCCACGGATCCAAGTCCAATGAAGGACGGATCCCTTGTGAGGGATCCGTGGGATCCGTGAGCTGAAGATCAGCTTGCCTATAAATAGCAAGCTGATCATTTGGCTTTCTCATCACTCATATAGCTTTAACACACATATTCATTCAGTACATATCTTACTAACATCATTCATAGTTGCATTTCACTTTGATCTTTCATTTTGTAGAAAAGAGATCAAGCATTCAAGGATCTACAGAACCGTAATCCTTTAGTTGCATTACTGTGTGATATTGTAGTTTGTTTCACACATCATATCTATCATTTGTAATCAGTGAGTGTGGTTAGTGCTTTAGTCCTTAAAGCACAAAGAGTGTAGGGAGTAGTTGTACCCGTGTAAAGAACTCGACATCTAGCTTAGTGTCGGTAAAGTAAATAGGCGACGTCAGGTTGGTTCTACCTTGTGAAAGAACCCGGTGTTTAGCTTAGTACCGGAAAAGGAAGTAAGCGACGTGTAAAGGTTTTCTCCGCCTAGAAAAGGAGTTTGTTTCTTAGTGAAAGATAAACTCTCGAGTAGGAAACTCGAGGAGTGGAGTAGGGCAAGGAAGAGAGTCCTTGTAGCCGAACCACTATAAACATCAGTGTCGTGTGGTTTGATCTTTCCTCTCTTTATCTTTTGTTTACATTGTGTGATTATTTATTTGTGATTGTTTCCTTTGAAATTAACATATAGTAACAAAGCAAATAAAACTTGAAAAACGGTAAAAACTATTCAACCCCCCTTCTAGTTTTCCACAATTGGCATCAAGAGCTACGTTACTTAAGATCTTTAAAATATATTGTATTTTAAAACTTAAAACGATCCATGGATTTTGAAAACTTTAAAGAAGGGCAATCTATGCAGAGACCACCTCTATTTGAACCAAATTGTTTTATTTATTGGAAAAATCGCTTTGAGACTTATGTTAAGTCAAAGGATATAGATCTATGGTATATTATAGTTGATGGTGATTACAAACCTATTAGTAATAATATTTCGGGTAGTCGGGATGAAGGAGCTTGTCTTACTCGTCACAGTGATGAGCAAAAGAAACTAATTGCCAAAAATAATGAAGCCAAAATGATGCTTTATAATGCCTTACCTAAGAAAGAATATGAAAGAGTTTTTATGTGTAAAACGGCTAAGGATATTTGGCAATCTCTTATTATCACACATCAAGGGAACTCACAAGTAAAAAATAACAAAATTGATCTTCTTGTCCAACAATACGAACAATTTGTTATCTCTGAAGATGAGACCATTGATAGTGCGTTTGCTAAGTTCAATACTATTATTACATCACTTAAAGCACTTGATGAATCTTTTTCTAGTAAGAATTTTGTCAGGAAATTTTTAAGAGCACTCCATCCGAAATGGAGAGCAAAGGTGACAGCTATTGAAGAATCTAAAGATCTCTCAAGCATGACACTGGATGAGCTTATAGGAAACCTAAAAGTTCACGAAATGATTATGGAAAAAGACTCGGAAATTGTCAAAGGCAAAAAGGAGAAGATTAAGTTTATTGCCTTGAACGCCAAAGTCGAGTCAAGTGATGATGATGAGTCTTGTTCAAACAGTGATGATGAAGAGTATGCCATGGCCGTGAGGGATTTCAAGAAATTCTTCAGGAGACGAGGAAAGTTTGTAAAACCACCTCGTGATGAAAAGAAATCCTCTCGGAAAGATCGTGACGATAAGAAAGGTAAGGTTGATAGGAAATGCTATAGGTGTGGTGACTCTAGTCACTTAATAGGAGAATGTCCAAAGCCTCCAAAGACCAAGTCTCAAAGAGCCTTCGTTAGTGGAGCTTGGAGCGATAGTGAAGGAGATGATGATGATGAGCCTAAGAACAACGAAATTGCACTTATGGCTAATGACACAGAAGAGGTACATTCTGATTCATACTCCTCTATAGATGACGAAACCTTAGAAGTAGAATATAACAAACTGTGTGACGTCACTTTAAAAATCATAAACAAAAACAAATTTTTGAAAACAAAGACAACACTTTTAGAAAATGAAGTATTTTGGCTTAAAGAAAAAGCAATACGAATTGAAAAAGGTAAAGATAGTAAAGAAACGTGTGTGTCTTGTCAAGAACTAAAACTTGAACTAGAAACCTTAAGAACCACACAGGAAGATTTGATCAAACAAAATTCAAAGTTTAAAAGGTTTGATAAAAACATAAGTTGTGCAGATGAAATAATGAAAATGCAAAAGCTACCTCATGATAAAACAGGACTAGGCTTTATGAAACTAGGAACCTTAAGTGATCATAAGGAACAGACTGTGAATAAAACTGATTCAACTAAGTTGGACACTCACGGATCCGACGGATCCAAAAATTTGGATCCGCCAGGTGTATCCAAAGGATCCGCGAGTACAGAAGTTGAACAGAAGGTTCACAAAGTCGACCGTTCTGAGTTTGTTAAAGTTACTAAGAAACCTAACAGTAGTATAACCAATAATAAACATAAACCAGCAGTATCTTTAGGAAGAGGACAAGCTAGAAATGAATATAGAGTTAAAACGGATCAACAGAGACCTCAAATGAGTTTTCCCAAACACCCCTTTCCAAAGAGTATAGTTAATCCACAACACACTTATCAAAATAATTGGAACCAAAACATACCTAGAAACTTTCATGGTCCTAGTTATATGTCATGGAACAATTGTCCACCATTTACATACATAAACCATGATAATGTCATGTTTAACCCAAACGGACCCATGAGATATTGGGGACCAAATGCTTGAGTCTTTTATGAACTTAGGTATGCTTGAAAGTTGATCTTGAACCTGATGAGTGGATCAAAGATAGTGGGTGCTCAAGACACATGACGGGAAACAAAAATCTTTTCTCAACCTATCAAGTGTATGACGGAGGTAATGTCACATTCGGTAGCAAGCTTAAAAGTAAAATCATCGGAAAAGGTACAATCTCTCATGACTCTCTATCTATTGATGATGTTGCTCATGTAGATAATTTAGGATTTAATTTACTTAGTATAAGTCAATTGTGCCGCAAAAAGTATAACGTCCTTTTCAGTGAAAATGGAAGTAAAATACTTAAAGATGGCATAACCGTAGGAAAAGGTGTTTTAAAGAATAATGTCTATCTTATGAAATTAGATAAAACACCTAAAGATAAGTTATGTCTTACCTCCTTGGACGAAAACTCAACTCTATGGCATCGACGCTTAGGTCATGCTAATATGAGACTTATTCAATCTTTGTCATCCAAAGAACTCGTTAGGAACCTAGCCAAGTTGAAATATGACCAACACTTTTGTGATGCTTTCAAAATTGGGAAACAAGTACATAATAGCCATAAGGCTAAAAACATGGTATCTACATCTAGATGCCTAGAATTATTACATATGGATTTGTTTAGCCCGTCGGCTATACAAAGTTATGGAGGAAATTTTTACACTTTAGTCATAGTAGATGATTACTCTAGATATACATGGACAAAGTTTTTGAAAACTAAAAATGAGGCATTCGACAAATTTGAAATTCTAAGCAAGAAAATTCAAAATCAAATAGGAAGTAATATAGTATCTATTAGAACTGACCATGGTCGAGAATTTGACAATGAAATCCAATTTGGAAATTTTTGTGATAATAATGGAATAACTCATAATTTCTTGGCTCCTCGTACACCTCAATCTAATGGTGTAGTAGAACTTTAAAATAGAACAATTCAAGAAATGAGTAGAACTATGTTAAATGAACAAAACATACCACAAAAGTTTTGGTGTTACGCTGTAGATACTTCTATATATATCCTAAATAGAGTTTTAATTAGACAATTTTTAAATAAAACTCCTTATGAAATTTATCGAGGCAAAAAGCCTACATTAGGATATTTTAGAGTTTTGGGAAGCAAGTGCTTCATTTTAAACACAAAGGATTATCTCACTAAGTTCGACCCAAAGTCGTATGAAGGTGTATTTCTTGGGTACTCACAAAACAGTAAAGCATACATTGTATTAAACAAGGAAACATCACGAGTCGAGGAATCGTTGAACGTAACATTCAACGAAAGTCCACCTCCCTCTAAGACATCACCTTTGGTAGATGATGACTTAGTTGAAAGTCAAATGGTTAATGATATAGAAAACATTGAAAATGACAATGAACCCGTAAAAGGAGAAATAGTCAATATTAAAGAAACTAAAAGTCATCCATTAGAAAACGTCATAGGAAAACTTAATGAAAGAACATTAAGATCCAAAGCTCAAAATGAAAGTAATTATTTTTGTTTTATTTCAACTGTTGAACCTAAAAATATAGACGAGGCAATAAAAGATGAATCTTGGGTAATTGCTATGCAAGAAGAACTAAATCAATTTATTAGAAATGATGTTTGGACATTGGTCCCTCCACCTAAAAACCAAACCATAATCGGCACCAAATGGGTCTTTAGAAATAAAATGGATGAAAATGGTATAGTATCTAGAAATAAAGCTAGGCTAGTAGCTCAAGGTTACAATCAACAAGAAGGTATAGATTACGATGAAACCTTTGCACCCGTAGCTAGACTTGAGTCTATTAGAATATTACTTGCATATGCATGTGCACATGATTTTAAGTTATTTCAAATGGATATTAAAAGTGCTTTCTTAAATGGTTTTATAAATGAAGAAGTATATGTTGCACAACCTCCCGGCTTTGCCGACTTTGAAAAACCAAATTATGTTTTCAAACTTAAGAAAGCTTTATATGAACTTAAGCAAGCACCAAAGGCTTGGTATGATCGACTTAAGACTTTCCTAGTTGACCATAAGTATACCATGGGCCTAGTAGATAATACTCTCTTCACCAAGAAAAGGGGATCACATATTATCATAGTCCAAATATATGTGGATGACATTATATTTGGTTCAACTTGTCAAGATTTATGCGACGATTTCTCAAAAATCATGCATGACGAGTTTGAAATTAGTATGATGGGGGAACTAAACTTTTTCTTAGGTCTCCAAATTAAACAATTAGAAGATGGGATATTCTTCAACCAATCAAAGTATATCAAAGATATGCTTAAGAAGTTTGGTCTTGAAGACTCAAAACACATGAGAACACCCATGTCCTCCGAAACCAAACTCACTAAGGATGAAGAAAATGAATCCGTAGATAGCACTAAATATAGAGGAATGATTGGTAGTTTACTCTATCTTACGG
The DNA here is from genome assembly GCA_021014915.2 of Artemisia tridentata subsp. tridentata. NCBI lineage: Eukaryota > Viridiplantae > Streptophyta > Magnoliopsida > Asterales > Asteraceae > Artemisia > Artemisia tridentata. The sequence continues at coordinate 437,402,299 of CP139507.1, read as the reverse complement.
CTAGTAGGCCTGACATTATGTTTAGTGTTTGTCTATGTGCACGTTTTCAAGAAGATCCAAAAACGTCCCGTCTTGAAGCCGTTAAAAGAATATTTAGGTACATCAAAGGTACTACACACTTAGGATTATGGTATCCCAAAGGAACGGGTGTAGAAACCATAGTGTATACTGACTCAGATCACGCAGGTGATTATGTTGATAGGAAAAGTACTAGCGGTATTTGTACTTTTGTAGGATATTGTCTAACATCATGGTTCGCTAAGAAACAAACTGCCCTCTCAATCTCAACAACAGAGGCAGAGTATGTGTCTGCAGGAAAGGCATGTCAACAAGCACTGTGGATGAAACAAGCTCTCGTCGACTATGGAATTGAACTCAACAACATTCCCATTCTTTGCGACAACAAAGGTGCTATCGATCTAAGCAAAAATCCAGTCCAACACGCTAGAACCAAACATATTGAAATACGCCATCACTTCCTTCGCGACAATGTACAGAAGGGAATCATCTATATTGAGAAAGTTTCCTCAGAGGACAACATTGCCGATATTCTCACAAAACCACTTAAACGAGAACCTTTCAACTATCTTAGACTTGGATTAGGATTAATGGAACCTAGTGATTAGGAGAAACATTAGTATAAACAATAGTTTAGCCTCACACGACACTAAACCAAAACATGTGTTCTGATCCGCGGATCCAATCGATAACAAGGACGGATCCTTTGTTTTGGATCCGCCGGATCCGTCGCATGCTGAGTTCAGTTTATTATTAAATAAACAAGAACAACTACTATTCATTCCTCACTCCAAAACATATCACCTTACTATACTCGACACACACTTAATCTCCATCACAATTTAGACCATTTTCTTCCACAAATTTGTGCTTCTAACATCACTGTAAGTATTCTTATCATATTTATACTCCTGATCTGCGTCTAGGATTTCCATTTCATGCACAAAACCAAAACTTGGGGTATATGCATAATTCTTGAAAAATCATGAAGCATAGTTATTGCATTATACTTAAAAACATGTTTTTCTTAGTTAGGAATTGCATCTCATAGCACATTGTCTTAATTTAACAAAAACCCCATGAAAATTTTTCACTAAAATCTTCTAACGACTAGGTAAAATGATCTTTTTTAAACATTGTTCATACAAATGCAAAAACGTTATCTTTTAGACTTCACTTGGATAATGTCTTGATGCGTGGTTTTGCGACCTTACAACAGGTTTTACCTCTCGAGGGATCTCAAGAGGCTTGCAATCCCCACCAGGCAGTGTACCTGACCGATGTAGTATAGTGTAGTGGCAAGTACCGGGGGATTGATCGTTCTCTAGGGGAATAGTGTTGTTAGGATTGAAAAACTACTCTAATAGGTCTAAGGGTGAGGGAAGATTCTTTTTGTATTTTTATATTTTTATGAAAGCAAGTAAAATCTCAGGTTTGAAGGAGTGGGCGGAATTAGTTGCTAGTCAACTAACCCAAATAACTACAATTGCAAATAAAATAAAATAACTGAAAATAAAAAGGTTGTAGAACTTATATGAAGAGAAATGTGTTTACTTAGATTTCCTTACTCCCTAACTATCTTTTACCGGTTGATTAGTGTGTATTAATTGCGTGGATGATGGGTGTATTCCTTAATACCAATCGTGGGGTGGCGTACGTACTTCCCCAACTCTATAAGCTCCTACTTCACTCCTATGTCGAGCCGGCTAAGAAGCTCCTAACATGGGATCACTAGAATTCGCTCATGCATTAAATACAACATAAAAACCTTAGTACGCATTGGTTCATGTTTCTTAAGACGTTCAAGCAAGTTACCGTATAGGAGGTTAGCCAGTTTTCTTAAGCCTAACATCGATAAACAATCATCCAATACAATTAATAACACACCAACAACCAATAATCAATAATTAGGTTTCATTAGATCTAAGCAAACACAAGATAAATCTAGCCTAGCATGTTAAATAAAAGACAAGAACAAGATATAATCAAACAACACATAGACATATTGAATGATTAATTGATTACTTATCTTCAATTAAACATGGGAGATCCAATGGTATAAAACCCTTAAAAATGGCAGAAAAATCGTCTTAGGGTTTCTCCTCACAAAGTTGCACACTAATGACTAAAAATTATGAGAATATATATAGAAAAACAGATATGACGGCGTCACGTTATAGAGCTGACGCCGTCACCTCGCCGCGGTTAGGGTTTCTTGATGGCCTTCTTGACGCCGTCCCCCTTTAATCTTCCAAAATCCTCTCTGGCTTATCAAGGGTTGACGGCCTTCTTGACGCCGTCCCCCTTTAATCTTCCAAAATCCTCTCTGGCTTATCAAGGGTTGACGGCGTCACACTGGGGCTTGACGCCGTCATAGGTACTTTTCCAGCAGATTTTCGAGACTTTGTCGTTTTCTTCACTTTTATGCTCCAAAAACGTCCAAAATGCTTCATTTTCCAGATTTCTTCTCCAAAGTACCTAAAATGACAAAAGGAATGATTTAGGGCAATATTTGATCAAATAAATACGATTTAGGGCTTAAATGACCCCTTAAAAGCGATACACTTTTCGCTTCATCAAATACCCTTACACTTGAGATTTGCTTGTCCTCAAGCAAATGCGCTTTTATTCTAATCAAAATACAAGTTAGGGGTCATTTAACGCTAATATAAAAGTAATTACAACAAATAGTCATTCCACTTTAATCATAATAAGCACGGAGATTACAAACTAGCACCTCACAAGTAGTGTTTAGATACTCACATCTCTCAGGTGTCATAAAAGTATATCTCATAAATGAAAATGAATAATATCTCTCACTACCTGTCATAGCAAATAAATTACCATAGGCTTGGGAAAGGATCAAAAACCTCCTCCACTAGGCGTAAGCACCTAAGATAAACTATCAAAGAGGGCTTTTAAACGGGTTATAACGTTAGGTGTAGGGATACGATAAACACGGTTTTGTTGGATAAAGGATATTTTACTGGTGGCGAGTTAAAGATCTTGATTAATTACATGTACAATATGGCGTTGCTAAGCCAAGACTAGACTCGACTTAAGCTAATGAAAGAAATAACAAAAAGATAAAATAAACATAAAATGAAACAGGATGGTAGTCCGTATGTTTTTTCTTTTTTTTTTCTTTTTTTCTTATTTTTTTTTTTTTATTTTGTTGTTGCATACACTCTTGCCTCATCAAAATATACATCGTAGGGGGGTTGTATCCCCCTTACACTTGAACTTTTACATAACTTTACAATTAACTATTCTAATGACTCGAATTAAGATAATCGAAACACTTGGAGTACTTTTAAAATATTTAGCACATATGGGGGTAATAATGTTGTTCTTCCCCATTACTCCATTACACTAGTACTTTACCCATGAGTCCCAATCGTCCCAAAACAATATGTACAAGGATATGACTCGACTTAGTAACCATGTAATCAATTAGATAATTAACTAAGGGTTTAAACAAATGTTGTCACAATAATGCACTAAAGATGAGTGCATACAAGGTAGGCTAAGGCGATTTGGGTGTACATTTAATGTGGGTGTAAACAAATTCTTACTTTAAGTAAAATGCTTATAGTTAGAAACGAAAAGATAGGCTCTGGGCTCTGAGGGGTGTACTAGGGGTATCGTGTACTAAAAATGAGTACAACGCAAAGGGTGTGGGAGAATTACTTGACCAATGTAGCCAACGTAATTATAACAAAAACACAGGTGTGAAACAATGGGTTAATCCTAATGCCTCTTATCATGTAGTAAATCTAACTACACGAATGTAGTCTCACTTGTGGCCTTGGAATGGTCCTAACGCAAGTTCTAGAATCTAAGTGCTACCGGTACACACATCATAGCATAAATGCTTTTCCTACCAATTCTAGGGGCGAACCTCACATATTTGGGGGTGGAAAATTTTTTTAGTGGTACGGTTTTGTGCTAGTCATATAACTCCTATCCGTGAGACGCTCATTAAGACCAAAGTTTCACTCCTATATGTTGTAAAAAATTTTAAATTTGGCACTAAAATTGCCTTAACAGGTATTTCTCTCAGTTTTATTACACATCTACCATTAAACAAACGAAAAATCAAGCGTAATAGCATTCTCTAAGGTATCGTACTTTACCCCCCCTTACACTTAAGATGAACATTGTCCCCAAAGTTCAAATAACAAGATGTAAAAGTAAATAAGGTAAAAGAATGAAATCAAATACTCCCCTGATTCGCTCGGTGGATAAAGAGGTAACATGGTTAGATCTTCTTCCAAGGTAATGTTGAAGCTTCAAGACTAAAGCAGCGCCAAAAGCTAGATTCCACATACATCTCCTTGTCCAAAATAACCTGTTAAACCTGAGAAAACAAACACGAAAACCTGCATAACATCGGCGGGATAAATCTGTATAAGGATATAATGCTTGTGGAATGATTATTTTGCAGATTCCTGGAGTTTATAAGTTAGAGATTTAATAAAGAATTTTATGATTCCGGAAGAAAAACAAAACTTTCAAAAAAAATTCCAGAAAACTGTTCCTGACGCCGTCAGACTGGCGTCTGACGCCGTCAGAAGTGATCTGACAGATTTTTCATGTTAAGTTTCCGGAAAATTTATGGAAAAACTCAATCCTTATTTCCTGGAAATCCTGCAAAATATCATTATGACTCGATACAAGCATTTGACTCAAACAATTACTAATATGTATGTTAATTTAATATTGTTATGATTCATGTTCATTTGTTCTAATAAACCGATTTGGATTTCCCTTACACTTATCTTTTGCAAAATACCTTTATATGTTGTTAAGACGAAGTTAAAAACAAGATAAAGCATTTTCACAATTTAGTTTCGAACATGAATCAATAATAATAAAAATTAAACGTACATACGGAAGCAAATAAAATCAAACAAACAAATAAATAAACACACAAAGCAAATAAAGCTTGGGTTGCCTCCCAAGAAGCGCTTGTTTTTGTTCGAGTCACGAGCCTGACTCTACCCTTATTTAACGGATAAAGGAGAGGTTTTTCCTACACTTAGGATTAAGTGCGGGTGATAGTAGCGATACACACCATCTTGGTGGAAGTATGCCGCGTGTGGAAAGAGTGGTGGATGAATTATATACTCAAATGGGTGTGCTCCTTTCATCATAACCTTACCTAGTTCACTTTGGTCAATGGGTAAATTAAAGTTTTCTCCTAAAAAGGGATCATCTTCTCTCAACTTCGAGATATTCCTAGTTGGGAATCCATCTTGACCTAATAAACCCGGTTTAAACCCATAATGTTTCTTGTGATCAATCATGAATGGGTGATGTAAGTATGTAAGGTCATGGTTCACTCCTATATTAGCTTCCACTCCACATGGCCTAGAGTCTACTACCTTAATCTTAACATTACCCGGACTACATGGTTTGATGGGTGGATCGGGACCTTTTTTAATTCCTAAATTCACATCTAAAGATGGAAGATTAGGTAACGGTTTTGGTTGAGGCTCCGGTTCATCAAAAATAGGAAATCCCCTAGAACTAAGAATAAGGTTGTGATCACTATAAGCATTCAAACCTATATCCTCTAGTTGTGTTTGGTTCAAAGGTTCTACCTCCATCGGGATTCCTATAGTCTCTTCTACTTCTTCTGGGTAAGTCACGGGTGGTGTGTGTGCCTCAAATGATGGTAGGACTTGTGAGGTACTTAGCGGGCTTATGTTACTAACCTCATCATTCCTTGTGTCAAGATCACCTATATCCTCATCATGTGTTTTAGTAGAATCTAACCCTAACATTTTCCCTAGTATCTCAAGTGCTTCTCTAGGCATCTCAACTTCTATATCCGAATCATAAGGATCATCCTCAATATTCTGACTGCTATATTCAAATTGCCCAAAAGATTCATCATGTGTTTCTTGAGATTCATCGTCATCGATCATAAAACCTAGGTCTTTTTGATCAATGTGATCATGCTCGGCTAGATCCTCCATCACATCAAGATCACCTAAGTGTTCACCCTGTATTATGGTAGTGCCTAACCATGACATGCAGCTAGGTGGCTCAACTCTACCCTCATCCCCAAACAAACTTGTTTCATGATCCTTGAAATTTGTGGTCAATTGACTTGTATTAATGTTTGTTGGGTTGTCAACTATATAATAATATTGGGTACAATTCTCAATAGCTTCCCATGCTTCTTCAGCACTTAATTCCCTAAGATCCCTGCCGGCAAAATGGTAAATGTCCCTTTGGGCATGTCGGTCGACATGATTGTAAAAGATTTGAGTTAGGGACCAAAAATCGAAGTTATGATGAAGGACTTTTTGGAGTAAATATTTAAAACGAGTCCATGCATCATAGAGAGGTTCATCTTTATGTTGTTTAAACATCAAGATGTCATATGGAGTGGGTGAATTACGTGGTTGGTAGTATGGTGGATTCGCGTTCTCCATAATGGTGAACGGAAGAGTCAATGGAAATTACGAACAAACACACAAAGAAAAAGATAGACTAAAGAAAACCTAGAAAAATAAAATAAAAATCTCACTAGAAAGGAATCTAGTGAGTAGACCTAATAAAATAAAAATTCAACCTAAACAATAACTATTCCCCGGCAGCGGCGCCAAAAACTTGATGCGTGGTTTTGCGACCTTACAACAGGTTTTACCTCTCGAGGGATCTCAAGAGGCTTGCAATCCCCACCAGGCAGTGTACCTGACCGATGTAGTATAGTGTAGTGGCAAGTACCGGGGGATTGATCGTTCTCTAGGGGAATAGTGTCATTAGGATTGAAAAACTACTCTAATAGGTCTAAGGGTGAGGGAAGATTCTTTTTGTATTTTTATATTTTTATGAAAGCAAGTAAAATCTCGGGTTTGAAGGAGTAGGCGGAATTAGTTGCTAGTCAACTAACCCAAATAACTACAATTGCAAATAAAATAAAATAACTGAAAATAAAAAGGTTGTGGAACTTATATGGAGAGAAATGTGTTTACTTAGATTTCCTTACTCCCTAACTCTCTTTTACCGGTTGATTAGTGTGTATTAATTGCGTGGATGACGGGTGTATTCCTTAATACCAATCGTTGGGTGGCGTACGTACATCCCCAACTCTATAAGCTCCTACTTCACTCCTATGTCGAGCCGGCTAAGAAGCTCCTAACATGGGATCACTAGAATTCGCTCATGCATTAAATACAACCATAAAAACCTTAGTACGCATTGGTTCATGTTTCTTAAGACGTTCAAGCAAGTTACCGTATAGGAGGTTAGCCAGTTTTCTTAAGCCTAACATCGATAAGCAATCATCCAATACAATTAATAACACACCAACAACCAATAATCAATAATTAGGTTTCATTAGATCTAAGCAAACACAAGATAAATCTAGTCTAGCATGTTAAATAAAAGACAAGAACAAGATATAATCAAACAACACATAGACATATTGAATGATTAATTGATTACTTATCTTCAATTAAACATGGGAGATCCAAGGGTATAAAACCCTTAAAAATGGCAGAAAAATCGTCTTAGGGTTTCTCCTCACAAAGTTGCACACTAATGACTAAAAATTATGAGAATATATATAGAAAAACAGATCTGACGGCGTCACGTTATAGAGCTGACGCCGTCACCTCGCCGCGGTTAGGGTTTCTTGATGGCCTTCTTGACGCCGTCCCCCTTTAATCTTCCAAAATCCTCTCTGGCTTATCAAGGGTTGATGGCCTTCTTGACGCCGTCCCCCTTTAATCTTCCAAAATCCTCTCTGGCTTATCAAGGGTTGACGGCGTCACACTGGGGCTTAACGCCGTCACAGGTACTTTTCCAGCAGATTTTTGAGACTTTGTCGTTTTCTTCACTTTTATGCTCCAAAAACGTCCAAAATGCTTCCTTTTCCAGATTTCTTCTCCAAAGTACCTAAAATGACAAAAGGAACGATTTAGGGCAATATTTGATCTAATAAATACGATTTAGGGCTTAAATGACCCCTTAAAAGCGGTACACTTTTCGCTTCATCATGTCTCTTGAATGCTAAAGGGAATACATAATTAATATGTATTTTCGGGTACATTCAACCATAGCTACATTGAAATACGAGCGTTTGGGTTATCTCTCTTTTATAAACAAAACTTGCATAAACTAATTTTTCTTGCATCAAAAGGAGTCGAGATAACCGCACCTCCACATTGTCCCCAAGTAGGCACACGCTAGGAATTTTACACTTCCTTTGATCATTTTAACTAAAACTATGTAACTTTTGTACTTAAGAAAATCATGCCTCCCGCAACCAACTACGATCACAAAAGAACCGTTAACTACTTACCCGAAGTCCACAAAACCAAAGGTCTAACCAATGCCCAAATCAAAATTTTCAAAGCCTTAGAGAAAAAGTATGTCCATGAGGGTAGAGTCATAGATTCATCGTTCTATGAAGGAACACAACTTAGGGAACAATTAGCCGCGATTCGATTTGATTCTCTTTTAGATATAGATGAACCTATTGTTCCTAGGTTCATACTTGAGTTCTATGCTAGTGTAGGTCTTAGTTCGAGTGACCAAGGTTACTTAAGTCTTCATTTCACTCTAAATGGAAATCTTGTCAACATCCCTCTTGATCAATTTGGTGAGGTCTTAGGCATTCCAAACCAAGGGACATGTATTTACTCGGACAAATGGTCCTTAACAATCTTAGAATCCAATCTCGATAGGACGGAACCATATGTCACTCCTCTCGAATCAAAAGAAATGATTAGGGAACATCTCTTCATTCCTAAGAACAACCCCACAAGAATGTATCGTGGTCGTGAAGTTGCTAGAGATCCATTTGCAATGGAGCTTAATGAACTCAAACCCGAATTCAAGAAAATGGAAGATGTCTTAAGGGCTAATGTGATGTGCACCATAGGAAACCGTGATCACATCAATGCTTGTTTGTGTCATATGATGTACAACATCTCTACTCGTCAACCCTTCAATCTTGCTTATTATGTTGCCAAAAGAATGTGTGACATTCCGGTTCAAAGCAAGATTGCAATGCCTTATGGTATGCTCTTAACCCGACTCTATAAAGCCTTTGCACCCGCTCGTCCAAACCATTTAGGCTTTGTTCCGGATTACAATGAAATTGAACATACCTTCATTCCTTTGAGCGACTTTAGGGTTAGTGTTGATAAAGGGAAACGTCCTCGTGTACCAACATCATCCTCATCATCTTCAATGAGTGAAGATGATGGATTGCCAAATTCTAGGATTCCTCCACCCGAATACTTGAGCCATCTTCCTCCAATTCAAAATGAATCCGCTGAGTATCAAAACATCAAAGGAATGGTGAAGAATCTTGGTCGTTGGATGATGAAATTGCACAAGGGTATGAAGAAGTTGAAGAAGAAGCTTAGTTGATGGAGTGTTTGGTTTTGAACAGTGTTGGATATTGTGATGTTAAACTTCTATGTGTCTCGACTTTATCTGATAATACTTGTTATGTATGTGTAATAACTAACATTTGCAGGTAGATAACCATCATGGTTATCAATTTTCCGGGTTATAGCCTATGTTTGGCATAACACCTAAAACGGTAAGTTTCTAAGAACGGATTAAACTATGTACAATCGTGTGTTAATGTTATCATATTTAGTTGTTTTGCTATACATATTAGATGTTAAGTAAGGTCTAGGTGAATTTTCGGGTTTTCGTCGAAAAACGCGAAATATGACATGTGTTCTGTTTAGTTTTTAGTTTTAGGCATACGGATCAGGCGGATCCCAAACTAGGGCTCCGCCAAGGCTTATCGTTGGATCCGCCATCCGCCAACTTGCGGATTGGGCGGATCCCTGAATAAGGTTCCGCCTTTGATTCAACTTGGATCCGCAGGTTTCCCAATAAAATTCTAAAACTTTTTTGACTTATCCTAGCTTAGTGTCGGTAAAGTAAATAGGCGACGTCAGGTTGGTTCTACCTTGTGAAAGAACCCGGTGTTTAGCTTAGTACCGGAAAAGGAAGTAAGCGACGTGTAAAGGTTTTCTCCGCCTAGAAAAGGAGTTTGTTTCTTAGTGAAAGATAAACTCTCGAGTAGGAAACTCGGGGAGTGGAGTAGGGCAAGGAAGAGAGTCCTTGTAGCCGAACCACTATAAACAACAGTGTCGTGTGGTTTGATCTTTCCTCTCTTTATCTTTTGTTTACATTGTGTAATTATTTATTTGTGATTGTTTCCTTTGAAATTAACATATAGTAACAAAGCAAATAAAACTTGAAAAACGGTAAAAACTATTCAACCCCCCTTCTAGTTTTCCACAATTGGCATCAAGAGCTACGTTACTTAAGATCATTAAAATATATTGTATTTTAAAACTTAAAACGGTCCATGAATTTTGAAAACTTTAAAGAAGGGCAATCTATGCAGAGACCACCTCTATTTGAACCAAATTGTTTTAGTTATTGGAAAAATCGCTTTGAGACTTACGTTAAGTCAAAGGATATAGGTCTATGGTATAGTATAGTTGATGGTGATTACAAACCTATTAGTAATAATATTTCGGGTGGTCGGGATGAAGGAGCTTCTCTTACTCGTCACAATGATGAGCAAAAGAAACTAATTGCCAAAAATAATGAAGCCAAAATGATGCTTTATAATGCCTTACCTAAGAAAGAATATGAAAGAGTTTTTATGTGTAAAACGGCTAAGGATATTTGGCAATCTCTTATTATCACACATCAAGGGAACTCACAAGTAAAAGATAACAAAATTGATCTTCTTGTCCAACAATACGAACAATTTGTTATCACGGAAGATGAGACCATTGATAGTGCGTTTGCTAAGTTCAATACTATTATTACATCACTTAAAGCACTTGATGAATCTTTTTCTAGTAAGAATTTTGTCAGGAAATTTCGAAGAGCACTCTATCCGAAATGGAGAGCAAAGGTGACAGCTATTGAAGAATCTAAAGATCTCTCAAGCATGACACTGGATGAGCTCATAGGAAACCTAAAAGTTCACGAAATGATTATGGAAAAAGACTCAGAAATTGTCAAAGGCAAAAAGAAGAAGATTAAGTCTATTGCCTTGAAAGCCAAAGTCGAGTCAAGTGATGATGATGAGTCTTGTTCAAACAGTGATGATGAAGAGTATGCCATGGCCGTGAGGGATTTCAAGAAATTCTTCAGGAGACGAGGAAAGTTTGTAAAACCACCTCGTGATGAAAAGAAATCCTCTCGGAAAGATCGTGACGATAAGAAAGGTAAGGTCTATAGGAATGCTGATGCGTGGTTTTGCGACCTTACAACAGGTTTTACCTCTCGAGGGATCTCAAGAGGCTTGCAATCCCCACCAGGTAGTGTACCTGACCGATGTAGTATAGTGAAGTGGCAAGTACTGGGGGATTGATCGTTCTCAAGGGGAATAGTGTCGTTAGGATTGAAAAACTACTCTAATAGGTCTAAGGGTGAGGGAAGATTCTTTTTTGTATTTTTTTTATTTTTTATGAAAGCAAGTAAAATCTCGGGTTTGAAGGAGTGGGCGGAATTAGTTGTTAGTCAACTAACCCAAATAACTACAATTGCAATTAAAATAAAATAACTGAAAATGAAAAGGTCGTGGAACTTATATGGAGAGAAATGTGTTTACTTAGACTTCCTTACTCCCTAACTATCTTTTACCGGTTGATTAGTGTGTATTAATTGCGTGGATGACGGGTGTATTCCTTAATACCAATCGTGGGGTGGCGTACGTACTTCCCCAACTCTACAAGCTCCTACTTCACTCCTATGTCGAGCCGGATAAGAAGCTCCTAACATGGGATCACTAGAATTCGCTCATGCATTAAATACAACCATAATAACCTTAGTACGCATTGGTTCATGTTTCTTAAGACGTTCAAGCAAGTTACCGTATAGGAGGTTAGCCAGTTTTCTTAAGCCAAACATCGATAAACAATCATCCAATACAATTAATAACACACTAATAACCAATAATCAATAGTTAGGTTTCATTAGATCTAAGCAAACACAAGATAAATCTAGCCTAGCATGTTAATTAAAAGACAAGAACAAGATATAATCAAACAACACATAGACATATTGAATGATTAATTGATTACTTATCTTCAATTAAACATGGGAGATCCAAGGGTATAAAACCCTTAAAAATGGCAGAAAATTCGTCTAGGGTTTCTCCTCACAAAGTTGCACACTAATGACAAAAAATTAAGAAAGCATATATAGGAAAACAGATCTGACGGCGTCACGTTATAGAGCTTGACGCCGTCACCTCGCCGCGTTTAGGGTTTCTTGATGGCCTTCTTGACGCCGTCCCCCTTTAATCCTCCAAAATCCTCTCTGGCTTATCAAGGCTTGACGACCTTCTTGAAGCCGTCCCCCTTTAATCTTCCAAAATTTCTCTGGCTTATCAAGGGCTGACGGCGTCACACTAGGGCTTGACGCCGTCACAGGTACTTTCCAGTATATTTTTGAGACTTTGTCGTTTTCTTCACTTTTATGCTCCAAAAACGTCCAAAATGCTTCCTTTTCCAGATTTCATCTCCAAAGTACTTAAAATGACAAAAGGAACGATTTAGGGCAATATTTGATCAAATAAATACGATTTAGGGCTTAAATGACCCCCTAAAAGCGGTTCACTTTTCGCTTCATCAAATACCCTTACACTTGAGATTTGCTTGTCCTCAAGCAAATGCGCTTTTATTCTAATCAAAATACAAGTTAGGGGTCATTTAACACTAATATAAAAGTAATTACAACAAATAGTCGTTCCACTTTATTCATAATAAGCACGGAGATTATAGACTAGCACATCACAAGTAGTGTTTAGATACTCACATCCCTCAGGTGTCATAAAAGTATATCTCATAAATGAAAATGAATAATATCTCTCACTACCTGTCATAGCAAATAGATTACCATAGGCTTGGGAAAGGATCAAAAACCTCCTCCACTAGGCGTAAGCACCTAAGATAAACTATGAAAGAGGGCTTTTAAATGGGTTATAACGTTAGGTGTAGGGATATGATAAACACGGTTTTGTTGGATAAAGGATATTTTACTGGTGGCGAGTTAAAGATCTTGATTAATTACATGTACAATATGGCGTTGCTAAGCCAAGACTAGACTCGACTTAAGCTAATGAAAGAAAAAACAAAAAGATAAAATAAACATAAAATGAAACGGGATGGTAGTCCGTATGTTTTTTTTTTTTTTTTTTTTTTTTTTTTTTTTTTTTTTTTTTTTTGCATACACTCTTGCCTTACCATCCAAAATAATACATCGTAGGGGGGTTGTATCCCCCTTACACTTGAACTTTTACATAACTTCACAATTAGCTATTCTAATGACTCGAATTAAGATAATCGAAACACTTGGAGTACTTTTAAAATATTTAGCACGTATGGGGGAAATAATGTTGTTCTTCCCCATTACTCCATTACACTAGTACTTTACCCATGAGTCCCAATCGTCCCAAAACAATATGTACAAGGATATAAGTCGACTTAGCAACCATATAATCAATTAGATAATTAACTAAGGGTTTAAACAAATGTTGTCACAATAATGCACTAAAGATGAGTGCATACAAGGTAGGCTAAGGCGATTTGGGTGTACATTTAAGTGGGGTGTAAACAAATTCTTACTTTAAGTAAAATGCTTAAAGTTAGAAACGAAAAGATAGGCTCTGAGGGGTGTACTAGGGGTATTGTGTACTAAAAATGAGTACAACGCAAAGGGTGTGGGAGAATTACTTGACCAATGTAGCCAATGTAATTATAACAAAAACACAGGTGTAAAACAATGGGTTAATCCTAATGCCTCTTATCATGTAGTAAATCTAACTACACGAATGTAGTCTCACTTGTGGCCTCGGAATGGTCCTAACGCAAGTTCTAGAATCTAAGTGCTACCGGTACACACATCATAGCATAAATGCTTTTCCTACCAATTCTAGGGGCGAACCTCACATATTTGGGGGTGGAAAATTTTTTAGTGGTACGGTTTTTTTGTGCTAGTCATATAACTCCTATCCATGAGACGCTCATTAAGATCAAAGTTTCACTCCTATATGTTGTAAAAAATTTTAAATTTGGCACTAAAATTGCCCTAACAGGTATTTCTCTCAGTTTTATTACACATCTACCATTAAACAAACAAAAATCAAGCGTAATAGCATTCTCTAAAGTATCGTACTTTACCCCCCCCCCCCCCTTACACTTAAGATGAACATTGTCCCCAATGTTCAAATAACAAGATGTAAAAGTAAATAAGGTAAAAGAATGAAATCAAATACTCCCCTGATTCGCTCGGTGGATAAAGGGGTAACATGGTTAGATCTTCTTCCAAGGGAATGTAGAAGCTTCAAGACTAATGCATCGCCAAAAGCTTGATTCTACATGCATCTCCTTGTCCAAAATAACCTGTTAAACCTGAGAAAACAAACACGAAAACCTGCATAACATCGGCGGGATAAATCTGTATAAGGATATAATGCTTGTGGAATGATAATTTTGCAGATTCCTGGAGTTTATAAGTTAGAGATTTAATAAAAACTTTTTTTGAAAACAAAACTTTCAAAAATTTCAGAAAATTAAAACCTGACGCCATCAGGTTATAATGCCTGACGCCGTCAGAAATGATCTGACAGAATTCTCATGTTAAGTTTCCCGAAAATTTCTGGAAAAACCTATACCTTACTTCCTGGAATTCCTGCAAAACATCATTATGACTCGATACAAGCATTTGACTCAAAAAAATACTAATATGTATGTTAATTTATTATTGTTATGATTCATGTTCATTTGTTCTAATAAACCGATTTGGATTTCCCTTACACTTAACTTTTGCAAAATACCTTTATATGTAGTTAAGACGAAGTTAAAAACAAGATAAAGCATTTTCACAATTTAGTTTCGAACATGAATCAATAATAATAAAAATTAAACATACATACGGAAGCAAATAAAATCAAACAAACAAATAAATAAACACACAAAGCAAATAAAGCTTGCATGCAATAAAGAAAACCAAGTGTCACAAGTGTTTAAAGGCCAAAAGATGCCTAATCCTAAACTATTACAGACCAAATTGTTCCGAAACATACAACCATTGATTAAATTGTTTAAACATCATAACATCAAATCAAATGATCACTGGGGTGGGGGACCTTGGCGATAGTCGTAGTTTGGAGGGAGGTGCCCGTAGTACCCATATGGTGGGTAGTCCTGCTCACGTCCAGGGAAAGGGTCAATCTGCAGGTGTGGGTCCAACTGATCACGCGTAGATAAATGCTGCATCTGTCGAATAGTGTGATCATACATCCAGTCGAACCTCTCGTCAACCCGGGTTCTCCAAGTATCAACCTGGCCCATCCAGGCCCCCTGGTGAGCCTGCCAATCCCCTCTGCTCATGTGCCGGTAGTAATCTGCCGTACCAGCCTCATAACCCCCATGTTGCTGCTGCTGATGCTCCTCTTCCTCATCATCCCCACCACCAACATTCTCAGCTCCATCTGGATTATACCACATAAAGGTCCCATCATCCATCTCCATAACAACCTCCATCTGCTTCAGGGACCTAACCTTCACTGTCCTGCATGCATCACCACCGCTCAAATACCTCGTGATCTCGGGCCTGAGGACTCCATAGGATCGGGCCAGCCGGGTGACAAACATCCCACCATAAATCCTATCTCCTTCCTTTTCCCCAACTCCACCATTCAGAAAGCTAGCTACCCAAAATGGGATGTTGCAGTAAACCTCATTTGAGTAAATGGTGTACAAATAGAAGAGGTCTGAAGCAGTGACGCGGTGGTAAGAGCTGTGGCGCCCTGTCAAGCTGTAGGTGAGACATCTATGGGTCAACCTAACCCTAGGTTCCCTGATTTGAGATGCCACAGTAGTCGAGGTGTACACACCATTTCCAATAGTCGGCCATAACATGGAACATCTAAAATCATTCCTCATTGTCTCTCCATGCAACAACCTAGTCATGAACCCTGCTTGAGTGGTTTCATGCTGACTGTACAACCCTAGTCTCCATCCAAACTCTGTAACCGAGCATGTCCTAAGCTCACCCCCCAGCCTAAAATAGATTGTGGTTCTGGCCACATCGGTCCTTGCCTCGGCCATGTCAAAGTGAAAAGTGGCAAAGAATTCACGTACCAATTCGTCATAGACCGGCTCTTGAATTCTAAACAGGTTTTCCCACTGAGGGCCGGTGAATTCATCAGTTTGAAAGCTTTGGAGAAAGGTTTGCTCAAGACCTTCCTTCCTCAAGAAGCTCCAATCTACCACGGTCCCATTTTCAACTTTGTGTTGTAGCAATTGGGTGTATTTAGTCGTGGCAGCGTCGTTATTGAAGACACCCCAACTGAGGACCGTGTCGCCAAAGTTCTCTTGTTGGGATCTAGAGGAACTCCCCCTGCTAGGTCGTTGACGCTTACTCATTTTCTGAAACAAAGCAAGGAGGAACAAAAAGGGTTAATTTGTGAATCAAAGAATCGGTTGAGCATCAGAAGTCTGACGCCGTCACCATTTGCTAGGTGACGCCGTCAGGTTCGACCAAATTCAAATCCAAAATTACGAGGGAAAAATCAATATTCAAACTTCAGGTTCATAAACCAAACGCCCCTTCTGCTTTTTTTTTTTTTTTTTTTTTTTTTTTTTTTTTTTTTTTACAGAAAAAATGGATGATTGGTCCATAGGTTGTGGTTCAAATTCGTTGCCACCCAATTAGTGAATAGACCCATTTGATTGCCAATCATTTAATGCTTTAATCAATGCTAAATAACACTAATTTAAAGGGCATTATGAGTTCTAGGCATGAATCAATCCTAGGGTTTCATGAGTCGGGGGTTTTCGAAATTGAAGAATCCTATGAGTAATTGAAACGAAAAGGATGAATAAAAATTACTTACCACGTGGAGATTGGTGACCGAAGTTGGTGAATTGGGCCTTGGAGATTCGTAGGTGGGGTTGGAGTGGGTATGGTTTGTGGGGTTTGTGATGAAAGTGATGGAAATAAGGTTTTTTATTGCTGTGCTGACGGGGTGACGGCGTCACGTTCAAAGTCTGACGCCGTCAGACTCGTGTGTTTTACAACTTTGTGCCAGTTTACAATTGAGCCCCTGTACTATTGAGAGTAGCTTATAAGGATCAACACGATAGTTAGTCTCGTTTAATAGGTTCCTCCTGGGTCAAATGTTTTGTTACTGTCACGGAATGTGGTATACTTTTGGATAGGGTCGGTTAATGTCCCATTAAAGTTCCAATCTCCATCAGGGTAGGTATTGAGTGAGCGAGGGGAACTTTCCCAAGGGATTTTCGACATGAGGGTGTGCTTTAACTGAGTTCTTCTCACACCTGGCTTAAAGCCAAAAGATCGTTTCCTAGCTTCATGAAAGTTAGGGAGCCTGACAACCATGCTTCCCACGAAAATGCTATGATTTCGAGAATTCTTTTTCTCGTGAGGGGATCCAAAGGGATAAGAGAGTTTTAAAGGTGAAAGCTCGGGGAGAGGGGTTTCATCATCCCATTCGTTGTATGGTTCATTAGGGACCGGGAGTTCAAAGATCTTCTCGATCTTTTTGTGTGAAGCTTCTTCCCTAATTTTCTCCTTTATTCTCGAGATAAACTTTTCTGCTAGTTCCATGAACACATCTTGGGTGTTTTTCAAGTGAGTCTCTAATTCCTGGATCCGTCTCTCTTGGTTGTTCACGAAAGTTAGCATTATCCCTTCAAATTCATCTTGTCGTGAGAATTGATGAAACGTATGTTTACCAATTGTGTTCACACACTCATCGGGATTTTCATCAGCCGTAGGTGTCTCAGCTTTCCTTAGCTTGGTAGTTCTTCCTGGTGGGAAAAACTGAGCAAGGAAACGAGTGGTGAGATCATCCCAAGAGGTGATGGATCCTGCGGGTAGACGCTCTAGCCATTGACTAGCTTGGTCCCGCAGAGAGAATTGAAAGAGACGCAGTCGGGTCGTCTCTCGAGTGGCAACATCAAGGTCTATGGAATCAACGATTTTGAGAAAGTCCTTGAGATGTTGATTAGGATCTTCGGAACGAAGTCCATGGAATGCGCATCCGCTTTGCACCAACCGGATGGTGTCGGATCGCAAGGGAGTGACATTGGCTCCTTGAGTGAGCTCAATGGTGTTTCGATAGCCATGGTGGCTAGGACGGGAGTAGTCTCCTAAGGTACGGACTCTAGGAGGTGGGTGTTGTTGTGGTGGTGGGTTGTTGGGATCGAGGATATTACCACCTTCCATGATGTCGGATGGTAATAGTTACGAACAAAGAAACGAAGAAAAAAGATAGACTAAAGAAAATCTAGAAAAATAAAATAAAAATCTCACTAGAAAGGAATCTAGTGAGTAGACCTAATAAAATAAAAAATTCAACCTAAACAATAACTATTCCCCGGCGACGGCGCCAAAAACTTGATGCGTGGTTTTGCGACCTTAAAACAGGTTTTACCTCTCGAGGGATCTCAAGAGGCTTGCAATCCCCACCAGGCAGTGTACCTGACCGATGTAGTATAGTGAAGTGGCAAGTACCGGGGGATTGATCGTTCTCAAGGGGAATAGTGTCGTTAGGAATGAAAAACTACTCTAATAGGTCTAAGGGTGAGGGAAGATTCTTTTTTGTATTTTTTTTATTTTTTATGAAAGCAAGTAAAATCTCGGGTTTAAAGGAGTGGGCGGAATTAGTTGCTAGTCAACTAACCCAAATAACTACAATTGCAATTAAAATAAAATAACTGAAAATGAAAAGGTCGTGGAACTTATATGGAGAGAAATGTGTTTACTTAGACTTCCTTACTCCCTAACTATCTTTTACCGGTTGATTAGTGTGTATTAATTGCGTGGATGACGGGTGTATTCCTTAATACCAATCGTGGGGTGGCGTACGTACTTCCCCAACTCTACAAGCTCCTACTTCACTCCTATGTCGAGCCGGCTAAGAAGCTCCTAACATGGGATCACTAGAATTCGCTCATGCATTAAATACAACCATAATAACCTTAGTACGCATTGGTTCATGCTTCTTAAGACGTTCAAGCAAGTTACCGTATAGGAGGTTAGCCAGTTTTCTTAAGCCTAACATCGATAAACAATCATCCAAAACAATTAATAACACGCTAATAACCAATAATCAATAGTTAGGTTTCATTAGATCTAAGCAAACACAAGATAAATCTAGCCTAGCATGTTAATTAAAAGACAAGAACAAGATATAATCAAACAACACATAGACATATTGAATGATTAATTGATTACTTATCTTCAATTAAACATGGGAGATCCAATGGTATAAAACCCTTAAAAATGGCAGAAAATTCGTCTAGGGTTTCTCCTCACAAAGTTGCACACTAATGACTAAAAATTATGAAAGTATATATAGGAAAACAGATCTGACGGCGTCACGTTATAGAGCTTGACGCCGTCACCTCGCCGCGTTTAGGGTTTCTTGATGGCCTTCTTGACGCCGTCCCCCTTTAATCCTCCAAAATCTTCTCTGGCTTATCAAGGCTTGACGACCTTCTTGACGCCGTCCCCCTTTAATCTTCAAAAATTTCTCTGGCTTATCAAGGGCTGACGGCGTCACACTAGGGCTTGACGCCGTCACAGGTACTTTCCAGCATATTTTTGAGACTTTGTCGTTTTCTTCACTTTTATGCTCCAAAAACGTCCAAAATGCTTCCTTTTCCAGATTTCATCTCCAAAGTATCTAAAGTGACAAAAGGAACGATTTAGGGCAATATTTGATCAAATAAATACCATTTAGGGCTTAAATGACCCCCTAAAAGCGGTTCACTTTTCGCTTCATCAAATGCTATAGGTGTGGTGACTCTAGTCACTTAATAGGAGAATGTCCAAAGCCTCCAAACACCAAGTCTCAAAGAGCCTTCGTTAGTGGAGCTTGGAGCGATAGTGAAGGAGATGATGATGATGAGCCTAAGAATAACGAAATTGCACTTATGGCTAATGACACAGAAGAGGTACATTCTGATTCATACTCCTCTATAGATGACGAAACCTTAGAAGTATAATATAACAAACTGTGTGACGTCACTTTAAAAATCATAAACAAAAACAAATTTTTGAAAACAAAGACAACACTTTTAGAAAATGAAGTATTTTGGCTTAAAGAAAAAGCAATACGAATTGAAAAAGGTAAAGATAGTAAAGAAACGTGTGTGTCTTGTCAAGAACTAAAACTTGAACTAGAAACCATAAGAACCACACAGGAAGATTTGATCAAACAAAATTCAAAGTTTAAAAGGTTTGATAAAAACATAAGTTGTGCAGATGAAATAATGAAAATGCAAAAGCTACCTCATGATAAAACAGGACTAGGCTTTATGAAACTAGGAACCTTAAGTGATCATAAGGAACAGACTGTGAATAAAACTGATTCAACAAAGTTGGACACTCACGGATCCGACGGATCCAAAAATTTGGATCCGCCAGGTGTATCCAAAGGATCCGCGAGTACAGAAGTTGAACAGAAGGTTCACAAAGTCGACCGTTCCGAGTTTGTTAAAGTTACTAAGAAACCTAACAGTAGTATAACCAATAATAAACATAAACCAGCAGTATCTTTAGGAAGAGGACAAGCTAGAAATGAATATAGAGTTAAAACGGATCAAAAGAGACCTCAAATGAGTTTTCCCAAACACCCCTTTCCAAAGAGTATAGTTAATCCACAACACACTTATCAAAATAATTGGAACCAAAACATACCTAGAAACTTTCATGGTCCTAGTTATATGTCATGGAACAATTGTCCACCATTTACATACATAAACCATGATAATGTCATGTTTAACCCAAACGGACCCATGAGATATTGGGGACCAAATGCTTGAGTCTTTTATGAACTTAGGTATGCTTGAAAGTTGATCTTGAACCTGATGAGTGGATCAAAGATAGTGGGTGCTCAAGACACATGACGGGAAACAAAAATCTTTTCTCAACCTATCAAGTGTATGACGGAGGTAATGTCACATTCGGTAGCAAGCTTAAAAGTAAAATCATCGGAAAAGGTACAATCTCTCATGACTCTCTATCTATTGATGATGTTGCTCATGTAGATAATTTAGGATTTAATTTACTTAGTATAAGTCAATTGTGCCGCAAAAAGTATAACGTCCTTTTCAGTGAAAATGGAAGTAAAATACTTAAAGATGGCATAACCGTAGGAAAAGGTGTTTTAAAGAATAATGTCTATGTTATGAAATTAGATAAAACACCTAAAGATAAGTTATGTCTTACCTCCTTGGACGAAAACTCAACTCTATGGCATCGACGCTTAGGTCATGCTAATATGAGACTTATTCAATCTTTGTCATTCAAAGAACTCGTTAGGAACCTACCCAAGTTGAAATATGACCAACACTTTTGTGATGCTTGCAAAATTGGGAAACAAGTACATAATAGCCATAAGGCTAAAAACATGGTATCTACATCTAGATGCCTAGAATTATTACATATGGATTTGTTTGGCCCGTCGGCTATACAAAGTTATGGAGGAAATTTTTACACTTTAGTCATAGTAGATGATTACTCTAGATATACATGGACAAAGTTTTTGAAAACTAAAAATGAGGCATTCGACAAATTTGAAATTCTAAGCAAGAAAATTCAAAATCAAATAGGAAGTAATATAGTATCTATTAGAACTGACCATGGTCGAGAATTTGACAATGAAATCCAATTTGGAAATTTTTGTGATAATAATGGAATAACTCATAATTTCTCGGCTCCTCGTACACCTCAATCTAATGGTGTAGTAGAACTTTAAAATAGAACAATTCAAGAAATGAGTAGAACTATGTTAAATGAACAAAACATACCACAAAAGTTTTGGTGTCACGCTGTAGATACTTCTACATATATCCTAAATAGAGTTTTAATTAGACAATTTTTAAATAAAACTCCTTATGAAATTTATCGAGGCAAAAAGCCTACATTAGGATATTTTAGAGTTTTTGGAAGCAAGTGCTTCATTTTAAACACAAAGGATTATCTCACTAAGTTCGACCCAAAGTCGTATGAAGGTGTATTTCTTGGGTACTCACAAAATAGTAAAGCATACATTGTATTAAACAAGGAAACATCAAGAGTCGAGGAATCGTTGAACGTAACATTCAACGAAAGTCCACCTCCCTCTAAGACATCACCTTTGGTAGATGATGACTTAGTTGAAAGTCAAATGGTTAATGATATAGAAAACATTGAAAATGACAATGAACCCGTAAAAGGAGAAATAGTCAATATTAAAGAAACTAAAAGTCATCCATTAGAAAACGTCATTGGAAAACTTAATGAAAGAACATTAAGATCCAAAGCTCAATATGAAAGTAATTATTTTTTTATTTTATTTCAACTGTTGAACCTAAAAATATAGACGAGGCAATAAAAGATGAATCTTGGGTAATTGCTATGCAAGAAGAACTAAATCAATTTATAAGAAATGATGTTTGGACATTGGTCCCTCCACCTAAAAACCAAACCATAATCGGCACCAAATGGGTCTTTAGAAATAAAATGGATGAAAATGGTATAGTATCTAGAAATAAAGCTAGGCTAGTAGCTCAAGGTTACAATCAACAAAAAGGTATAGATTACGATGAAATCTTTGCACCCGTAGCTAGACTTGAGTCTATTAGAATATTACTTGCATATGCATGTGCACATGATTTTAAGTTATTTCAAATGGATGTTAAAAGTGCTTTCTTAAATGGTTTTATAAATGAAGAAGTATATGTTGCACAACCTCCCGGCTTTGCCGACTTTGAAAAACCAAATTATGTTTTCAAACTTAAGAAAGCTTTATACGGACTTAAGCAAGCACCAAAGGCTTGGTATGATCGACTTAAGACTTTCCTAGTTGACCATAAGTATACCATGGGCCTAGTAGATAATACTCTCTTCACCAAGAAAAGGGGATCACATATTATCATAGTCCAAATATATGTGGATGACATTATATTTGGTTCAACTTGTCAAGATTTATGCGACGATTTCTCAAAAATCATGCATGACGAGTTTGAAATGAGTATGATGGGGGAACTAAACTTTTTCTTAGGTCTCGAAATTAAACAATTAGAAGATGGGATATTCTTCAACCAATCAAAGTATATCAAAGATATGCTTAAGAAGTTTGGTCTTGAAGACTCAAAACCCATGAGAACACCCATGTCCTCCGAAACCAAACTCTCTAAGGATGAAGAAAATGAATCCGTAGATAGCACTAAATATAGAGGAATGATTGGTAGTTTACTCTATCTTACGGCTAGTAGGCCTGACATTATGTTTAGTGTTTGTCTATGTGCACGTTTTCAAGAAGATCCAAAAACGTCCCATCTTGAAGCCGTTAAAAGAATATTTAGGTACATCAAAGGTACTACACACTTAGGATTATGGTATCCCAAAGGAAAGGGTGTAGAAACTATAGTGTATACTGACTCAGATCACGCAGGTGATTATGTTGATAGGAAAAGTACTAGCGGTATTTGTACTTTTGTAGGATATTGTCTAACATCATGGTTCGCTAAGAAACAAACTGCCCTCGCAATCTCAACAACAGAGGCAGAGTATGTGTCTGTGATGCGTGCGAAGTGTCGTTGCGGTTTAGCAGTATTAATGCCTACTCAAGTTTTAAATTTATATTTAGCCGACTTATCAATAACACACACACTTAACGAGCAGTGTACCCGGTCAGTATGAATATAATGGTAAGTAGAGTGTCGATCACTAAGAGTGGAACGTATTATCTCGTTATTCTAATCAGTATTTTAATATATTAAGTTAGCTATACAACCTAATCTAACGCAAGGGGGTTCAGCCTGAGAGACTGGCACGATTTGGTTGCAATTAAATAATAAACTAAACCAATAGGCACGAATCAGCGAATAGCACACACGTACACAGATAAATACTTGAGACAATAAGAAGAACTGTCCTGATAGATAAGTAGTTTGTCACTTGTTTTATTGCTAGTTTTATATGAAGTGTATAGTTCGATGCAACGCACCGAGATTAAGTCCTTTCTCGTTGGTTCTAATCTTATCGGCGAGTAAACCCTTAATGATTACTTATGACTATCCTATTTATCTTTCTTCCTACTTTTCTACAGACGATAGAATGCATAGGCGATCTAATAAATAGGCGAGGGCAGAGTCATGGCGACCCGATCAACGCTCAGCTAGACACAGAGGTTATCAATTCACTAATAAAAGTCACCAAAGACATCAACATATAAACTTTAATTAATGAGAAAGCAGTTTTAAGGGAGTGCAATCTTTCCGTTGTCACATTACACAAGCCACCAATCTTGATGAATTAAAGTTTACTAACACAATAAAACAAAACTACTTAATGAATTAAACACATGCAGCACCTTCTTACAGCTCTTGTATCTTCATTTGGGTGTGTCTTGTGCTGCTTATTCGTCTGAATTCGGCCTTAGGTTTTTTCTGGTCTTCGTACTTGTTCGACTAAAAGCTCTTGAAATTCGTCTGGTCTTGGGGTATTTATAGTTTCTGTCTGAGGGTAAGATGCGGCGCATCTAGTAAGTAGATGCGGCGCATTGACTTAACTTCGCGTGGGGTCCAAGATTAATATATTCAGGAATATTCGTACACCGCCAGAAGATGCGGCGTAACTCTATAAATAGATGCGGCGCATGTCCTCATGTATCTTGGATCGTATCTGGTGAGATCTTGATAGTGATGCGCCGTATGTAATAAGCAAGATGCGGCGCATCTGGAGCAGATTTGTCTTGATCTTGTACATTTCGGTAGACTCTTAACTTCTTGCTTGTTTTGCTCCATAATTAGCCCAAAATCGCCAAGTTTCACCAAATGCTTGTTTTTACCTGAGAATTACAAAAGTAAACGATTAAGTATCAATCCTCATACATAATATAATAAAACAAGTCAAATTAATAGGATAAATGATAGTAATAAAATGTACTTATTTGAGTTCATCAAATATCCCCCCACTTGAACTTTACTTGTCCCCAAGTAAACCTTAGAATTAATCTTATGAAAATGTATCCTAAAAGATATTAGGATTTATTTTTATATTTAAGCATGTATTCATTTTTGTCATAATCACACAACCAAACACTTAACGAATTAGAAGTAAAATAAAATATTCTGATAAAAGCAAATCTAATCGTTTAACTGTCCAGTCGCGATGAATATTCTACCATAAGCTTAGCAAGTATACACATCTCCCCCACTAAAGTCAAGGAATAACAAGTCTAAAGCGGCAAAAAGGGTTTTGAGGTTTAAGGGTTAATTATTCTCCTTAATCTCTATCGATCTCAAATTCCAGAAAAGGCGACAAAATCACAAATACATGATCGAATCCACGAACACGATACTTGCAATTGCTCAAATCCTTAACTCGAATAGGCTAAAGATAGGTCCAAACTTTACCAATAATATTATATCAAAAAGGGCGACAAAATCATAAATACATAGCCGAATCCACGACTACGATACTTAAGATTGCTCAAATCCCTAATCTCAATAAATCAAAGGTTTGGTTGGATAAAGAATAATACAGGGTATGGATAATATTTGGGATATAAATTGGTGTAAAATGAAAAATAAACAAAACAAATAAATTAAAATCCTAAGTGTGGTTAATCACTATCCCAACCATCCCATGAATAAGACTCATATCATAGAATAACTCACGCTTTAACACTTGAAACACACGCTTTAGGTAAACACGAATTATACTCAACAAGATCTTAATCAAAGAATAAACCTTAGTTGGTGTTCCCATAACTGCCAACTCCCATTCAATCCATAAATATAATATACAACAACTAGTGGTGATATCGACCACTTAATACAAAACTTTACATAAGTTGGTTAAAATAAACATCCAACTTTTCTTTTTCTTTTTCTTTTCTTTTTTTTTCGATTTTTTTTTTTTTTTTTTTTTTTTTTTTGAACTACTAACATAAACATAGATGTGTAAAATTTCACCACATCACTATAATGATAATTCTGGATAATTTTTCCATACTTTTCATGACTTCAGAAATAACGGTAATAGTGAAAGTAGTAAACACACGAAAAATAAACTCAAAGATATACAATATTTACTTTCACTCCAATTGCATTGTGCAATTTCCCGACCTAACCAAAGATAATTAATTACGCACGCGAACACAGGTAATGTAAAGAAACACACTTTGCCTATAGCAATTAACCAACCACGGATTTTAATCTACAGGGTAGGCTAAGGTGTAAGGTGTAACGAAACATTTTAAACAAAGGTGTAAGAAACGAAAGGAATGGCTCTGAGTGTTTTTCTAGGGGTATCTTACTCTAAAAGTGAGAGTAACAAAAGGGTTTATACGGGGGTTAACTAACCAGTGTAGTTAGCTAATAACACATAACATATAAAGGCTATTTGGGTGTAATCCTAGAAATTTACCAATTTAGACAAGTCATTCCAATTATATAAAATAATACTTATTATGGTGGTCTCGAATAGTATACAAGCCAAGTTCTAAAGTTTACAAGTCACCGGCACACTCATAGATTTGTGAGTTTTGAAAAATCACAATTTTTGAAAATAACGTCATGTGTGCAGCTATGCAACTTAGACTTTAAACAAAAACATGCTAAAAATTTTAAATTTTTATATATTAAGCACATTTTAAGCATATTTTGAAAAGTTTAGGACAAGTAAGTGTTAAGTGTTCTAATTCTCCAATCCCCCCACTTAAGTTAAACAACGTCCTCGTTGTTTGTATCAAAGGTTAAAAACTGGAAAATAAAAGAATTAGAACAGAAAAACTCCCCTGAGATTTGCTCGGTATGATCCTCCATTTGTATAAGAGCAAAAATCGTCTTTCTTGTGGATTAGAACGTTTAAGCTTCATAATCAATGTATCCACAGGAAATGCAGGAATCTATAATACCACAAAGGCTTTAAAACACACCTAAGTTAAGAAAGGTTCAAACTTGCATAATACATTAGTAGTTAGTTAAAATAAAATATAAAAATTAAAAATGAAAATCATCAGGTCAGTCGATGCGCCATATCTTATGGAAGAAGATACCCCGTATCGAGCCTGGAATAAATACGGATCAGAATAGAAGATGCGTCGCATCCTTAACCAGGGATGCGCTGCATTAAAATAAACTGATAGAAAGTTTTAAAGTCGAAAATAAAAAATAAATGCAGAAAAAAAATAAAGATATGACCATTGCAGGAGATGCGTCGCATCTCAGGATTGAGATGCGCCGTATCCGCTGCGGCCTGAATCGACACAAAAACAGAATAATAAAAGATAAATCTGGGTTGTCTCCCGGTAAGCACTTGTCTTTATTCTAGAGTCTTCAAGTTAGACTCACATTCAACTCTTCATTTAGTCCTTGTCACGGTCCATCCTTCTTCCTTCATCCGAAAGATGTTCCCGTATAGCTTTGCGACGTTTTCTTCCGTTCGGCTTAATCTTCTATAACTCTTGGTCTTTGTCGCAACATATTCCTCCTCTGGTCCCAAAGAGTATTTGATGATTTTAAATTTTTCAGAAATAATCATGGGTGGCTCATTATAAGGGATCCCAAGTAGTTGACACTTTCTTTTGGTGAATTCTTCCTCGTCTTTATCAACAAACTTAAAATAAGGATCCTTAATCAAATAGTCATCAAGTTCATCAATTAATGACTCATTGTTATCATCATCTTGAATTGCCTCCCATTCTCTTTCCAATTCCCATTGTAACCGTCGACTAAGCTTCGTGTAATCATCAAATTGTTCATGCACCCATTCCCAGAAAGTAGTATTCGATGTTCCTTTAAGTCCTTTCAAGCATTCAATTCTACCCTTTTCTTGCAAAGCCTCCGCTTTTTGTGGGCAGTCTTCTACATTATCATACCACTCATAGTCTTCAAAGGTTACATCTTTCCAACCCGTTTCATCCCAATTATACTTCCCCCATTACAGGTTCCGTCACTCTTATAATCACAGGTCGGCCAAACACTACTCCCATCCTTGAAAACGAAGGGTGTACAGGTGTGATTAATGTGCTCAAATTCCCATGGTTTATCCCAAACCCATGGTATTTGGTCATTCCATTCGTAGTACCAGGTGTTTTTGAAATCATCATAAGTCTTGAATCCTGGTAGATCTCCAGTTAGCACATCATCGTCAACTTGAAGAAGGTAGTTAAATTCCTTGAATTGCTTGCACAATGGTGTCTCATAATCGAACACGTCAATGTCTATTCTGAATAATTCTTCAATGCCCTCATTGACTGTTGAATCATGAAGTGACGACCCATAGTCGCTCTCTACTTCTTCGTCTTCACCTCTCATCCAATATACCCATAACGCATCCTTAGTAGCTCGATCCATGCTCTTATGGTTATTGAACTTACTTGCCAACCAATCTGAAAAATCAACATCGTTAGGATCGTGGTTAACGTCAAAGCAAGTCTTTCCAATCATTTTCCTCTTTATCTCCATGAACTCGTTAAATTGCTCCCTAAAACTCCGTGTCAACCATGAAGTCATAATCCGCTTGACTTCATTTGCAGGGGCAAATTTCGGACTACCATATTTAAGTTCAAGCCAATCATTGAGGGAGAGGTCCATCAATCTTACCAACCTGCCATGAAATAGTAACTCCGCCACAGCATAAATTCTTTCATCGTCCAGATAGTTCTCATTTAATCCCCAGTACTGTTCGGAATAAGGCATGTAAGAGATTTGGGTATTGCCTCCACCACAGCTTTTGTTGCTTGAGTCCATGTATGCAAGATAGAATTTCCCATCGTCTTCTTCGATAGTAGTCCAAGTCAATCCTTTGGATTCAATGATAGGCCATAAGAGCAACAATTCATCTCCAGTGTATCTCACAAATACATCATAAGAGAATACCCCTTTGTCAATGTTGCATAAACGCATGAATTCCTTAAAAGCAGCTTCAAGAGGGGTCTCCCAAGAGAATAAATCCGTATCAATCTCGAGTACATTGAAGTTGACATTATCATAAACTTTCATGGATGAGTTCGAAAGCAAGAGTTCCATAGCAAGATATCCGTTCTTCGACATATCTTCCATAGCAAAATCTGTCATCACAAGTAAAATCATCAGTAGGATTTGTTCGCTATAAAAGAAATTAATGAATTCAGAAACGGATATAAGAATAAAAATAACTGATATCTGCAGACGATGCGCCGTATCCAAAAAGTTGGATACGCCGTATCTTATAATCGTTAAAATCAAATCAGACTTTATTCAGAAAATAGATACGCCGCTTAGAAATTAGAATGCGCCGTATCAATTTTAATAATCAAAAATCGATATTTATTAAAAATTAAATGCGTCGTATTAACAAAAGTTAATGCGCCGTACTTTCGTTACGTTTCAAAATATAAGATTTTTGATTCAGAAGATACGCCGTATCGACAGAGATCGATGCGTCGTATCTGTTTAATAATTCGAAAACTGTTTTTAATTAAAATAATAGATACGCCGTATCTGCTAAAGCAGATGCGTCGTATGGCGTTAACGTTTAGAAAAAAAAATTTCCTTAAAAACAGATACGCCGTATCTTGGGGAAAAGATGCGTCGTATCGAATTAATTAAACGCGTTGTATTTTATAAAAATTAAACGCAATACGCAGTATCTGAAAAATCAGATGCGCCGTATCGTTCGATTTAGCTCAGTACAACGATAGCAGAATACAAAAAATACGAAAAATAAAAACAAATAAAAAACACAAACGAAAATAAACACAAAGAAAACAAATAACACACAAAAACAGAAAATATGCAAAATATTACAATAAATGTTTTCCAACCCGTTTCATCCCAATTATACTTCCCCCATTACAGGTTCCGTCACTCTTATAATCACAGGTCGGCCAAACACTACTCCCATCCTTGAAAACGAAGGGTGTACAGGTGTGATTAATGTGCTCAAATTCCCATGGTTTATCCCAAACCCATGGTATTTGTCATTCCATTCGTAGTACCAGGTGTTTTTGAAATCATCATAAGTCTTGAATCCTGGTAGATCTCCAGTTAGCACATCATCGTCAACTTGAAGAAGGTAGTTAAATTCCTTGAATTGCTTGCACAATGGTGTCTCATAATCGAACACGTCAATGTCTATTCTGAATAATTCTTCAATGCCCTCATTGACTGTTGAATCATGAAGTGACGACCCATAGTCGCTCTCTACTTCTTCGTCTTCACCTCTCATCCAATATACCCATAACGCATCCTTAGTAGCTCGATCCATGCTCTTATGGTTATTGAACTTACTTGCCAACCAATCTGAAAAATCAACATCGTTAGGATCGTGGTTAACGTCAAAGCAAGTCTTTCCAATCATTTTCCTCTTTATCTCCATGAACTCGTTAAATTGCTCCCTAAAACTCCGTGTCAACCATGAAGTCATAATCCGCTTGACTTCATTTGCAGGGGCAAATTTCGGACTACCATATTTAAGTTCAAGCCAATCATTGAGGGAGAGGTCCATCAATCTTACCAACCTGCCATGAAATAGTAACTCCGCCACAGCATAAATTCTTTCATCGTCCAGATAGTTCTCATTTAATCCCCAGTACTGTTCGGAATAAGGCATGTAAGAGATTTGGGTATTGCCTCCACCACAGCTTTTGTTGCTTGAGTCCATGTATGCAAGATAGAATTTCCCATCGTCTTCTTCGATAGTAGTCCAAGTCAATCCTTTGGATTCAATGATAGGCCATAAGAGCAACAATTCATCTCCAGTGTATCTCACAAATACATCATAAGAGAATACCCCTTTGTCAATGTTGCATAAACGCATGAATTCCTTAAAAGCAGCTTCAAGAGGGGTCTCCCAAGAGAATAAATCCGTATCAATCTCGAGTACATTGAAGTTGACATTATCATAAACTTCCATGGATGAGTTCGAAAGCAAGAGTTCCATAGCAAGATATCCGTTCTTCGACATATCTTCCATAGCAAAATCTGTCATCACAAGTAAAATCATCAGTAGGATTTGTTCGCTATAAAAGAAATTAATGAATTCAGAAACGGATATAAGAATAAAAATAACTGATATCTGCAGACGATGCGCCGTATCCAAAAAGTTGGATACGCCGTATCTTATAATCGTTAAAATCAAATCAGACTTTATTCAGAAAATAGATACGCCGCTTAGAAATTAGAATGCGCCGTATCAATTTTAATAATCAAAAATCGATATTTATTAAAAATTAAATGCGTCGTATTAACAAAAGTTAATGCGCCGTACTTTCGTTACGTTTCAAAATATAAGATTTTTGATTCAGAAGATACGCCGTATCGACAGAGATCGATGCGTCGTATCTGTTTAATAATTCGAAAACTGTTTTTAATTAAAATAATAGATACGCCGTATCTGCTAAAGCAGATGCGTCGTATGGCGTTAACGTTTAGAAAAAAAAATTTCCTTAAAAACAGATACGCCGTATCTTGGGGAAAAGATGCGTCGTATCGAATTAATTAAACGCGTTGTATTTTATAAAAATTAAACGCAATACGCAGTATCTGAAAAATCAGATGCGCCGTATCGTTCGATTTAGCTCAGTACAACGATAGCAGAATACAAAAAATACGAAAAATAAAAACAAATAAAAAACACAAACGAAAATAAACACAAAGAAAACAAATAACACACAAAAACAGAAAATATGCAAAATATTACAATAAATGCAATTTAATCTAATACACAACAGAATTAGCGGTTAGATTAAAAATTAAAAACCTAATTAAAATACTAATCAAATTAACAGATAATAACAATTCACTCCCCGGCAGCGGCGCCAAAAACTTGATGCGTGCGATGTGTCGTTGCGGTTTAGCAGTATTAATGCCTACTCAAGTTTTAAATTTATATTTAGCCGACTTATCAATAACACACACACTTAACGAGCAGTGTACCCGGTCAGTATGAATATAATGGTAAGTAGAGTGTCGATCACTAAGAGTGGAACGTATTATCTCGTTATTCTAATCAGTATTTTAATATATTAAGTTAGCTATACAACCTAATCTAACGCAAGGGGGTTCATCCTGAGAGACTGGCACGATTTGGTTGCAATTAAATAATAAACTAAACCAATAGGCACGAATCAGCGAATAGCACACACGTACACAGATAAATACTTGAGACAATAAGAAGAACTGTCCTGATAGATAAGTAGTTTGTCACTTGTTTTATTGCTAGTTTTATATGAAGTGTATAGTTCGATGCAACGCACCGAGATTAAGTCCTTTCTCGTTGGTTCTAATCTTATCGGCGAGTAAACCCTTAATGATTACTTATGACTATCCTATTTATCTTTCTTCCTACTTTTCTACAGACGATAGAATGCATAGGCGATCTAATAAATAGGCGAGGGCAGAGGCATGGCGACCCGATCAACGCTCAGCTAGACACAGAGGTTATCAATGCACTAATAAAAGTCACCAAAGACATCAACATATAAACTTTAATTAATGAGAAAGCAGTTTTAAGGGAGTGCAATCTTTCCGTTGTCACATTACACAAGCCACCAATCTTGACGAATTAAAGTTTACTAACACAATAAAACAAAACTACTTAATGAATTAAACATATGCAGCACCTTCTTACAGCTCTTGTATCTTCGTTTGGGTGTGTCTTGTGCTGCTTATTCGTCTGAATTCGGCCTTAGGTATTTTCTGGTCTTCGTACTTGTTCGACTAAAAGCTCTTGAAATTCGTCTGGTCTTGGGGTATTTATAGTTTCTGTCTGAGGGTAAGATGCGGCGCATCTAGTAAGTAGATGCGGCGCATTGACTTAACTTCGCGTGGGGTCCAAGATTAATATATTCAGGAATATTCGTACACCGCCAGAAGATGCGGCGTAACTCTATAAATAGATGCGGCGCATGTCCTCTTGTATCTTGGATCGTATCTGGTGAGATCTTGATAGTGATGCGCCGTATGTAATAAGCAAGATGCGGCGCATCTGGAGCAGATTTGTCTTGATCTTGTACATTTCGGTAGACTCTTAACTTCTTGCTTGTTTTGCTCCATAATTAGCCCAAAATCGCCAAGTTTCACCAAATGCTTGTTTTTACCTGAGAATTACAAAAGTAAACGATTAAGTATCAATCCTCATACATAATATAATAAAACAAGTCAAATTAATAGGATAAATGATAGTAATAAAATGTACTTATTTGAGTTCATCAACAGAGGCAGAGTATGTGTCTGCAGGAAAGGCGTGTCAACAAGCACTGTGGATGAAACAAGCTCTCGTCGACTATGGAATTGAACTCAACAACATTCCCATTCTTTGCGACAACAAAGGTGCTATCGATCTAAGCAAAAATCCAGTCCAACACGCTAGAACCATACATATTGAAATACGCCATCACTTCCTTCGCGACAATGTACAGAAGGGAATCATCTCAATTGAGAAAGTTTCCTCAGAGGACAACATTGCCGATATTCTCACAAAACCACTTAAACGAGAACCTTTCAACTATCTTAGACTTGGATTAGGATTAATGGAACCTAGTGATTAGGAGAAACATTAGTACAAACAATAGTTTAGCCACACACGACACTAAACCAAAACATGTGTTCTGATCCGCGGATCCAATCGATAACAAGGACGGATCCTTTGTTTTGGATCCGCCGGATCCGTCGCATGCTGAGTTCAGTTTATTATTAAATAAACAAGAACAACTACTATTCATTCCTCACTCCAAAACATATCACCTTACTATACTCGACACACACTTAATCTCCATCACAATTTAGACCATTTTCTTCCACAAATTTGTGCTTCTAACATCACTGTAAGTATTCTTATCATATTTATACTCCTGATCTGCGTCTAGGATTTCCATTTCATGCACAAAACCAAAACTTGGGGTATATGCATAATTCTTGAAAAATCATGAAGCATAGTTATTGCATTATACTTAAAAACATGTTTTTCTTAGTTAGGAATTGCATCTCATAGCACATTGTCTTAATTTAACAAAAACCCCATGAAAATTTTTCACTAAAATCTTCTAACGACTAGGTAAAATGATCTTTTTTGAACATTGTTCATACAAATGCAAAAACGTTATCTTTTAGACTTCACTTGCATAATGTCTCTTGAATGCTAAAGGGAATACATAATTAATATGTATTTTCGGGTACATTCAACCGTAGCTACATTGAAATAGGAGCGTTTGGGTTATCTCTCGTTTATAAACAAAACTTGCATAAACTAATTTTTCTTGCATCAAAAGGAGTCGAGATAACCGCACCTCCACATTGTCCCCATGTAGGCACACTAGGAATTTTACACTTCCTTTGATCATTTTAACTAAAACTATGTAACTTTTGTACTTAAGAAAATCATGCCTCCCGCAACCAACTACGATCACAAAAGAACCGTTAACTACTTACCCGAAGTCCACAAAACCAAAGGTCTAACCAATGCCCAAATCGAAATTTTCAAAGCCTTAGAGAAAAAGTATGTCCATGAGGGTAGAGTCATAGATTCATCGTTCTATGAAGGAACACAACTTAGGGAACAATTAGCCGCGATTCGATTTGATTCTCTTTTAGATATAGATGAACCAATTGTTCCTAGGTTCATACTTGAGTTCTATGCTAGTGTAGGTCTTAGTTCGAGTGACCAAGGTTACTTAAGTCTTCATTTCACTCTAAATGGAAATCTTGCCAACATCCCTCTTGATCAATTTGGTGAGGTCTTAGGCATTCCAAACCAAGGGACATGTATTTACTCGGACAAATGGTCCTTAACAATCTTAGAATCCAATCTCGATAGGACGGCACCATATGTCACTCCTCTCGAATCAAAAGAAGTGATTAGGGAACATCTCTTCATTCCTAAGAATAGCCCCACAAGAATGTATCGTGGTCGTGAAGTTGCTAGAGATCTATATGCAATGGAGCTTAATGAACTCAAACTCGAATTCAGGAAAATGGAAGATGTCTTAAGGGCTAATGTGATGTGCACCATAGGAAACCGTGATCACATCAATGCTTGTTTGTGTCATATGATGTACAACATCTCTACTCGTCAACCCTTCAATCTTGCTTATTATGTTGCCAAAAGAATGTGTGACATTCCGGTTCAAAGCAAGATTGCAATGCCATATGGTATGCTCTTAACCCGACTCTATAAAGCCTTTGCACCCGCTCGTCCAAACCATTTAGGCTTTGTTCCGGATTACAATGAAATTGAACATACCTTCGTTCCTTTGAGCGACTTTAGGGTTAGTGTTGATAAAGGGAAACGTCCTCGTGTACCAACATCATCCTCATCATCTTCAATGAGTGAAGATGATAGATTGCCAATTTCTAGGATTCCTCCACCCGAATACTTGAGCCATCTTCCTCCAATTCAAAATGAATCCGCTGAGTATCGAAACATCAAAGGAATGGTGAAGAATCTTGGTCGTTGGAATATGAAATTGCACATGGGTATGAAGAAGTTGAAGAAGAAGCTTAGTTGATGGAGTGTTTGGTTTTGAACTGTGTTGGATATTGTGATGTTAAACTTCTATGTGTCTCGACTTTATCTGATAATACTTGTTATGTATGTGTAATAACTAACATTTGCAGGTAGATAACCATCATGGTTATCAATTTTCCGGGTTATAGCCTATGTTTGGCATAACACCTAAAACGGTAAGTTTCTAAGAACGGATTAAACTATGTACAATCGTGTGTTAATGTTATCATATTTAGTTGTTTTGCTATACATATTAGATGTTAAGTAAGGTCTAGGTGAATTTTCGGGTTTTCGTCGAAAAACGCGAAATATGACATATGTTCGTCTGAGAAGTCTGCCTCATCACCATCCTCACCAAAACTCCAACCCATGGAACTATTTAGGACACCACCAACATCTCCACAACCATATCTTGAAGAGTTAGAAGATCTTCCACCTACATCAACCAATCCTCCACCAATAAGTCTTGAAAACTTAGAACCTATGCTATTTCATCCTCTCCATCCGGAGATTCATGGTCCTCTATACCGAGAAGCACCACAACCTCGTCCACAAATACCACCACTATCACCAACTTCAACACTCATCGCGTCTCAAAAACGTTATTTATATTCTTTGATCTTTTCTTAGTTTTGTTAATGACAAATAAAATGAATATCTTTTAGCAAATAATAAATACTAGCTTAAGTCTCTTAAGTATACATTTTACACTTCACATAATAACCAAGAATTACAAGTTTGCTTATTTAGTAACTTGTTTCCTTAAAAGGAAACTTTAATTCTAAAATCATTCCATGACATCATTGCATACATCACATACAATATCTTTTATATATCTTGTTTAGATTTGCAAGATACATAGTTGACATTTGAGGATCTTGGATGATTTGGTAAGATATGGATGATTTGGTAAGATACAACTAATCCATAGCTGTCATCCTCCCACGGATCCAAGTCCAATGAAGGACGGATCCCTTGTGAGGGATCCGTGAGCTGAAGATCAGCTTGCCTATAAATAGCAAGCTGATCATTTGGCTTTCTCATCACTCATATAGCTTTAACACACATATTCATTCAGTACATATCTTACTAACATCATTCATAGTTGCATTTCACTTTGATCTTTCATTTTGTAGAAAAGAGATCAAGCATTCAAGGATCTACAGAACCGTAATCCTTTAGTTGCATTACTGTGTGATATTGTAGTTTGTTTCACACATCATATCTATCATTTGTAATCAGTGAGTGTGGTTAGTGCTTTAGTCCTTAAAGCACAAAGAGTGTAGGGAGTAGTTGTACCCGTGTAAAGAACTCGACATCTAGCTTAGTGTCGGTAAAGTAAATAGGCGACGTCAGGTTGGTTCTACCTTGTGAAAGAACCCGGTGTTTAGCTTAGTACCGGAAAAGGAAGTAAGCGACGTGTAAAGGTTTTCTCCACCTAGAAAAGGAGTTTGTTTCTTAGTGAAAGATAAACTCTCGAGTAGGAAACTCGGGGAGTGGAGTAGGGCAAGGAAGAGAGTCCTTGTAGCCGAACCACTATAAACAACAGTGTCGTGTGGTTTGATCTTTCCTCTCTTTATCTTTTGTTTACATTGTGTGATTATTTATTTGTGATTGTTTCCTTTGAAATTAACATATAGTAACAAAGCAAATAAAATTTGAAAAACGGTAAAAAACTATTCAACCCCCCTTCTAGTTTTCCACAATATGTACTGGACACTTTAATATGAAATAGTGTGCTATATTGATATCATGCAAAACATTATCATGCAAAACATGTGATAAAAAAATATTGTTCACCAAAATTTTTTATTACAGGGTACTCGCCGCTGCAACGTGCCGATACCTGCTATATTGATAATGGAGGAAGTCATTTTCCTTTATTAAATGACTTACTTTTAAATTTAAGAATACAAGTTAATATGCGGTATGTACAAATGATTAATGCTATGTATAATGCATTAAAAAATAATTCTTTTGCATAGAATTATTTAATGCATGCATTAATGTAAGTTTAATGACAAACTTTTGTTTAGTTATGGATATTTAAAAGCTTTGAGAATTGCATATTAAAAAAGACATTTATCATCTATGTATGTATTTTAGTACAAGTTTAGTGAAATCTTAAGCATTTTGCTAATAAATTTGATTAAAAAGAATCGTATATGTCAAAGTATGAAGATTTTCATATTATTTATAAAGTATGAAAAAACGTGTAAACATATAAATTACGAAGAGTTATGTGACGAATATTACACATCTACTAATTAACAAGTACCTTTCATCGTCAATAAGCACAACCTCGTAATACTACTGACTACTGTTTCGATATCGTCATTGCATCGTGATGTAAATGTAATTGATATTTTAATATGAAATAGTATGTGATAAAATTATTCTTAAAAATTCTCACCATGCGTAAAATCATTATCACGAAAAATATTTGATCAAAAAATATTGCTCGCTAAATTTGTTTGTTACAGGGTACACGACGCCGCAACGCGTGGGTACCCTGCTAGTAATATAAATAAGGGGCTAGCCTGCGCCTATCTTTACTACCTTATAATGCATTTAGGACATTCCTTAAATAGCAAGGCTTAAAATTCAGACTTTTTAACTTACTTATTTTAGAAGTTTTAATAGCCTGCACATAAAAATAAAAGTTGCATCTTGTAACAGCCTATTAAAAAGCTTTTAACAACCCATAAATGTCTTAAATTCTCGTAATTATAAAAAACGAGTAACCGCTAAAAATCATTACTATCAATAATGATTATTAAAAATATGTAACCGCATTCACCATATAAATCTACACAAACCATTTCATATCTTTCACACACAATGTTTTTTTTTTTTGAAACACAAAGCATAAGACCAATATATGCATGCTTTTCCCTCCGAAACCAAATCCGAGCACCACAAAGCCAAAAATACTCGACTCGATACCACGACTCGACCCATAAACAACTCGACATCACCATCACGACTCGACCAAGACCCAAATAAACTTTGGCCATGGGTTTTAACCCACGACCTCGGCTCGACTCGACAACAACAACAACCAATGATACCAAAACCGATTATTTAAGTTTTATTTTTGTTAAACTTCATTTTTATTAAACCCAAAACCGAACCTAATCGAAATAAAGACGAGGAGTACGACTTGGAGTGAGTCGACTCACACCGATTCCACACTTGGTGGAGTATTTTGGTGTAACCTACCTTCTTGAGCTTCGAGAAATGAAAAGATGATTATATTGGTGGATTTGGTGGTGTTACGTGGCGGTGGTGGTTGTTTTCGAGGTGATTGATGGTGATACAAGGTGCGTGTGGTATATGAACTTGATGGAGAGATCACATAGGGTGTGGTGGTGGTGGCGGTGTGTTATGTTTGTCGGCGGTGAGAGCTCGACGGTCGGAAAATGTGACCGGAAATGGTGGTGAGGGTGGCGGCTATATGTGGAGAAGAAAGGGTATGTAAACCCTAAAATGAAATAAAGGGTGTTTATATAGGGGCTTCCAAGGATGTGGGATGAAACCCTAATGCGCCCATAGGGACTAAAATTGTAAATATTAGTTTGGGCTGGGAAATGTATATTTACTAATCTTTTAGCAAATTGTTCTCAGGGCTAATTTAGGTGTCGAAACTACTTCCCGTGACATTTTTATTAATTCCATTAGTCTTAAAAGTATTTTTCCAATAAAATCGACTATAAATACATATATTTTTATCCCATGATATCCAAATCAATTAAAATTCACGCTTTACTCGATATTGGGCCATTCCGCGAGTGCTACATTCTAGACTACGACAAATACTCAACGAAGTACGAATAAAAATATATAGATATAAATATATATAATAACCCGAAAATTACCAGTTGTCACAGGGTACCCGCCGCCGCATTGCGCGGGTACCCTGCTATTACATATAACAGAGGGATGACTCTCTCTCCAAATTTTAAGACTTACAAGAAAAGAAGCATAGTGTACAACACTTTAATGCACATAATTTTCAGACGTACAAGACAAGAAGCATAGTGTACACCACTTTAATGCACATATTAAAAAAACAAAACACCACATTAATGCTATTTAATGTAGTCAATTAATTAACTGGTCAATAAATACAATTAATACAGTTATTAAAACACCCCTTACATCAGAAATACAAATTATCAAGCATATTGTACAACCAAATTAAACACAATTCTTGCA
Source organism: Artemisia tridentata subsp. tridentata (assembly GCA_021014915.2). NCBI lineage: Eukaryota > Viridiplantae > Streptophyta > Magnoliopsida > Asterales > Asteraceae > Artemisia > Artemisia tridentata. Next base: position 437,362,534 of record CP139507.1, on the reverse strand, counting down.
TTAAATGTCACTAATAAAAATAATAAAGCACATTATACAAATATTCAAGCCCGAACGGGCAACGGGCCAAATGGGCTTGAGCCCGAACGGGCGCGGGCCAAATGGGCTCGAGCCCGAAGGGGTACGGGCCAACGGGCTCGAGCCCGAACGGACACGGGCTATACGAAATTCTTGATATCTGTAAATTTATTGTCAAAAAGAACATAATAAACTAAAATACATGATTCACAGGAAAATTTTATTTCAGGGTACCCGCCGCCGCAACGCGCGGCTAACCTGCATTAAATGTTACTAATACAAATAATAAAGCACATTATACAAATATTCAAGCCCTAACGGGCAACGGGCAAAATGGGCTTGAGCCCGAACGGGCGCGGGCCAAACGGGCTGGAGCACGGGCCAACGGGCTCGAGCCCGAACGGGCACGGGCTAAAAGAAATTCTTGATATCCGTAAATTTATTGTCAAAAAGAACATAATAAACTAAAATAAATGATTCACCCAAAAAATTTATTTCAAAGTAACCCGCCGCCGCAACGCGCAGGTACCCTACTATAAATAAACAAACAAGGACAAAAGTCCACACAACACCCGGAAACAAAGGGAATCACGTGAGTCATCACAACATTTATAATAACTAGGCGAGTACCCGTGCATAGCAACGGAAATTCCTAGCGGCAGACAATTAACGATCACTACTACAAAAAAGGGCATAGAGCCCGGTTGAAAAGCATCATAAAACCCGTTTTTGCATATGGGCTCAAAGGGGAGGGAACTCTATGTGAAAATCAAATAGAGTCCGATTTTAAAAACGGGGTCTATATGATTTTATTTTATTTTAAATAGAATAGAGCCCGCTTTTTTATAAAAAAAAACATGGCTCTATCTTAAAAAGAGTCGTGGTGTCAAGCTTTGAGAGGAAAAAAAGAGCAAAATCCGCGACTTTTTTTCCTTTAAATACTGCAGCTGCCGTGCAGCATCACAGTAGCCAAAATGCAAATAATGTAGCAACTTAAAAATGGCAAATACAATAGCCATTAAGAAGGAAAAACACAAAACAAGTTCCATTCGCTTTTTTCCTAAAGTACAGCATCACAGTAGCCATTCCAAAGCACAAATACAGTAGCAACTTACAGTAGCCATCAAGAAGGAAAATCACAAATACAGTTGCAACTTAAAAATGACAAATACAAGACAAGTAGCAACTTAAAAAATTCCAAGGCACAAGTTTCATAACTTGCATTATAATTGGAAAATTAAAGTAGCCATTCTATGAGTCTTTTTATTTCAATCATGCTGCCATAATTTTACCTTTTCCATGAGTTTTTCTCCCTTTTGGTGGTCTAAGCCCTCTTGGAGTCTTGGATTTCTAAAAAAGAAACATGACAACAAACAAATATATAATCATTATAGAAAACTCTATGTAAATACAAATTTAGTGGTAAATTTATGTATGAGTTTACATTTAGTAGTAAATTTACTTCGTACACTACCGCCACGACAATCATTGACCGCCTTGAATAATCAACCCGTTTACCAAGCAAACAATGACAATAGAACATTAAAAGGGTACATAGAAACAACTTACATGATATTGATGATGACGGACACATCAACGCTGATCTCTTTACTCGTAAGAATCATTATGTTATATACAAATGAATGGTGATGTGAGTGGTGATTTTTTTGTGGAGATGATTTTTGTGGAGATGTGTATGTGTGTGTGTGTGTGTGTGTTTTAAGTCAGTAGTGATTAGTTTTAGCAATTCGGGAAAATATCACGCTCTTGATTATCTTTATCTTCATACTTAGCGCCCCAAAACTTACTGGTCACATTAAGTTAACTATTTGCCTATAGTTTAACACTTTAACAAAATTGGATACACTTCTACACACTAATATAACAATAATATCTCCCCCTTCTACGAAAAAATAATCATTTAAGACATTGTAGCTACCAATTGCATTACTAATCAGATTTTGTCAAACATGAAAAGATACACTCGTTTAATATTGCATAATGAAACAAGAGTAGCACATCCAAACACTATATTCTTACTGCTGATTATCTAAATACAGATATTCAATATCACATAGTTAAGTGAAACGCACATCCAAACTGCAAAGTAAATAAAAGTTTTAAGAAGGAATTATTCTAAACTTAGTCGGCTAACATTCCCAATAAATAAAGTTTAATCTCACTTTGAAATATAGAGCTTGGTACCAACTCATTTACAAAAACTTCATTAGAATCATATAACTCTTCCGTGCTAATTGTTGATGATAATAACAAACACTTACAAGATTTCTTTAGCAAAAGAATCATATAAAAAACAGTGAAGTCCTACTTAACATTATTCCAACAAAAACTTATAGAAACCATATTTGTAAACCAAACAGTTCAAATGCTTACAGTTTAGGATGAACACGCTCTGGAGGGATGATTTGTACTTGCAACAAATGCTCAAATAAGAGGTAGTTATGCATGGTTTCAGCAACAATCTTTGCCACCTGTACGGACGTATAATTATAACGTTCAGGTATTTACAGAATGAACTAATATTTACAACAAAAGATAAATAAGAATCTGCATTTACAACCTCATGAGACGCAAACTAAAGGAACCCAAAATGCTTTGATTTCCCAGTCTGAAAATAATTGACAAAAGGGGTTCATTAAGTAGACATCATACAATAGTAGCAACAAGCAGTTTCAAAAAAGCGACAACTAATAAACTACAAACATGTTTTCATAGCGAAAGGTAAAAGAATGAAACCTTCTTGTTCCTTGCAATTCTAATCCTCCTGATTTCACCAAACTGCTTAAAGAAAGTTGCACAAATAGTCCGATAAATAAAATGTAGCAACATTCAAAAAGAGCTTGTTTCAAACACACATATCTAAATATCAAAATGTTAATAAAAATAGGGGCATGGTTACCTTCCATTTCATTATCATAAAACCCATGAGGAATTCTTCCAATATACAACACAGTAGATTTATTTTCCAACGGGGTAACCGGAAGTTTTTGAGCAGGGCCTCCCGCTAGTGGCTAATTAATACACAAAACACAAAATCAATACAATATAATCTATCAAATTAATCACCCCATCAAGTATCCTGAAAAACCATATTCCCATTTTCAAGATCAGACTTCATAAACATCTCATTTCACAATAACCACCTAAAACAACAATCATTTACCTTCTGCACTTGATCAAAGCTTTTCTATTCACATAAAAAAAACAAAAGTGAGAAGATCATTTCTAACCTCAAGCTCATCATCCACATTCTTTTGATTTTGCATCTCCATTGTTTTTGTTGGAACCCGAAATTAAATTGCATTTCCATGGTTTTTTGGGGTTGTTTATATAGGACACGTTTAGGGTTCAATAATTTGAATTTTCCCGCTTATGTCCATTAATTTTGCCTTCATGCCAACATGCATATTGATTTCGTTACTTAGTTTGTATGGGCTGTTTCATACCAATATATTGACTGTATTTCCTTTATTATTCTAGTTTCCCTCAAATTGCATATTGACTGTTTCATACCAATATATTGCATGGGCTGTTTCGTTATTTATTCTACTTTCCCTCAAATTGCATATTGACTTGCATGGGCTGTATTTACAAAGTAAAAACTGAAGGATCGTATATAACGAAAACCATTTCTAACCTCAAGATCATCATCCACATTCTTTTCATTTTGCATCTCCATTGTTTTATGTCGTGAAATGATTTTGCACCTCAATTTTTTTTGGGTTGTTTATATAGACAATGAGAAATGTATCATTTATGTCGTGAAAATCATTCCAGCACAATAGCACAATATACTGTCATTTAAGTGTAGTCAACTTATAAACTATATTTGGAATACCGTGTCATATAAATGAGAAATGGTTATATACTGTCATTTATGTGTATATTTGGAATATACTGTACGCATGGTTATATACTGTGAATGAAAGTCAACTTATAAATATTAAATGAGATTGTTCGCATGGCTATTTCACAAAGTATATTTTCAAGCTTTCAAGGGTAGAATAGGCAAAACATATTTTCAACATTTCATAAAGGTTGACTTGTTCACTTTTCCCCTTTGACCATACACCCATTATATGTAGTTAAGATGACACTCTACATCTTGTTAGTATTAGATACATTTAAAGAAAGACCCAAGACAATAAATGATCAATATACAATATTGTTTTACATGAATAATATTGTACTAACTAAATGAATACGTAACACAAAATTTTAAAATCGTGTCCATTCAGGAGATCGAACCCTTTTACTCCGTAGCATTTGTTCTTCCCCTGTGCATGCAGGTGGCAACTTTATATTCAATTATTAAAGAACAGAATAATGTTTACACTTTCCAACACCACCAAGGGACAAAACGAATACATGACAAGAAAATAATACACCTATGTTAAAAAAAAAAAATAATAATAATACTAAACAAAAATAAAATTTATTTAGTATATTCATATCACAAAACACACAATATAACAACAATTTGTTCTGCAAGAACGGAAAATCAAATACAATTATTACTAAAGACTATTTAATTTTGAGACCGATTGATGAACGTACAAACAGTGTCGCGCAAGTTACATGCATTGTCACAAGAAGTATCAAACAAAAAGAACACATGATTCTCATTTTTCGTCTCCGTAAACTCCAATTTTCCACTCCATCCACTTTTTTTCATTAATTCCTTGTAAAGAAAACCCCTGTCCCTAAATGTATCATATTCAGCAACAGAAACAAAGATCCTAGAGCAGCCCAAAGCCGAAAGATTCGGGTTTGTTAGGAATATGAATATTCAGCAGAAGACTCGGTCACCCCGAGTACTTATTAGATCATCATAGCTCGTAGGATTATCAGTAATATTATCAGTAGTTTAGTTATTAATTAGTATTGTGGAGTGAGTCGGGTCTTTACCCTCTGTCAGCTCGCTCCACAGTCCACTTGGGACATATTATGTAGTAGTATAAATACTCCCTTTCCACTCATGGGAAGGGTTGGACCTTATTCTCATATTAATCTAATACACATTATTTTCTCTCTCTAAGGTTCCAATCTCTCCTACTTCTCTCTAGACTTTCTTATCTATTCGATCCAAACTAAGCCTCTCATAAGTGTTTCTTGTATTGTGAATACCCTACAATTGGTATCAAGAGCCATGGTTAGGTCCATGAGAGTTGGTATTCACGGATTTGTGTAGTTTGTGAGGTTTTTGGTTCGAATTTTAAGATATTTGTTTAGATACATTTATTTCATTTTGTGCTTTGTTTAGTTATTTAAAGTTGTTATAATTTGTACTTTCTAGCTTAGAAATAGTATAGGAGTAGTATTTAGTGCTTGGATTCACAGATTTAAGGTTCGTGTGGTGTTTGTGGGTGATTCGAGTGCTTTTCTTTCAAGAGTTCTTGGATGCGGTTTGTGTGGTTTGGACGTTCTTGAATGCGGTTTGTGTAGCATCGGGTACGCGGTTTGTCTTTATACTAGTTTAGGCAAAAGGACAAACGGCATTGATAGTGACAGGTTTGGAAGTTTGTGCCAACGCGGTTTGTCTCTACGGTGCGTACGCGGTTTGTGTCTACGCGGTTTGTACTTCCAGTGTGAACTCGGTTTGTCCCTAAGGCGTATACGCGGTTTGTGTCTACGCGGTTTGTATATCAAGTGTGAACTCGGTTTGTCTATTAGGTGCATACGCGGTTTGTGTCAACGCGGTTTGTATCTCTGGTGTGAACTCGGTTTGTTTCTACGGTGCGTACGCGGTTTGTGTATCTAGTGTGAACTCGGTTTGTATCTCCATTGTGAACTCGGTTTGTCTCTTAGGTGCATACGCGGTTTGTGTCAACGCGGTTTGTATCTCTGGTGTGAACTCGGTTTGTTTCTACGGTGCGTACGCGGTTTGTGTATCTAGTGTGAACTCGGTTTGTATCTCCATTGGAACTCGGTTTGTCTCTTGGCACATACGCGGTTTGTATCTCCATTGTGAACTCGGTTTGTCTCTTAGGCGCATACGCGGTTTGTGTCTATGCTATTTGTCTAGGCGGTTTGTGTCTTGGTGATTTTAGAAATTCCCGCGAAAGATTCTATTTCTCGGTTAAATCACAAGATCTGTAAAATCCCGTAGTTACTATGGCTACCACATCAAGTGCATCATCAGATGACATTCAAGCTGCAGGGTCTGACACTCGTCCACCCATGCTAGATAGGACGGATTATGAGTCTTGGGCACAACGAATAAGACTTTACTGCTTGGGAAAAGATAATGGTGTTAACATTCTTAAGTCAATTGATGAAGGACCATATCAGATGGGTACCACCAGAGACGTTGTCACAACTGGTGAAGATGGGACTGTAACTTTGGGCATTGATAGACCTAGAAACTATAATGATCTTAATGAAGAAGAAAAGAAGAGGTATGATGCTGATATTAGAGCCTCAAACATAGTCATTCAAGGTCTTCCAAAGGATGTATACAAGCTCATCAATTTTAACACTGAAGCCAAGGCTGTGTGGGACAACGTTAAAATGCTATTGGCAGGGTCAGAACTCACAAAGGAAGATCGTGAGTCACAGCTGTATGATGAGTTCGAGCATTTCAAAATGAACCCAGGAGAGAATATCACAGATTACTATGTGAGATTTCATAAGTTGGTGAATGATATGAGGATGATCAGAATGACTATGCCCAATATCCAACTTAACTCAAAGTTTGTGAACAACATGACTCCTGAATGGGACAGATTTGTTACTGCCGTCAAACTCAACAAAGGTTTAAGGGAGACTAACTATGAACAGCTGTATGCTTACTTGCAACAACATGAGAAGCATGCTGCCTATGATCGGGTGCTGAGAGAAAAGTTGAATCCTTCAACTACAAATGACCCACTGGCTTTCATGACAAATGTACAACCAACAATCCAATCATCATCCAATCCAAGCTATCACCAACTTCACTCACAAGTACCTGCTATGAGTTCACAACTTGACTCAGGCTACTCTCAGACCGACAAAATGATTGACAACCTCACCAATCAAGTATCTCTACTGGTTCAACAGTTTCAAGCATCACTCCCTCAGACCAACAATCAGTTAAGGAATTCTTCCAACCCACGCAATCTAGCAATGGTGGAGGATGGGAAAATTGTGGTTCAGAATGTGCAAGGGAGAGCTGGTAGAAACATGGGTCGAGGTTATGGGCAGAATAGAGCAGGGAATGCCAATCAGGGGCAAGGTAAACAGATCAAGTGTTATAATTGTGGGGGTCTTGGACACATCGCTAGAAACTGCAATCAACCTAAACGTCCTCAGAACTCAGATTACTTCAAAGACAAGATGCTGTTAATGCAAGCTCAAGAAAATGGAGCTGTATTGGATGAGGAAGAGTTATTGTTCTTGGCAGGAGATGGAGGAAATACGTTTGATGAAGATGTGGATGAGAAACCTGTTCAGGATCTAGCACTTAATGATCCTAACATCTTCAAGGCAGATGACTGTGATGCATTTGACTCTGATGTGGATGATGAACCTACTGCTCAAACAATCTTCATGGCTAACTTGTCTTCCCTGGCCTCATCTCGTCAAGCCGGCCCTTCTAATGCATCCGTGATATCTGAGGTACTAAAAATTTATGACACATATAATATTGTCGAGGGACAACAGATTCCCGAAGAAGTACATCAGGCAGTTGTTTCTGACTCAAGTGATGTTGATATGGAAAATAGCAATATTGTCTCATATGAACAGTATTTGAATAGCAACAACTCGCCTGATGTACCAAATGGTGAATCCATTGTCAATAATGATGTGTGTGCTGTGAGTAATGTATGTGCCTTAGATAATGCGGGTAATGTAGATAATGCATGTGTGTATCATGAGAACAAATTGTCTGTCCCTGATGATAACTTGATCACTAGACTAAACATCTATAAAGAACAAGTTGCTATGTATGAACAGCGTGCTAAGTTTGAGCTTAATGATCGTGAGCAGAAATTAGAATGTCAAATGAGTACACTTATTAAAGAGTCTAGAGTGCGAGAAGAAACATTAAAATTAGAGTTAAGTTCTTTGAAAAGTCAGCTAGAACAGTCTGTCATACAGAAACAAGAAGCACAAAAGTGTGTAACAACACTTAAGCAAGAATTCAAACAGAAAGAAACAACTCTTTTAAATGATTTCACTAGACTCAAGACGTTAAAAAATAAGCTTGAAGATAAGTTGTACACACAAAATCAAACCATACAAACTGCTCAAATGATTCATAAGCACAGAAAGTTGAGTGATAAGCACAGTAAAATCATGATAGGTGAACCTAAGTCAACCATCCTTAGGGACATGAAAGTACTTCAACCATCGCTATATGATGGTAATGTGATGCTTATGCCTATTCATGACCAACCTGAGCATATCTACACTGATGAAGAGGATGAGTTGAGTGATAAAACGAGGGAAAAAATGAATGAGAAAATGAGGGATCCCGAGTGCATAGCCAGACGAATAATAATCAAACCCCATGATTATTATGAAGAAAATCGTTTGACTGTGTTTGCTCCTCAAAAGAAGTTAACACCTGAGCAGATATTTTGGAAACAAGATAATGAAAAACTTAAGGTAGAAAAACTTAAGGCCAACACCCCCCTCATTAGAAAAGTTGCGTCCATAACGGTGTATCCTCCCAATACACCTAGGAATTTGGTGCCTTTGTCTCTTCCCACTGAATGCAAAACCTTTATTAGCTTATATGTGCTTTGGCAACTGTTGGCTGATTTCGATAAAACATGTAAGAAGAGAATCACACCCACTGGCATTACTGAGGGGGAAAGGTGTTTTGAACATGCAAAAAGGTGTTACTTAACTGAGGTCATGCCATTCTTTAAACTACTTAAAGAACACTTTGAAGGGTTGCAAACTGCCCTTAAAGCCGAAATAAATGAAATGAAAGTAGTGTTTAAAGATATGGAAAATGAGGTGAATGAACATGCAATAGAACTTAAAAGTCGAGAGATTGACAGAAAAAACATACTCATTACTAACGACAACTTGATTGCTAAATGTATTGCACAAGATGTATTTTACACTGTCACTGATTCTGCATTGTCTGCTTGTCAATTTAATGAGTATGCTATTGCGTTAAATGTCACCCAGAATCGTGTTGTTGAGCTTGAGGGGGAGAATTTGAAATTGCTTGAAAAAATTCAAAATGATGACCATGATAACATGGTTAAACGTTTTTCGAAACTAGAAGTTGATTATCTGAACTTGCAACTTAAACATCAACACTTAGAAGAAAAATGCAAAATATCAAATGTCAAGACATCCACGGATGCTCCTGAGTTTGATACATATTTTGAATTAAGCAAACGTGATGAAACAATTCAAGCTCACACGAACACGATTCGACTGCTGAGGGCCCAAATTGCCCAACTGAAATCCAACAAGTATGAAGTGTATGGCACCAATAAACCTTCGTCTTCAGATTCTCAGAATTTTCAATATCAAAACACCATAAATAAGTTACATTATGAAAATGAGTGTTATCGAGAAGAAAATTCAAAGGTCAAACAACATTTCAAAGAGTTATATGATTCTATAAAAGTTACAAGAAACTATCACACTGATCAAATAACCTCTTTGACAAATGAAATTGAGAATCTTAAGGCTCGGGTGAAAGGTAAAATGCCATGCACCACTTGTAATTGTGATGCACCAAAGGCTACTGATAGTAAGAAGTATGATGTTGATGTTGGGCGTATTCCATTTAAGCTTAGAAATAACAGCCTTGCCCATCAAACATATCTCGATCATCTTAGAGAAGGCCTTGACACACTTCGTGAGGTAGTTGAAGAGGATAGGAATGATAAGCCACTTGATCAAGCAGTTGTCTATGCATGCAAACTCACAAAAAGGATTCAGGAAAACTTAGAATATGCCATAGGCTCAATTCCTAAGTTTAGAGGCCATAGAGATAGATTTGTTGCATCATCATCCAATGTTGTAAACAAGCATGTAGCCTTTGATCTACCACCAAAAAAATCAGAATCCAACACATCATTATCAGGAAGGCATGTGACAGAAAAACAAACTAATGTTACCTTCGATACTTCTACAGGAGTAAAAAGTGACACCCAAGCTAGCGGGTCAAGGTCTAGAGGAAATGAAAGAAAGGATATGACTGCGCCAGCTAAGAATGATCACTTGAAGAATGTAGAAGTCCAACCTAGGAACAATAAGTTTGCAATGAGTAGGATGAATCGTGTTGATTCTAGTATCAAAAGTACTGTAATTAATTCGAATTCTAATGCTATCTGTAAAACATGCGACAATTGTTTAATTTATGCTAATCATGATGAATGTGTTGTGTCTTTCCTGATGTCTTCTGCATCATCCCATGTTATGAATGGTAGGATAACTAAAGCATGCAAAAAGGTTTGGAAAGCAACAGGAAAAACATTTGCTAGCATAGGCTATCAATGGAGACCCACTGGAAGGAAATTCAATTTAGGAAAACAGTGCACGTTACCTAAAATGAATAAGCATAAAACTGTGAATGTTAAGGAATGGAGACCCACTGGAAGGAAGTTCAATTTAGGAAAACATAGATCATTGTCTAAAATGAATGTGCATGAAATTGTGATGAATAAGGAATGGAGACCAACTGGTAGAATCCTATCTTTAGAATCACAATGCCTTCCATCTAGGTCTTGTCCTACCTCTAGTTCTGTCTCCTCAGTAAAGGCAGTAGCATCTGTGAAATCTTTGGCTTCTGAATATGTATGTGCTGACCAAATGGAACCCAATTGCACTTGGGGATCCACATTTTTCAGTTATCCATTGTTGTCTGGTTTCAAATGCAGGTCGTACAAATCGTCCTATGGTATTTGGACTCAGGCTGCTCAAAACATATGACTGGGGATCGCTCACGGCTCAAGAACTTCGTGAAAAAGTTTATCGGGACAGTTAGATTTGGGAACGACCACTTTGGTGCTATTATGGGTTATGGAGATTATGTGTTTGGTAACAGTGTAATCTCAAGGGTATATTATGTGGAAGGACTAGGACACAATTTGTTTTCTGTGGGTCAATTTTGTGATTCAGATCTGGAAGTGGCTTTCAGAAAGCATACATGTTTCGTCAGAGAATTGGATGGTTTAGATCTCCTCAAGGGCAGTCGGGGTACTAATCTATACACCATATCAATTGAAGAAATGTTGAAGTCATCTCCCATATGCTTGCTTTCTAAAGCCTCTAAAACAAAATCATGGCTGTGGCATCGTCGTTTGAACCACTTGAACTTCGGTACCATAAATAATCTTTCCCGTAAAGATCTTGTTAGAGGGATGCCCAGACTGAAGTATGAGAAAGATCATCTCTGCTCTGCATGTCAACTGGGTAAAAGCAAGAAACAAACCCACAAGCCTAAAACCATCAACACCAACTTGGAAGTTCTTCATACCCTCCACATGGACTTGTGCGGTCCAATGAGAATACAAACCATAAATGGAAAGAAGTACGTTCTGGTGATAGTAGATGACTATTCTCGGTTCACATGGGTAAAGTTTTTGAGAACCAAGGACGAAACTCCAGAGGTTATCATTAAACTGATAAAACAGCTGCAAGTAAGGCTCGATAAAACTGTCAGAATCATCCGCACAGATAATGGTACTGAGTTTGTTAACCAACAACTCCGTAATTTCTATGAAAGTATTGGCATCACGCATCAGAAAAGTATCCCTCGCACCCCTCAACAGAACGGGGTGGTTGAACGAAGGAACCGTACTCTGGTGGAGGCTGCAAGAACTATGCTTATATTTTCAAAGACTCCGATGTTTCTTTGGGCAGAAGCTATTGCAACAGCATGTTACACTCAAAACCGATCCCTAATTCATCCGGTTCATGAGAAGACTCCCTTCGAGTTAATTCATAACAAGAAACCAGATCTTTCCTTTCTGCGTGTGTTTGGTGCACTCTGCTATCCAACTAACGATAGTCAAGACTTGGGAAAGTTAAGAGCTAAAGCAGATATAGGTATTTTCGTTGGATATGCACCTGACAGTAAAGGGTATCGAATCTACAATAAAAGAACCCGTAAAATCATGGAAACCATTCATGTTACGTTCGATGAGCTGAGTGAGCTACCTGTTTCAGGACAAATCAGTTCTGGACCCGATCTTCACCTTTTGTCTCCTGGACCCATTAGTTCAGGACTTGTACAGAATTCCACGCCTGCAGATTCTTATGTGCCACCTACATGTGAGGAGTTGAAAAAGTTATTCGATCCTATGTTTGATGAATACTTTGAGCCAACGAATGGAACCATCCCGAGTGAACCAGCAATAATTCCTATGAATGAGGTTCAAGCCCCACAAGGTTCAGAAGGTCCTGCAGCTTCAGTATCAGTCAGTCACAATGCTCCTGCTGCCAGTCAATCGCCTTCGTCATCAAACACTCAAACTACTCCAGTAATGCAAGAATCTTCAGATAATAATTCTTTGGAAGTTAATCCTTTTGCTCCTGTTGAAGAGGTTCCTTTTGAAAACATATTTGCTCCTGAACATTCATCAGACACATCCTTACCTGAGGAACACAGCACTGCTACGTCCGTTCATAACCATCAACCTCACGACCATCTCAGGAAATGGACCAGTGATCATCCAATCGACAACATCATAGGCAATCCTTCACGTCCAGTATCCACACGTAATCAACTAGCCACTGATGCACTATGGTGCTTCTTCAACTCCGTACTGTCTAAAGTCGAACCAAAAGATGCCAAAGAAGCAATGACTAAAGATTGCTGGTTCCAGGCTATGCAGGATGAAATCCATGAATTTGATCGACTTGAAGTATGGGAATTAGTGCCTCCTCCGGAGCGTGCAATGATCATTGCTTTAAAATGGATCTTCAAAGTAAAGCTTGACGAGTATGGTGATGTCTTAAAGAACAAGGCACGGCTAGTTGCTAAAGGGTTTAGACAAGAAGAGGGCATTGATTTTGAAGAATCGTTTGCTCCGGTTGCTAGAATTGAAGCTATAAGAATCTTCCTGGCAAATGCTGCTAGTTGTAATATGATAGTCTACCAGATGGATGTTAAAACAGCATTCTTGAATGGGGACTTAAAGGAAGAAGTTTATGTGAGTCAACCTGAAGGATTTGTGGATGCTGAACACCCTACTCATGTTTACCGCTTGAAGAAGGCTCTTTATGGGCTAAAACAGGCGCCAAGGGCATGGTACGATACATTGTCCAAGTTCCTTCTAGCAAACGGATTCTCCAAGGGTGTTGTTGATCCCACACTATTCACCAGGAAGTCAAGAAACCATCTACTGCTAGTTCAGATATATGTAGATGATATCATCTTTGCTTCAACAGATCCTAGTGAATGTGATAGTTTCTCAAAGGAGATGAATTCCAAATTCCAAATGTCCATGATGGGGCAAATGTCATTCTTCTTAGGACTACAAGTATCTCAAAGTCCCGGAGGCATATTCATCAATCAATCCAAATACGCCAACGAGATCTTGAAAAAGTTTGGATTCTATTCAAGTGAACCTGTTGACACTCCCATGGTTGATAGAACGAAACTGGATGAAGATCCTTCAGGGATTCCAGTAGATATAACACAGTATCGAAGCATGATTGGATCTTTGATGTACATCACGGCTAGCAGACCAGATCTTCTGTTTGCTGTGTGTATGTGTGCTCGGTATCAATCCAGACCAACCAAGAAGCATGTTGAAGCAGTGAAAAGGATATTTCGATATCTTCAAGGCACGGTTCATATGGGTCTCTGGTATCCTAAGGACACGGCAATGGAGTTAACGGCTTACGCGGATGCTGATCATGCGGGATGTCAAGACACTCGTCGAAGTACTTCAGGAGGAGCTCAGTTTTTAGGGGAAAAGTTGGTTAGTTGGTCTTCTAAGAAGCAGATGAGTACTTCCATATCATCTACTGAAGCTGAGTACATTGCTATGTCTGCTTGCTGTGCTCAAATTCTGTGGATGCGGTCACAGCTTTCGGACTATGGATTCTCATACCACAAAATTCCCCTATATTGTGACAACAAAAGCGCCATTGCCCTTTGTTGTAACAATGTTCAGCACTCCAGGTCTAAACACATCGACATCAGGCATCACTTCATCAGGGAACAAGTGGAAAAAGGAATTGTGGAACTTTACTTCGTGAGGACAGAGTTTCAGTTAGCTGACATCTTCACCAAGGCCCTCCCAAGAGAAAGGTTTCAGTTTATTCTCCCACGCCTTGGCATGAAAAGCATGACTCCTGAAACCCTCAAGTGTCTTCAGGAAGAAAAGGAGGAGTAAAGGATTGTCTTCTTATATCCTTGTACATAGTTGTATATACCTTAAATCAAAAAGAAAAATACAAAAATATAAAATCTATAAACATAAAAATCGAAAAATCAGAAAATACCAAAAATAGTCCTACCTAGGCATGTCTTCTGTTTATCGATAACATTTACGGATCTAGAAATGTCATTCAACAATGGCACGGATTTTTAAATGAAGCTCGAGCAGAAGTTATACTAATCGGTTAAAACATGTCTTAATGGCTTGCAGTTACTTCATACTGCAACCCGTGCTGTACAATGGGGAAAGCATGTCGCCAAAAAGACAGCTGTTCCTCCAACCGGGTGATGTTCACCTGGGCATGGATTACTTTATATCCATGTTTCCCCGACTTGATGTACGTTTCAGTGCATCACTTCGTATATAAGAAGAGAAGTCTTCTTTTCATCAAGATTCTCTATCTTGTTTGATCCTTCAAGAGAGTCTTGATGTTACACAAGGTGGTAAATTGAACTAAATTTTCACAAATGTCAGTCGCTCAATTGAATGACTACAGCTCTTTTAATGGAAAACGGGTCATTAATTGAGGGGGAGCATATTTGTTCAAATTTCCGACACCTTGCCATATTTGTGCAAACATCAGCAGTGACACTCTTTCGCTGTTTCAAGGGGAGCATATTATGCTCCAAAATCATAATACAGTTAAACCTGACCACATTTTCTCCCAAATTTTTCTAAATGTATTTAAATCAATTGAGATCACAAATCTCAAATGGTTTGAAATTTTTGATCGGGGAGAGAATGTGATTTAAATAGGAAATTCTGATAAAATGTGATGATTTGGAAGTTAATGTATGCTCTCCCGTATGTGCTAAACCATTTTGTATATCAAGGCACATATTGAGGGGGAGCAAAATGGTTTGGTCATAAACGCAAGCTCTTCCATATGTGCTAAAATCTTTCTTATATCAATGCACATATTGAGGGGGAGCAAATGGTTTTAACAAAACAAAGGATTTGGCATCTCATGTGGCAGTGACTCAGAATTAACCAATGAATTGACGAAACTTGAACTGTCATCAATCGAAAGGATTCGTCTTGGCCGGGTAATAATTTCAAGCTGGTCTAACCAGTGATGTAAGCGTGTCTCGAAAAAGATGAATCTGAGTAGAGTGTACCATTTCGAGAAACTTTCTGTGGACTTGACCAGGCCGGGTAATAATTTCAAGCTAGTCTAACTAGTGATGTAAGCGTGTCTCGAATCGGTCTTGTTCACTGAAAGTGGATCAATTCAAAAAGTGCGAGCTCTACCTAACATGTGCAAATTTATAAAACAATCAACCGAGCACATGTTGAGGGGGAGCAATTTGAAAAATATAAAACTCTCAAGTGTTTGCAAAAATGTGTTTCAGAATCATGAACACTTGAAGAGATTTTTCAAAGATTTGGTTTGGCAATCGTGGATGAATACCAAAGACCGACCATTTTAATTAATGCATGGAGTTATAAGGATGGTTAGGTTAGGCTCAAGTTCCCACGATCCAGCCAGAGCCGGAGGGATCTACCCAGGGACAATCCACTAGTTAGTGTAGAAGTCCTTAGGTATGATTAAAAAGGAGAAAAGTGAATGAGGGAAAAGTGCCGACTGAGATGGAGCTAGTACTGGAACAAACCCAACAAGGTTCTAGTAAGGAAGTCTCGGTAAGCACTGAAGGGGTTGAAGAATGAAAAAGAATTGTAAAGATAAAGGGTGAAAAGAAATAGCCCTCCTTACAACTTAGGCAGAAACCGGGTCAATACATATGCTGTCAGAATCACTTAGTTGGTTGCTGGCATTGAAGACAAAGTATCATGGACCCAGTGATACGCTGCACAACCCTCCCTAGCCACTCAAGGTCCCTCAAAGGACTCTTGTTTCACTTGTCACGGAGATCAATACATTTCTATCATCTCTCTCACTCCGAGTTAGATGATATTGAAAAGGTGGCAGTCCTCTCCAGCCTCCGATCACCAAATCATAACGCACAATTGAGTCTAGAGCCACGAGATGCATAATAAGATCTCATAGGGACACAAATTATTTCTACACTGGGTGTTCAACATTAAGGACACCAGTTGTAATCTTAAGAGTCCTACGCAGATCTTAGCAATCTGCCAGAACATTTATGAGGGAATTTACCAATGTAATTCTCAATGATTGAATGGAAATTCCTGCCAGGGTCAACATCAAGCAGCCCTGAAAGCAGGTCACTTCGGTAATTCTTTATGGATTACGCTTAGTGGTCGCGGCGGTTTCAAACGATCTACAGTCGTGGAGTGATCTCCAGCGACTCACCTAATCGTTGATTTACTACGGTAAAATCTTAAAAAGCCCTCTGTGGGTTTTCGATTAGGAACGGTCTTGGTAAGGATTAGAGATAGTTTTCACAATATGCTGTTGACTATCTCGAAGTCCAAACTTGTAAGTACCGGTCGAATTATTGCTAACTGTCGTATGCAGGAACTTCTGGCGATTGTAGCTGTGGAAGGCTGTAGCTGGTTGCTGTTGTAGCTGGTTGCAGAAAAGATGCCAATCCATCACCACATGTTCACACCACATCATCATCAAAGCAGTCATGATCACCCTAAAAGACCTTCAACACAGCTTCTGCTAACTCTGATGCTGAAGATCATGACCCCATATCGTGTGAGCATGTCGGCTCTAAGTACATTTCATCACATGGAGTATTACTACAGAAAGATGACTTGGAGACTCAAGTGGGATGATAATTTCAAAGATTACTCAAAGTTCATCCAAGACAAAAGAGAAGTCATCTTCAGATCACTGATGTTTGCACAACAATCTATGACATAGAAGATTCAATGATTAAGAGCTATGATGTCAAGATCCAAGGAAGAAGTACTGAAATTCAGAACACTACTTCTGGGGTGACCTCCCTTAGGGGGAGATTGTTAGGAATATGAATATTCAGCAGAAGACTCGGTCACCCCGAGTACTTATTAGATCATCATAGCTCGTAGGATTATCAGTAATATTATCAGTAGTTTAGTTATTAATTAGTATTGTGGAGTGAGTCGGGTCTTTACCCTCTGTCAGCTCGCTCCACAGTCCACTAGGGACATATTATGTAGTAGTATAAATACTCCCTTTCCACTCATGGGAAGGGTTGGACCTTATTCTCATATTAATCTAATACACATTACTTTCTCTCTCTAAGGTTCCAATCTCTCCTACTTCTCTCTAGACTTTCTTATCTATTCGATCCAAACTAAGCCTCTCATAAGTGTTTCTTGTATTGTGAATACCCTACAGGGTTCTTAGCCGGATTAAACAGCGGGTCATCTAGCCCACTCCCTGATGGATTCGCGAACAACCAAAACTCATCAGTAAAACCTTTAAGCTCCTTATTCTTTCCACATTCCAATCCAATGGGGTCGTTTCCTCCAAAATAAGGGTTGAGTAGAATAAGACCTTCTAAATTTAGTTCTTTAATAGGTTCTAGCCCGGCCCGAATTGCCATGTTATGAGCTATATTCGCGCCGGCACTATCTCCAATAAAGAAAACTTTCTCAAAATCACCGTAATCATTTAACCACGCTTCGGGTCCACTGCCCTTAGAATGGGTAGCAATCCACTTGATTGCTTCCCAAGAGTCGTTATATCCAATAGGTATTGGATATTCCGGAGCTAACCTGTAGTCAATAGCAACAATGACTACATCTGACTCCGCAGTTAGAAGGTTTAACGTAGGTTGATAAGTAGTAGACCTTGGGGAGTCGACTACAAACCCCCCACCATGATAATAAATCAATATAGGCAATCTACGGCCCGTTGTAGCATTTTTGGGAATGTAAATTCTTGCACTGAGGTTGGCTTCGGGTGAGATGACAATATCTTTAGAATGAACTCCGGTTAAAGGATCGACACCCGATGGTAAGATAGTCGTCCCGACAAATCTTTCACATCGACCATCTTCGTGTACTTTAAGAAAAAAACGAAGTTGGATGGGAAATATGTCGGATGTTGCTAACTTTCCTGGAGCAGAAGTAGAAGGCATTTTTCTTTGTAATGTTTGTTGGAAAAGATTATGGATTTGGGGAGTATTTAACAACAATGGAGGAATGAGCATACATCACGTGAAAGCGCCGGTTCACTATGCAATATTAATAGAATATATTTCGTTTACTAGAACCATCAATAGTATACAATAGTTTTGCCAGGTGTATATTTGGACTCGTTTGAAGTCAAACATTATTTATGGTCTAACATTTATTTCAAATTTGAGCACAGGTAGCATAATCAAGTCATAAACTAATAAGAAAAAATTACGCGGATGGTCCTCGTGGTTTACACGAATTACAGGTTTGTGAACTATTTCATTTTAATTACGCCACAGATACTTATTTTGGGAAACGTTGCACGCGTTTGGTCCCTAAGTTGGATGGACGTTATCTTTGACCGTTAAGTGTTTAAATATTATTTACCCGTTAGTCCCTCCGTTAGTATTTTTTGCACCGTTAGTATTTTATACCCTCCGTTAGTATTTTACACAAATTTTTTTTTTTTTGAAATTAATTTTTTTTTCGAAATTAATTTTTAAACAAAAATTAATTTTTTTTCGAAATTAATTTTTTTACAAAAATTACTTTTTTTTTCGAATTTAATTTTTTTACAAAAATTAATTTTTTTACGAAATTAATTTTTTTGAAAAAATTAATTTTTTTACAAAAAATAATTTGTTTTTTCGAAATTAATTTTTTTAATTTTTTTTTCGAAATTAATTTTTTTACAAAAATTACTTTTTTTTCGAATTTAATTTTTTTACAAAAATTAATTTTTTTTCGAAATTTTTTTTTGAAAAATTACTTTTTTTTTTCGAATTTAATTTTTTTACAAATTTTTTTTTTCGAAATTAATTTTTTAAGATTTTTTTTTTTTTTTCGAAATTAATTTTTTTAGAAAAATTATATTGCAAGTGGGTTTGTTATGTGTTATTTTGTCTTGCATGTATATGGGTTTGAAAACAAAACAAAAACTAAGGGTGCGTTTGGTATCCCACTGGGAATTAGACTATAACTATTAAAATGATTAAATGTGTTTGTTTAAGATGAGGGGGCCCACCACTATGGTAATGAATGATAGATATAATCCATACTTCATATACATCAAGAGAGCTAGTTATGAATCTTTCATAGGTGAGGAACTCACCACTACTATCAAACTTATACCCATTGTTATTCATGGCAGCATACCAAACACACCCTAATAATGACACTTGAATATATACAAATATATATACTTGGTATTAAAATATAAATATGATTCAATAAAAAAGAAAAATATAAATATGATTATGCTTCGATCGTACGTATGTAAGAAGACTTATTTTGGTTACGCATGTACTAAGGGCCTGTTTGGTTGGATACTATGAGAATGAGACTATTACTTTGAAAGTCATTAATGGTGTTGGATCGTGCCTCCTTGATAGATCTTTGAGCCTTTGTGGATCGGTAGAATGCCTATGTAATCACAAGCACGCTACAAGAGAATCTCTGAATATAAACTAATAAAGAAGAAGAAGTAACTAATAAACTTTGATCCTTGGATCGTGCCTCCTTGATAGATCTTTGAGCCTTTGTGGATCGGTAGAATGCCTATGTAATCACAAGCACGCTACAAGAGAATCTCTGAATATAAACTAATAAAGAAGAAGAAGTAACTAATAAACTTTGATCATCTATGGATCTTTTATTAACTAATAATGTTTCAATCGATTACAAAACTCGTAGCCGCATGTTTCTTTTATACTACAAGAAACCCTAATGCAGCATTACTAAGAAAACGTGTAAAAGAGATATACACTATCTCTTCCTAAATTAACTCTAACAAACTTTCTAAACATACGGTATTACCCGCAGCAATGACAACTAACAGCAGAAACAAAATGTACTACCAGCAGGAACCACTACCAGCAGGAACTACATACCTGCCAGCAAGAACCATTAACACTAACAGCAGGAATGAAATAAACTATTATTCTAAAATTCCTAACAATCATCCCCTAAACTTGAATTTGATTTGGTTAACTTCAAGTTTCCAGATAGATCTTTGACGTCCAGGGATAGAGGATTGAATCAGCAGCATCAGAAAGTAACCAGCAGCAACATCATCTTTAAGCACAAACTTCCAGCAGCAAGCTCTATGTATCAACAGCAACAGGAAAACATATCATCTTAATTTGGTCACCATCTGAAAGGCAATGTACTTGATCTTCACAGCAACCATGACTTATTGTACATCAAATCGTTTAAGTTTCATACTATTCTCATCACTTCCAGGTATGTTAACTCATGTGAGAGGTGAATCATTGAAAATTAATGGATTTGATGTCTCTTTACCAATAGCCATCACTACTGGAGTAGCCAATGTTTAGGTGTGTAAGACCATGGTACATTGATAACCATATGATTTTTAGTAAATCATCAACTATAAACGGATTTGATTTGTCTTTACTAAAAGCCGTACCCTTTTGGACTAGCCAATTCTTTGGGTTAAGATAACCTTGGTGAATTGATTACCAAATATGGTTTTCTACTACCTTTACCACAAGCCATATTCTTGTGGGCTAGCCAATTCTTTGGAACCCCAAAGGGTAAGATCCATGGCGAATTGAGAACCATTTCAACTCTCAGTAACGAAACACGGGTGAGTTGAAAACCCTATAGTTTTGAGCAAACTATTAAAGCTGTCAACGGATTTGATTATCACACCAGAGCTGTACCCTCATGGGGAGTCAACTCTTTCTTGTCTGTGAGACATGGTGAGTTGATTACCATTTGTTGTATGTGATGAAGCGAAAAGTGTACCGCTTTTAGGGGGTCATTTAAGCCCTAAATCGTATTTATTTGATCAAATATTGCCCTAAATCGTTCCTTTTGTCATTTTAGGTACTTTGGAGAAGAAATCTGGAAAAGGAAGCATTTTGGACGTTTTTGGAGCATAAAAGTGAAGAAAACGACAAAGTCTCAAAATCGGCTGGAAAAGTACTCTTGACGGCGTCAAGTATTGCTCTTGACGGCGTCATGGCTTGGCAAAAGAGGTGGTTATGAAAAATACACATGATAAGCCAGAGAATTTTACTATGGAAAATCTGACGGCGTCACCCTTTGATGTGATCAAGGCCATCACGGGTTAAGTTAAAGCGAGACGGCGTCAAGCCCATTTCTGACGGCGTCAAGCCTTGATAAGCCAGAGCGGATTTGGAGCACTAAAGAGGGACGGCGTCAAGAAGGCCATCCGGGAACCCTAGACACGGCGAGGTGACGGCGTCAAGATCTATAACGTGACGCCGTCAGCCCTTAAACTCTATATATAGTTTTGCAATTTTTGTCATTAGTGTGCAACTTTGTGAGGAGAAACCCTAAGACGAATTTCTGCCATTTTTAAGGGTTTTCATACCCTTGGATCTCCCATGTTTAATTGAAGATAAGTATTCATTTAATCAATCAATATGTCTATGTGTTGTTTGATTATATCTTGTTCTTGTCTTTTGATTAACATGCTAGGCTAGATTTATCTTGTGTTTGCTTAGATCTAATGAAACCTAACTATTGATTATTGGTTATTAGTGTGTTATTAATTGTATTGGATGATTGTTTATCGATGTTAGGCTTAAGAAAACTGGCTAACCTCCTATACGGTAATTTGCTTGAACGTCTTAAGAAACATGAACCAATGCGTACTAGGTTTATATGGTTGTATTTAATGCATGAGCGACTTCTAGTGATCCCATGTTAGGAGCTTCTTAGCCGGCTCGACATAGGAGTGAAGTAGGAGCTTGTAGAGTTGGGGAAGTACGTACGCCACCCCACAATTGGTATTAAGGAATACACCCGTCATCCATGCAATTAATACACACTAATCAACCGGTAAAAGATAGTTAGGGAGTAAAGAAATCTAAGTAAACACATTTCTCTCCATATAAGTTTCACGACCTTTTCATTTTCAGTTATTTTATTTTATTTGCATTTGTAGTTATTTGGGTTAGTTGACTAGCAACTAATTCCGCCCACTCCTTCAAACCCGAGATTTTACTTGCTTTCATAAAAACATAAAAATACAAAAAATAATCTTCCTTCACCCTTAGACCTAATTAGAGTAGTTTTTCATACCTAACGAACACTATTCCCTGTGGAGAACGATCAATCCCCCGTACTTACCACTACACTATACTACATCGGTCAGGTACACTGCCTGGTGGGGTTGTAAGCCTCTTGAGATCCCTCGAGAGGTAAAACCTGTTGTAAGGTCGCAAAACCACGCATCAAGTTTTTGGCGCTGCTGCCGGGGAATAGTTATTGTTTAGGTTGAATTTTTATTTTATTAGGTCTACTCACTAGATTCCTTTCTAGTGAGATTTTTATTTTATTTTTCTAGGTTTTTCTTTAGTCTATCTATTTTTCTTTGTGTGTTTGTTTGTAATTTCCATTGACTCTTCCGTTCACCATTATGGAGAACGCGAATCCACCATACTACCAACCACGTAATTCACCCACTCCATATGACATCTTGATGTTTAAACAATATAAAGATGAACCTCTCTATGATGCATGGACTCGTTTTAAATATTTACTCCAAAAAGTCCCTCATCATAACTTCGATTTATGGTCCCTAACTCAAATCTTTTACGATCGTGTCGACCGACATGCCCAAAGGGACATTTACTATTTTGCCGGCATGGATCTTAGGAAATTAAGTGCTGAAGAAGCATGGGAAGCTATTGAGAATTGTGCCCAATATTATTATATAGTAGAAAACCCAACAAACATTAATACAAGTCAATTGACCACAAATTTCAAGGATCATGAAACAAGTTTGTTTGGGGATGAGGGCAGAGTTGAGCCACCTAGCTGCATGTCATGGTTAGGCACTACCATAATATAGGGTGAACACTTAGGTGATCTTGATGTGATGGAGGATCTAGCCGAGCATGATCACATTGATCAAAAAGACCTAAGTTTTATGATCGATGACGATGAATCTCAAGAAACACATGATGAATCTTTTGGGCAATTTGAATATAGCAGTCAGAATATTGAGGATGATCCTTATGATTCGGATATAGAAGTTGAGATGCCTAGAGAAGCACTTGAGATACTAGAGAAAATGTTAGGGTTAGGTTCTACTAAAACACATGATGATGATATAGGTGATATTGACACAAGGAATGATGAGGTAAGTAACATAAGCCTACCAAGTACCCCACAAGTCCTACCATCATTTGAGGCACACACACCACCCGTGACTTACCTAGAAAAAGTAGAAGAGACTATAGGAACCCCAATAGAGGTAGAACCCTTGGACCAAACACAACTAGAGGATATAGGTTTGAATACTTGTAGTCATAACCTTTCTTTTAGTTATATGGAAGTTCCTAGTTTTGATGAACCGGAGCCTCAGCCAAAACCGTTACCTAATCTTCCATCCTTAGATGTGAATTTAGGAATTGAAAAAGGTCCCGATCCACCCATCAAACCATGTAGTCCGGGTAATGTTAAGATTAAGGTAGTAGACTCTAGGCCATGTGGAGTGGAAGCTAATATAGGAGTGAACCATGACCTTACATACTTACATCACCCATTCATGATTGATCACAAGAAACATTATGGGTTTAAACCGGGTTTATTAGGTCAAGATGGATTCCCAACTAGGAATTTCTCGAACTTGATAGAAGATGATCCCTTTTTAGGAGAAAACTTTAATTCACCCATTGACCAAAGTGAACTAGGTAAGGTTATGATGAAAGGAGCACACCCCTTTGAGTATATAATTCATCCACCACTCTTTCCTCACGCGGCATACTTCCACCGAGATGGTGTGTATCGCTACTATCACCCGCACTTAATCCTAAGTGTAGGAAAAACCTCTCCTTTATCCGTTAAATAAGGGTAGAGTCAGGCTCGTGACTCGAACAAAAACAAGCGCTTCTTGGGAGGCAACCCAAGCTTAATTTGCTTTGTGTGTTTATTTGTTTGTTTGTTTGATTTTATTTGCTTCCGTATGTATGTTTAATTTTTATTATTATTGATTCATGTTCGAAACTAAATTGTGAAAATGCTTTATTTTGTTTTTAACTTCGTCTTAACTACATATAAAGGTATTTTGCAAAAGATAAGTGTAAGGGAAATCCAAATCGGTTTATTAGAACAAATGAACATGAATCATAACAATATTAAATTAACATACATATTAGTAATTGTTTGAGTCAAATGCTTGTATCGAGTCATAATGATATTTTGCAGGATTTCCAGGAAATAAGGATTGAGTTTTTCCAGAAATTTTCCGGAAACTTAACATGAAAAATCTGTCAGATCACTTCTGACGGCGTCAGGAACAGTTTTCTGGAATTTTTTTTTTTTTTTTTGAAAGTTTTGTTTTTCTTCCGGAATCATAAAATGCTTTATTAAATCTCTAACTTATAAACTCCAGGAATCTGCAAAATAATCATTCCGCAAGCATTATATCCTTATACAGATTTATCCCGCCGATGTTATGCAGGTTTTCGTGTTTGTTTTCTCAGGTTTAACAGGTTATTTTGGACAAGGAAATGTATGTGGAATCAAGCTTATGGCGATGCATTAGTTTTGGAGCTTCTACATTCTCTTGGAAGAAGATCTAACCATGTTACCACATTATCCACCGAGCGAATCAGGGGAGTATTTGATTTCATTCGTTTACCTTATTTACTTTTACATCTTGTTATTTGAACATTGGGGACAATGTTCATCTTAAGTGTAAGGGGGGGTGGGGTAAAATACGATACTTTAGAGAATGCTATTACGCTTGATTTTTGTTTGTTTAATAGTAGATGTGTAATAAAACTGAGAGAAATACCTGTTAGGGCAATTTTAGTGCCAAATTTAAATTTTTTTTACAACATTTAGGAGTGAAACTTTGATCTTAATGAGCGTCTCATGGATAGGAGTTATATGACTAGTACAAAAACCGTACCACTAAAAAAAATTTCCACCCCCAAATATGTGAGGTTCACCCCTAGAATTGGTAGGAAAAACATTTATGCTATGATGTGTGTACCGGTAGCACTTAGATTCTAGAACTTGCGTTAGGACCGTTCCGAGGCCACAAGTGAGACTACATTCGTGTAGTTAGATTTACTACATGATAAGAGGCATTAGGATTAACCCATTGTTTTACACCTGCGTTTTTGTTATAATTACGTTGGCTACATTGGTCAAGTAATTCTCCCACACCCTTTGCGTTGTACTCATTTTTAGTACACGATACCCCTAGTACACCCCTCAGAGCCTATCTTTTCGTTTCGACCTTTAAGCATTTTACTTAAAGGAAGAATTTGTTACACCCCACTTAAATGTACAACCAAATCGCCTTAGCCTACCTAGTATGCACTCATTTTTAGTGCATTATTGTTACAACATTTGTTTAAACCCCAAGTTAATTATCTAATTGATTACATGGTTGCTAAGTCGAGTCATATCCTTGTACATATTGTTTTGGGACGATTGAGACTCATGGGTAAAGTACTAAGTGTAATGGAGTAATGGGGAAGAACATCATTTATTACCCCCATATGTGCTAAATATTTTAAAAAGTACTCCAAGTGTTTCGATTATCTTAATTCGAGTCATTAGAATAGTTATTTGTAAAGTTATGTAAAAGTTCAAGTGTAAGGGGAATGCAACGCCCCTATGATGTATTATTTTGGATGGTAGGGCAAGAGTGTATGAAAAAAAAATCGAAAAAAATCAAGAAAAATACAAAAAAAATGAGAAAAAGAAAAGTAGAAAAAACATACGGACTACCATCCCGTTTCATTTTATGTTTATTTTATCTTTTTGTTATTTTGTTTTTAGCTTAAGTCGAGTCTAGTCTTGGCTTAGCAACGCCATATTTTACATGTAATTAATCAAGATCTTTAACTCGCCACCAGTAAAATATCCCTTATCCAACAAAACCGTGTTTATCATATCCCTACACCTCACGTTATAACCCATGTAAAAGCCCTCTTTGATAGTTTATCTTAGGTGCTTACGCCTAGTGGAGGAGGTTTTCGATCCTTTCCCAAGCCTATGGTAATCTATTTGCTATGACAGGTAGTGAGAGATATTATCCGTTTTCATTTATGAGATTTATTTTGATGACACTTGAGAGATGTGAGTATCTAAACACTACTAGTGAGGTGCTAGTTTGTAATCTCCGTGCTTATTATGATTAAAGTGGAACGACTATTTATTGTAATTACTTTTATATTAGCGTTAAATGACCCCTAACTTGTATTTTGATTAGAATAAAAGCGCATTTGCTTGAGGACAAGCAAATCTCAAGTGTAAGGGTATTGATGAAGTGAAAAGTGTACCGCTTTTAGGGGGTCATTTAAGCCCTAAATCGTATTTATTTGATCAAATATTGCCCTAAATCGTTCCTTTTGTCATTTTAGGTACTTTGGAGAAGAAATCTGGAAAAGGAAGCATTTTGGACGTTTTTGGAGCATAAAAGTGAAGAAAACGACAAAGTCTCAAAATCGGCTGGAAAAGTACTCTTGACGGCGTCAAGTATTGCTCTTGACGGCGTCATGGCTTGGCAAAAGAGGTGGTTATGAAAAATACACATGATAAGCCAGAGAATTTTACTATGGAAAATCTGACGGCGTCACCCTTTGATGTGATCAAGGCCATCACGGGTTAAGTTAAAGCGAGACGGCGTCAAGCCCATTTCTGACGGCGTCAAGCCTTGATAGGCCAGAGCGGATTTTGGAGCACTAAAGAGGGACGGCGTCAAGAAGGCCATCCGGGAACCCTAGACACGGCGAGGTAACGGCGTCAAGATCTATAACATGACGCCGTCAGCCCTTAAACTCTATATATAGTTTTGCAATTTTTTGTCATTAGTGTGCAACTTTGTGAGGAGAAACCCTAAGACGAATTTCTGCCATTTTTAAGGGTTTTCATACCCTTGGATCTCCCATGTTTAATTGAAGATAAGTATTCATTTAATCAATCAATATGTCTATGTGTTGTTTGATTATATCTTGTTCTTGTCTTTTGATTAACATGCTAGGCTAGATTTATCTTGTGTTTGCTTAGATCTAATGAAACCTAACTATTGATTATTGGTTATTAGTGTGTTATTAATTGTATTGGATGATTGTTTATCGATGTTAGGCTTAAGAAAACTGGCTAACCTCCTATACGGTAATTTGCTTGAACGTCTTAAGAAACATGAACCAATGCGTACTAGGTTTATATGGTTGTATTTAATGCATGAGCGACTTCTAGTGATCCCATGTTAGGAGCTTCTTAGCCGGCTCGACATAGGAGTGAAGTAGGAGCTTGTAGAGTTGGGGAAGTACGTACGCCACCCCACGATTGGTATTAAGGAATACACCCGTCATCCACGCAATTAATACACACTAATCAACCGGTAAAAGATAGTTAGGGAGTAAAGAAATTTAAGTAAACATATTTCTCTCCATATAAGTTTCACGACCTTTTCATTTTCAGTTATTTTATTTTATTTGCATTTGTAGTTATTTGGGTTAGATGACTAGCAACTAATTCCGCCCACTCCTTCAAACCCGAGATTTTACTTGCTTTCATAAAAATATAAAAATACAAAAAATAGTCTTCCTTCACCCTTAGACCTAATTAGAGTAGTTTTTCATACCTAACGAACACTATTCCCTGTGGAGAACGATCAATCCCCCGTACTTACCACTACACTATACTACATCGGTCAGGTACACTGCCTGGTGGGGTTGTAAGCCTCTTGAGATCCCTCGAGAGGTAAAACCTGTTGTAAGGTCGCAAAACCACGCATCAGTGTGGTAAGAAACCAACACTGTACCTGCACCTGATGTTACTCAAACATACAAGTTAGTAGACAATATACAATTTTTTTTTCTTCATGAAATAAAATAGAGAAAAAGACCTTCAAGATAATAACCATTTTCAAGAGCCGCGCCCCTTTAATATGATGAAGAGGGGCCACCCTCTTTGATTTTCCGCACCAATCCTTATTTACTACTACATCTTTTTTGGGGTGTATAGCTCAGTTGTTACTCAAACATACAAGTTAGTAGACAATATACAATTTTTTTTTAACTAATAAAGAAACAAAATAAAAGAAACATAAAGAAAAGAAAGAAAGAAAATGAAAAAGATGAAAAATGTACAACAATAAGCCTCCCCTTAGGCTTATACCTCCCCTCAATCTCAGCACTTAAGGATTGAGCATTCCAATATGAACCACCAAATAGTTGAATCTTGGCCCATCAAAAGCTTGGATAAGATGCTTCTCATTAGCATCTCTGATAAAATGGTGCCTAATTTCTATGTGCTTAGTTCTTTGGTGAAACACTGGGTTCTTAACAATGCAAATGGTGCTTTGGTTGTCAATAAAGATTTTGGTGTTCATAAAATTAAACCCATAGTCTAATAACTGATTTTGAATCCAAAGTACCTGACCACAGCAACTAGCAGCAGCAACATATTCTGCCTCAGTAGAAGATGTAGCCACAATAGTCTGCTTCTTGCATTGCCAAGATATCAACCTCCTTCCCAGAAACTGACATCCCCCAGTAGTAGATTTTCTATCAAAGTTAGCACCAGCATAATCACTGTCACTGTAAGCTTCCAACACAAAAGGAGAATCTCTTGGATACCAAAGACCCAACTTAGGTTGTCCTTTTAGATATTTGAAGATTTTCTTGACTGCATTCAAGTGTGAAGTTAATGGTGTAACTTGATGTCTAGAACAAGCATTGACTGCAAACATGATATCCGGCCTAGAAGCTGTCAAATACATTAGTGAACCTATCATGGATCTGTATAAGTGAACATTAACAGCAGCATCAGGCTCATTATTGGACTTAGGCTTTGGAGCTTCATATGGTGTAGTTGCAGTCCTCACACTTTCCAAATCAAACTTCTTAAGTATGTCTTGCACATACTTGTCCTGGCTGATAAAGATGCCATCAGGCTTTTGCTCGACCTGTAAACCCAAGAAAAAGGTAAGCTCTCCCATACCACTCATCTCAAATTCTCCCTTCATTAGCACCTCAAACTCCCTACACCAAGCTTCCTTTGTGGAACCAAAAATGATGTCATCCACATAAACCTGAACAAGGATGATATCTTTTGAATTCTTCTTGATGAAGAGAGTCTTGTCAATTGCTCCTCTTCTGTAACCATATTCCTGCGGGCTTCATCATAAGCTTTTCTTAAGATATCCTTTGTTTCTTGTGCAAATTCGAAACCAAACTTTTCAGCAGCTTCCTTGGCATTATGTTCTTGTCTTTGAAGCCTAGCAAGATCTTCTGCAAAACTTGAATCTCCTTCAGCCATTTCAGAAGAATCTTTGAGCTCAGAACCTGAAAAGTGGTAAGAGGGAAAAGAAGGAACAACAATGGGTTGTTCATCACACTCTGAATCTGAATCATCATCTGAGGTACCTGCATTGTTAGTTTCATAATCATGTGTACCTACAGATTGATTAACTTTGAATCTAGAATAACCTAAAGTATCAGTCAGATAATCAAGGTCAAAATACCACTCATGACCTGCACCCTGTAAATTAGGTTTATCCTCAAGATATCTTAAATTGAGTGTCTCTTCTATCCTATTAGCAGAAAAATTATATACCCTATAGGCCTTACTATGAGCAGAATAACCAACAATAAACCCCTCATCTGCCTTCCCTTCAAATTTACCTAGGTGATCACTTGTGTTCAATATAGTTACACGACATCCAAAAGGTTTAAGATAACTAATGTTAGGAACCTTCCCAGACAAAAGCTCATAAGGTGTTTTGTTATGAGGACTAGTGATCGAAACCCTATTCAGAACATAACAAGCAGTGCAAACTGCTTTAGTCCAAAACATGGTTGGCAACTTAGAGTCAGCCAACATTGATCTAGCTGCTTCTATAAGGGTTCTATTTTTCCTTTCAGCAACCCCATTTTGTTGTGGGGTTCTGGCATTACTATAGTCCCTTTTAATCCCCTTATGCCCACAGAGTTCAATTAGGTTAGAATTTTTAAACTCTGTCCCATTGTCACACCTTATACTCTTAACCTTTTTATTTAGCTGGTTTTCAATTAAGGCAATAAAGTCCCTAATCACAGGATAGGTTTCATCTTTAGTACCTAAGAAAAAAGTCCAAGAAAACCTGCTAAAGTCATCTGTAATCACCAGGCAGTAGTACTTATGGTCTATACTTCTGATGGAAGTAGGACCAAAAAGATCCATATGAAATAACTGAAGAGGCTCAGTGATGGTGCTCACAGCTGTGATGGCCTTGTATGAAGCTTTGTGTTGCTTTCCTTTGTTGCAGGCAACACAATTGTGTTCATTAGTGAAGGTCTTGAGAGGGAGCCCTTGTACCGATCCATTCTTTGCCAGCTTGTTGATGGTCTTAAAGTTCACATGTGCCATCCTCCTATGCCATTTGTTGGATTCATCCACAGATGCTTTTGCCACCAAGCAAGCCAAATCACCCTCAGGCTGGACATCATTCAGATTGAAACTGTAAAGGTTGTGTGTTCTTGGGACTTTGAGTACAACTTGACTATCATCAGGCAACTTGAAGTCTTTGGACAACACAAGACAGTTAGTCTCAGTGAAGAGAACACTGTTCTTCTTATCACATATTTGTGAGACAGAGAACAAGTTGAAGTTCTGGAGTTCCTTCACATAGAAAACTGATGAACTCAAATAAGTACATTTTATTACTATCATTTATCCTATTAATTTGACTTGTTTTACTATATTATGTATGAGGATTGATACTTAATCGTTTACTTTTGTAATTCTCAGTTGAAAACAAGCATTTGGTGAAACTTGGCGATTTTGGACTAATTAAGGAGCAAAACGTGCATAAAGTGAAGAGTCTACTGAAATGGACAAAATCAAGTCAATTCTGCTCTAGATGCGCCGCATCTCAGTCACGACATGCGCCGCATCTCTATTAAGATATCACCAGATACGATCCAAGATACAAGAGGACATGCGCCGCATCTAATCATGGGGTTACGCCGCATCTTCTGGCGGTGTACGAATATTCCTGAATATTATAATCTTGGACCCCACGCGAAGTTAAGTACATGCGCCGCATCTACTCCTTAGATGCGCCGCATCTTCCCTCAGACAGAAACTATAAATACCCCAAGGCCAGACGAATTTCGTGTGCTTTATCACAGTTTCGAAGACCGAAGCAGCAGAACCCTAGGACGAATTCAGTCAAGGAGGCAGCACAAGACACACCCAAATCAAAGATACAAGAGCTGTAAGAAGGTGCTGCATGTGTTTAATTCATTAAGTAGTTTTGTTTTATTGTGTTAGCAAACTTTAATTCATCAGGATTGGTGGCTTGTGTAATGTGACAACGAAAGATTGCACTCCCTTTAATACTTGCTTTCCCATCAATTAAAGTTTATATGTTGATGTCTTTGGTTACTACTTATTAGTGCATTGATAACCTCTGTGTTTATTAGTGGCTTGCGGGCATTTGACTACGGGACATAATGTGGCTCCCACGGTTATTACTAAATTGATCACTTAGGAATAACTTTTAGACATAAGTAATCATTAAGGGTTTACTCGCCGATAAGAATAGGACCAACGAGAAAGGGTTAACTACATACACTTCATATAAAGCTATCAATAAAACAAGTGACAATCTACTTAATCATAAGGACAGCCCTCTTATTGTCTCGAGTATTTATCTGTGTACGTGTGTGCTACTTGCTGATTCGTGCCTATTGGTTTATTTTATTATTTAATTGCAAACAAATCGTGCCAGTCTCTCAGGCTGAAACCCCCTTGCGTTAGGATATTAAAATACTGATTAGATTAACGAGATAATACGTTCCACTCTTAGTGATCGACACTCTACTTACCATTATATTCATACTGACCGGGTACACTGCTCGTTAGGTGTGTGTGTGTTATTGATAAGTCGGCTAAATATAAATTTAAAACTTGATTAGGCATTAAAACTGCTAAACCGCAACGACACACGAACCGCATCAAGTTTTTGGCGCCGCTGCCGGGGAGTGAATTGTTATTATCTGTTAATTTGATTAGTATTTTAATTAGGTTTTTCTTTTTATTAGATTAATTGCATCATTGTATTATTTTGCATATTTGTTGTATTGTGTGTTAATTGTTTTCTTTTATTTTTGTGTGTTTTATTTTTTTTGTTTGTGTGTTTTTATTTGTTTTTATTTTTCGTATTTTTTCTGTTCTGCTATCGTTGTACAGTGCTAAATCAAATAATACGGCGCATCTGATCTCTCAGATACGGCGTATTGCGTTTAAATTTTTTAATACAACGCGTTTAATTAATTCGATACGACGCATCTTTTCCCCAAGATACGGCGTATCTGTTTTTAATAAGAAAATTTTTCCTAAAACGATAAAGCGATACGACGCATCTTTTCCCCAAGATACGGCGTATCTATTTTTAAGAAAATTTTTCTAAACTTTAACGCCATACGACGCATCTGCTTTCGTAGATACGGCGTATCTATTATTTTAATTAAAAACAGTTTGCGAATTATTAAACAGATACGACGCATCGATCTATATCGATACGGCGCATCTTTCTGAATCAAAAAATCGATATTTATTTTTAAACGTAACGAAAATACGGCGCATTAACTTTCGTTAATACGACGCATTTAATTTTAATTAGATAAGCTGATTTTTGATTAATTAATTCGATACGGCGCATTCTTAAATTCTAAAGCGGCGTATCTATTTTCTGAATAAAGTCTGATTAAATTTTAACGATTATAAGATACGGCGTATCCAACTTTTTGGATACGGCGCATCGTCTTCTGATATCAGCTAATTATATTCTTATATCCGTTTCTATATTCATTAATTTCTCTTCTTGCGAACGGATCCTACTGATGCTTTTGTGATTATTTCAGGAGAAAAATGGAAGGATTCGGAGAACTGATTGACTACGACTTCGAAGCCAATTTTATGGATGGAGTAATGGTGCAAGATAAATCACCCGAACGTTACGATGGGGATTACATTGAACTTAATGACCTTGATGGACCATTAGCATCCAATGACCTGTTCATGGATGATGCGGAATCTGAGTTAGAAGAAGGAGAAATTGTGGATTGTCCAAAAGTCAACGTTATTAATACTCGGAATTACGATGAATTTGAGGGATATGATGGTTCTTGGGATTACGGTAGAAGGATCCACGCCAATTGTGCTTACAATTTGCAATTCCCATGCATGATTGGGTACAAGTGTATTGACGCCAATTTCTTTCCTATTTTACCAATCAATGTCATGTCAAGGAGCTTTTACAATTCTATTATGAGAAATAAAGTGGAACATAAGGGAAAGAATGTAGTTGGAGCCTTCATTAATGTCCCGATCTTCGTTGGACGCTTTACTATTGTAACTGAGTTCGCCGTTGTTGAAGACATGAATGCCTATCGTGACAGCAATATGGGTGACGTAATTGTTGGAAAACCATTTTGTAGGGGAATCACTATTAATGCAAAACGATTTGAAGGAAAGATCACCTTTCAATGTGGAAGCGAAATTATCACTTATATGATGCCCCGAACTCACCCTGGATTTAAACATGCTACTAATAGGGTTTGCTACAAATTCTCTCCATTCCTTTTTATTAGTAATGATGACATAAAGAGAGGGATTGAGTACCCATATCAAATAATGGAAGGATTTTATAAAGGAGTTTTGAATCTGGGACCTGAATATATACGTGACGAATTAGTTGCTAAATGGATCCTACGTGGCCATGTAGGAATCAATGATCGATACTAAAGAGCTGAACGTGAGTCTAACTTGAAGACTCTGGAATAAAGACAAGTGCTTACCGGGAGACAACCCGGATTTGTCTTTTTATTATTCTGTTTTCTGTGTCGAGTCAGTCAGGCCGCATGAGGATACGGCGCATCTCAATTCTGAGATGCGACGCATCTCCTGCAATGGTCATATCTTATTTTAATTTTTCTGCATTTTTTATTTTCGACTTTAAAACTTTTTATCAGTTTATTTTTAATGCGGCGCATCCCTGGTTAAGGATGCGGCGCATCTTTATTCTGATCCGTATTAATTCCAGGCTCGATACGGCGTATCTTCTTCCATAAGATACGGTGCATCGACTGACCTGATGATTTTCAGTTTTAATTTTTAAGTTTTATTTTTATCTAACTACTAATGTATTATGCAAGTTTGAACCTTTCTTATCTTAGGTGTGTTTTGAAGCATTGGTGGTATTATAGTTCCCTGGATTTCCTGTGGATACATCAAGTATGAAGCTTAAACGTTCTAATCCACAAGAAGTTGATTTTTGCTCTTATACTAATGGAGGATCATACCGAGCAAATCTCAGGGGAGTTTTTCTGTTATAATTCTTTTATTTTCCAGTTTTTAACCTTTTATACAAACAACGAGGACGTTGTTTAACTTAAGTGGGGGGATTGGAGAATTAGAACACTTAACAATTACTTGTCCTAAACTTTTTCAAAAATTATGCTTAAAATGTGCTTAATATATCAAACTTAAAATTTTTTAGCATGTTTTTGTTTAAGATCTAAGTTGCATAGCTGCACACATGACGTTATTTTCAAAAATTGTGATTTTTTTCAAAATTCACAAATCTATGAGTGTGCCGGTGACTTGTAAACTTTAGAACTTGGCTTGTATACTATTCGAGAACACCATAATAAGTATTATATTTATATAATTGGAATGACTTGTCTAAATTGGTAAAATTCTAGGATTACACCCAAATAGCCTTTATTTTATATGTTATGTGTTATTAACTAACTACACTGGTTAGTTAACCCCCGTATAAACCTTTTGTTACTCTCATTTTTAGAGTAAGATACCCCTAGAAAAACACTCAGAGCCATTCCTTTCGTTTCTTACACCTATGTTTAAAATGTTTCGTTACACCTTAAACCTTAGCCTACCTTGTAGATTAGAATCCGTGGTTGGTTAATTGCTATAGGCAAAGTGTGTTTCCTTACATTACCTGTGTTCGCGTGCGTAATTCATTATCTTTGGTTAGGTCGGGAAATTGCACAATGCAATTGGAAGTGAAAGTAAATATTGTATATCTTTGAGTTTATTTTTCGTGTGTTTACTACTTTCACTATTACCGTTATTTATGAAAGTATAAAAAGTATGGAAAAATTATCCAGAATTATCATTATAGTGATGTGGTGAAATTTTACACATCTATCTTTATGTTTCAAAAAAAAAAAAAAAAAAAAAAAAAAAAAAATCGAAAAAATGAAAAAAGAAAAAGAAAAAGAGTTGGATGTTTGTTTTTAAACTAACGATGTAAAGTTATGTAAGTGGTCGATATCACCACTAGTTGTTGTATTATATTTATGGATTGAATGGGAATTGGCAGTTATGGGAACGCCAATTAAGGTTTATTCTTTGATTAAGATCTTGTTGAGTATAATTCGTGTCTACCTAAAGCGTGTGTTTCAAGTGTTAAAGCGTGAGTTATTCGATGATATGAGTCTTATTCATGGGATGGTTGGGATAGTGATTAACCACACTTAGGATTTTAATTTATTTGTTTTGTTTATTTTTCATTTTACACCAATTTATATCCCAAATGTTATCCATACCCTATTCTTTATCCAACCAAACCTTTGATTTATTGAGATTAGGGATTTGAGCAATCTTAAGTATCGTAGTTGTGGATTCGGCTATGTATTTATGATTTTGTCACCCTTTTTGATATATTATTATTGGTGAAGTTTGGACCTATCTTTAGCCTATTCGAGTTAAGGATTTGAGCAATTGCAAGTATCGTGTTCGTGGATTCGATCATGTATTTGTGATTTTGTCGCCTTTTCTGGAATTTGAGATCGATAGTGAATAAGAATAATTAACCCTTAAGCCTAAAAACCCTTTTTACCGCTTTAGACTTGTTATTCCTTAGCTTTAGTGGTGGAGATGTGTATACTTGCCAAGCTTATGATAGAATATTCGTCGCGACTGGACAGTTAAACGATTAGATTTGCTTTTATCAACTTATTTTATTTTACTTCTAATTCGTTAAGTGTTTAGTTGTGTGATTATGAAATAAACGAATACATGCTTAAATATAAAAATACATCCTAACATCTTTTAGGATACATTTTCATAAGATTTAATCTAAGGTTTACTTGGGGACAAGTAAAGTTCAAGTGGGGGGATATTTGATGAACTCAAATAAGTACATTTTATTACTATCATTTATCCTATTAATTTGACTTGTTTTACTATATTATGTATGAGGATTGATACTTAATCGTTTACTTTTGTAATTCTCAGTTGAAAACAAGCATTTGGTGAAACTTGGCGATTTTGGACTAATTAAGGAGCAAAACGTGCATAAAGTGAAGAGTCTACTGAAATGGACAAGATCAAGTCAATTCTGCTCTAGATGCGCCGCATCTCAGTCACGACATGCGCCGCATCTCTATTAAGATATCACCAGATACGATCCAAGATACAAGAGGACATGCGCCGTATCTAATCATGGGGTTACGCCGCATCTTCTGGCGGTGTACGAATATTCCTGAATATTATAATCTTGGACCCCACGCGAAGTTAAGTACATGCGCCGCATCTACTCCTTAGATGCGCCGCATCTTCCCTCAGACAGAAACTATAAATACCCCAAGGCCAGACGAATTTCGTGTGCTTTATCACAGTTTCGAAGACCGAAGCAGCAGAACCCTAGGACGAATTCAGTCAAGGAGGCAGCACAAGACACACCCAAATCAAAGATACAAGAGCTGTAAGAAGGTGCTGCATGTGTTTAATTCATTAAGTAGTTTTGTTTTATTGTGTTAGCAAACTTTAATTCATCAGGATTGGTGGCTTGTGTAATGTGACAACGAAAGATTGCACTCCCTTTAATACTTGCTTTCCCATCAATTAAAGTTTATATGTTGATGTCTTTGGTTACTACTTATTAGTGCATTGATAACCTCTGTGTTTATTAGTGGCTTGCGGGCATTTGACTGCGGGACATAATGTGGCTCCCACGGTTATTACTAAATTGATCACTTAGGAATAACTTTTAGACATAAGTAATCATTAAGGGTTTACTCGCCGATAAGAATAGGACCAACGAGAAAGGGTTAACTACATACACTTCATATAAAGCTATCAATAAAACAAGTGACAATCTACTTAATCATAAGGACAGCCCTCTTATTGTCTCGAGTATTTATCTGTGTACGTGTGTGCTACTTGCTGATTCGTGCCTATTGGTTTATTTTATTATTTAATTGCAAACAAATCGTGCCAGTCTCTCAGGCTGAAACCCCCTTGCGTTAGGAGATTAAAATACTGATTAGATTAACGAGATAATACGTTCCACTCTTAGTGATCGACACTCTACTTACCATTATATTCATACTGACCGGGTACACTGCTCGTTAGGTGTGTGTGTTATTGATAAGTCGGCTAAATATAAATTTAAAACTTGATTAGGCATTAAAACTGCTAAACCGCAACGACACACGAACCGCATCAAAAACATTCTCAAAATCCAGCTTGGATGTCTTAATGGTTCCCTTCCCTGTTATCTTGCCATCTCCTCCTCCAAATGTCACAGTCCCTCAATTAATGGGTATAAAGTCATGCAGTCTCTCTAGGTTACTAGTCATACTTCTGGAACATCCACTGTCAACAATACCTACATCTTTACTTCTATGAGGATTATCCTACAACAAAAGAATACATACAACAACATTAGTTACATGGGAGACCCAAGCCATCACTGACTTGGGCCTGCCTAGTGGATCAATAATAATTAAACCATGGAGATTGATGAGATCCACCATTGTTCTTGGACCCCATTCTCATATAGTGGTCATTGTTTCTCCAAGAACAACCTGCTGAGGACTTAACAGCAGTTTCCCATCTTGCCCCCCCCCATGTGCATGGTGTCAAAATAAACAGGCCTAAGATCATTTTGAAAATAAGTGCTTGTAGGTCTGTAGAAAGGTCTAGCATCATTCCTCCTCCAACCAGCAGAATTGGTATTACCAGTTGGAACTGGCTTACCAGCAGGAACAGACTTACCTGCAGGAACTGGCTTACCAGCAGCAACAGGCTTACCAGCAGAAACTGGCTTACCATCAGCAACAGGCTTACCAGCAGCAACAGGCTTACTTGCAGGAACTGGTCTACCAGCAGGAAAAGAAGCTCTACAAGAGTTCATTCTTGCTGCTTGTGGAACATATGGGGGTATATCATTAACATTGTTCCACATAGGCCTTGTTTGACCAACACACATACCTATCTTTTTCTCATAAAAATCACAGTCTTTGATAAGATGAGCATAACTACCACACACAAAACAAGATTTCTTCCTAGAAGACTTATTCTTAGCATAACTTTTCTTATTGCAACCAGAATTATCACAACCACAAGATGAAACAAAATTATTCTTAACAGAATTAAAACCAGAAACATCATTGTTTGAAACAGAACCAAAACTAGAAACATCATTATTTTTAACATAATCAAAAGAAATATCTTCAAATGCAGCTGTCTTTGAATGAGATTCATCATCAGCTACTTATGAGGAGAAATCTTCTGACTTGGTTGAGGTAGACTTGTCACTTGAATCACATGTGGCATAGTCATTGGTCTTGATTTCTGAAGATTTGTCACTGTTAGAACAAGAGACAAAATCATTAGAGTCACAATCAAGATCAGGCAAATCATTTGCCTTCTTGCCATAAGTCATTTGTGAATCATCAAAGTCACTATGGGGAGAGGTACGCTTAAATGTTCCAGTTATTGGTAAAGGAACAACATTCATTCCTCCTTCTTTTACAACCTTTACAGGTTTTTGATAGTTTACAAGTTCAGGGTCAAAAGTACTTAGCTCATTAGGGTCATAAACTTGATCTGGCCCTATGTAATCTCCATACCCTAAACCTATTTTACACCTGATAGACTGAGTACTATTGTTTAATTTAGCTAGGTTTTTAGATTGTTGTTGCCAAGTATTACACTTGGCCACTTCTTTATCTAATTTGGTTTGTAAGTCCTGTTTTTCTAAAGACACCCTAGCATTTTCAGACTCAGAATATTTAAGCAAGTTAGTGGTGTTCTCTAAGTCCCTCTCCAAAACCCTTATCTTTTCCTCATATGCTAACTGTTGGGTTTGATACCAAGCCTTTTGTTTCTCTAATGTTTTCAGTGAGTTTTTATAGGCTTGAACTTGTATATAATAATCTTTATACTGACTATCTATATCATCAAATTCCTTTTTCAGTTCAGCATATTTAATTTCACAACCAAAGGGACAATTTTGTACCTGAGATGGGTAGCCCATCAAACCAAATTCCCCAGCCACTTGTGCCTCAGCACCATATCCAGCAATCATCCCATAGACCTTTGCAGCTCCTCTTACTGCATCAGCTACCTCATGTTGTTCCCAATCCAGCATGGAATCCACAGACAGCAAGGCTTTGGGTTCTTCTGACTCCAATTCTTAAATCTTGAAAGCAGAATACCTTGTTTTGTCATCCACCTTCTTATCTGTGCATTCTCTAGCAAAGTGACCTGGTTGTGAGCATTTGTAGCATCTCACCTTCCTCTTGTCAAACCTTGCTCCTTCCTGTCCATCGAATTTGATCCTCCTCCCTGCCTTCTTCTCAAATCTGTTAACCTTCAATGACAGCATAGCCATCTGCCACTTGATGTCCATCTCTTCCAGATCCAGTTGATCAATCTAGCTTTTACAGCAAGCCA
The DNA here is from genome assembly GCA_021014915.2 of Artemisia tridentata subsp. tridentata. Lineage (NCBI taxonomy): Eukaryota > Viridiplantae > Streptophyta > Magnoliopsida > Asterales > Asteraceae > Artemisia > Artemisia tridentata. Next base: position 437,322,389 of record CP139507.1, on the reverse strand, counting down.
GATCTCCCTAGCATCATCCAGGTGATGAAAGTCACCCATATGATCTTCTGGGAGAGCCTGAAGCAAAAGAGTTCTTGCCTTGGTCTCCCTTTGTACAGCAACCTGCTCCTCTGCTGATACAGGTGGAAGTATGATGATGTTCCCCTTCTGATCTCTCCCAGTTTTCTTCTTGCTGTTCCCATTCAGGATCACATTCCATAGGTTATGATCACTGTTTGAGATCCAGTACTCCATCTTCATAGCCCAAATCTCGTACTCATCTTTCTTGAGGTATGGGAATTTAGCATTACTGTTAGATACAGTGGTATTGATGACAGACTCATCAGTATTGATGTCAGCCATTGTGAAAGGGTTTAAGAGATTGTTTAGAAAACTTTTTCTTCTTTGACAGAGATCCTTACCAGGCTCTGATACCACTTGTTGGATCGTGCCTCCTTGATAGATCTTTGAGCCTTTGTGGATCGGTAGAATGCCTATGTAATCACAAGCACGCTACAAGAGAATCTCTGAATATAAACTAATAAAGAAGAAGAAGTAACTAATAAACTTTGATCCTCTATGGATCTTTTATTAACTAATAATGTTTTCAATCGATTACAAAACTCATAGCCGCATGTTTCTTTTATACTACAAGAAACCCTAATGCAGCATTACTAAGAAAACGTGTAAAAGAGATATACACTATCTCATCCTAAATTAACTCTAACAAACTTTCTAAACATACGGTATTACCCGCAGCAATGACAACTAACAGCAGAAACAAAATGTACTACCAGCAGGAACTATATACCTGCCAGCAGGGACCATTAACACTAACAGCAGGAATGAAATAAACTATTATTCTAATAATTCCTTTGAACATCATTAATGGTGTTTGTTTTGTAGGCCCAGTAATGAAGTGGGTATATCATAGTTATAGATTCATTACACACCAATTTGGTGTCTATGAAATCCATTCCCGTGGGTCCCTCTTTTTTTCCATTACAAAACTCAAATTTTTATACACTTTTTCATACCATATTTTCTTATCCAAACATAAACAATCGTAATTATACACTTTTTCATATCTATTGTCATTCTACCTCATACTAAATCCGGTACCAATTGTCATTCCTAGCAACAAACCAAACAGACCCTAAGTTTTCCGTAGAATTAGGGTATTTAATTGAATAAGAAAACTATGGTGCTAAATATGTTAAAAACGAAAAAAGGATGACTTTCAGTTAATTCAAAATTAGCCTGCCACATCGCTAATTAAAAATCATAGCATGCTTTATTATAAATTATAAACAATAACTAAATTATCAGCATGATTATTACTATATTATAGATATTTATTAATTGTTTAAACTAATATGCTTGCACTGCGAATATCTTAAATACGGAGTAATAGATTTTTTATTTATTTATTTATTTATTATTATTATTATTTTTTTTTCATTTCGAGGCTCAGACTTTTGGAGTTCTATGAGTAATAATATTATGAAAGTCTGTCGTTTTGCTTTTGTGCAAAACAAGTTCCTACAAGGTTCCTAACACATTCTTCTGGCTTCTATTGTTAGAGAATTCAGAGAAGGTAGACAGAAAATAAAAAATTTCCAATTTTTGTGCTAAAATGAAGACAAACAAGACTAGGAGCTAATTGGCCTAGCTAATATTGGTGTACCATAAAAAAAGTTGACTCAACCGGAATGCGAGTGGACAATGGACACTGATACATGATGTCCATTGCAACTAGACCTGGTACACGAGATGCGAAGCACATTACACATGAGGTATTTGTGATCATGTATTCATGTTGGGAACGATAAGCAACCACTTGTCGTTGTATCGATAAATAGCAAGAATGGCTTGGGTAAGCCATAAGCCTTAGTGGGATTAAGCGTCTCACATATTTACATACACATAAACTGATTCTTTTAAATAACTAACTTTATCGCTAGAGCCTCTTCTTAAAGCGAGACGCTTTTAATGGGATTTTGTATATTTTTATATTGTGAGAATTGAAGTGTTAGCCGAATGGATTATGAGACCCAAGTGTTATTGGTTTAGGATTAGCTCATTGTATTAGCCTTCTTATCAATGTAATCCATATATAAGGAACATTATTAATAATATGATCATGCACTTTACATTATCTAATATGGTATCGAGTCTAAAAGATACACTCCTCCTAAACTATCCCTAAAACCCAAAACCTTCCGCAAGTTGTTGAACCTTGCTAATTATTATTTTTTGTTTATCAATTTGCTACCCTACGGCCGAATATTGCTTGCTATCAAAACCGATTATTTTTTCTTATTCGCTAAGCTCACTGCCAATAGATTCCCGTTAGCACTACAAGAAAAAGAGCCTTTAGTGACCAAACTTCAGTGACGACATTTTATTTTGGTCACTATTTAGATGAAAATAGTGACGATATAATCTTTCGTCATTATTTTTGGTCATCGGTAGAAAGTCAGTGACGAAACTTATAAGTGGTCACTATTTAGTCACTAAATTACATGAATAGTGACGAGAAATTTCGTCATTAAGTATTAGTGACGAAATTTTGGTCACCATTTCACATATTGCTAATTCTATAAAATGATTAAGAATAAGGGCATTTAGATATGTACTTATTAAAACTTGCATATTCGTATATTAATCTAAAAATCGTAAACACTATCAAACGTTATGATAAAAAACTTGTATTGTAGAGAAATATGCAAAATTGTTACTCAAATAAAATAACACACAACATTTGTATACTTTTTTTTTTGAAATAAACTTGTATTGTAGAGAAATAACACATCTCTTTTGGACCCGACCCGATCTCATTTGGAATATATTAGATCTCACTATTTCATTATCCATAACACATATATCTCTACAAAAAAAGTCATTAACACATCTCCATAACACAACATAGATCTAAAAAAAAAAAAAAAAAAAGGTACGCATTTTCTTGATATAACACATCTCCATAACACAACATTTTCAAATAAACTTCTCTGCATATCTGAGCACCCGACCCGACCCGATCTCATTTGGAATATATTAGATCTCACTATTTCATTATCCAAACACTCTCATCAGTCGGATCAAGCTCCAAGCTCTCATCAGTCGGTTCGGATCAAACTCCAAGCTCTCATCAGTCGGTTCGGATCAAACTCCAAGCTCTCATCAGTCGGTTCGGATCAAGCTCTCATCATCTTCGTTCTCAGTGGTACGCTCTCATCATTGATGCTAATAAATTTGATTGTTAGGTTTAAATTAGGGCTTGTAACTGAATTAGGTGAATGTGAATTGATTTTTTAGTGTGAAATTAGTTGTGGCACAAGTGTTTGATGAAATGCCTCAATGAAAAATTTAGGGCTAAAATTTAGGGCTTGGTTGTTTAATTGTATGTTAGGGCTTGGTTGTTTAAAATTATGATTATTTGTTTAAGCGAACGAAATGTAACTGAAAATTAAGTGATTGAACTATGTAAAACTTCGACTGGTTGATGTGATTGTGGTATTTGAAACTTAGTTGCATGTTCGGATGATTATGAATTCTGATGAAAGGTTACAAGCATTATTCACGTAGTTGGTTTTTGAACTTCTGTTGGGTCGAACCATGGTGTTTGTCACTTTGTCATTATCAAACTTGGTATATACTATTAATGAGTCTAGTGATTAATACTGAAAGTTGATCAAATTGAGTTTACTATTAAAATTGTCTAGATTTCAAAACCTTGTAAATCATTCTACACCTGACTTTGTAAAACTAATACTACTACGATAGTTTTTGAAACAATATGCGGGTCATCTGGAATCCAGAAAGTGAGTCTTGTAGAACGATAGGAGACACAGATTGATATACTCCGAAAACATTGGATATGATGCACGTATTGTGAATTAGGAGCTGCTTGCAAGCTTTTGGACTTTTGGTGGTCGGCTGCAAATGGCACTTATAGCGGTTCCTGTTAAACTGATCTTCTGATGTTATTGTAGTTAATGATAATTTGAAATGCAAAGAGTTCAGTTTTGTTATTGTAGTTAATGATATGCTTTTGGTGCTTAAAATCACTATTTGCCTTATGGATTTAGTATTGCCTTAGACCATCTAGTTTTCTTACTAGGACTAGGATTTAGTATTTTATCTTGTTAAAGGTTGTCTGATTGCAATAATATTTTCTGCGTTCTGTTTCATACTTAGCTAGGTAGCTTATTAGACCATCTAGTTTTCTTACCGGCACTTGTAATTGTCTAGCAAACTTGTTATCTCCCACTAGGACTAGGAGCAATGATCTCACAGTCTTGGATGCATATTTCAGGGTATTTTTTATTACTAGAGCACATGGATAAGTCTTGGATGCATATTTCAGATCGGAGAAACGACCCTAGATATAAATCGGGAGTGAACGAATTTCTTAAATATGCTTATCATCACAAACACGAGTCGATAAAACTTCCCTGCCCTTGTAAAACCTGCAACAATTTTCGTGACCATAATAAATGGACAATTTATTCACATCTGATGCAAAAGGGATTCTCTGCTAGTTATGATAAGTGGACATGTCATGGGGAGTCTTCTGATGATGAGTTATCATCAGAAGATGGGGAAGGGGATGAGGGTTATGATAATATGAATGACGAGGGTTATGATAATATGAGTGACGAGGGGTATGATAATATGAATGACTCTGACGATGACTTTGATGAGATGTTTGATAACATAGGTAAAAGTAAATGGGGTGATAATTGGAAAACCAAAGGTGAATCTTCATCTACCCTAGACAAAGATTTAGAAAGTCTACGTAGATTGTTAGATGACTCACATCAAGACCTTTACAAAGGATGCAAAAATTATTCAAAATTTTCATTCATCGTCGCCATTTTACATGTGAAAACCACAAGTGGTTGGTCTAATAAGTCATTTGATTTAATACTTGACGTATTCAGAAAAGCACTTCCAACTCCATCCTTTGTTCCAAAAAATTATTACGAAGCAAAAACGTACATACGTGATTTGGGGTTTAGGAGAGAGAAAATTCATGCATGTGTTAATGATTGTATTCTTTATAGAAAAAAGTATAAATCATTGACACATTGTCCAAATTCTAAGTGCAATGAGCCTCGATTTGAAGGAAAATATAATAATGTACCACGAAAGGTGCTTCATTACTTCCCTTTGATACCTAGGCTTCAAAGATTATTTATAGATCCACAAGTAGCTTGTGACATGAGGTGGCATAAGGAGAAAAGAGTTAATGATGATAACATAATTAGACATCCCGCAGATAGTGAGGCTTGGAAACACCTCGACAAAGTAGATCCTCCTTTCGCCATTGATCCACGCAATGTACGCTTAGGGTTGGCTACAGATGGATTTAATCCGTTTGGTAACCTAAGTAGTTCACATAGCACATGGCCTGTCTTTGTTGTCCCGTATAACCTGCCTCCGTGGAAATGTATGAAAGATCCATACATGTTTATGTCAATGTTGATTCCTGGACCCAAAACACCTGGAAATAATATTGATGTTTACCTACAACCTCTCATTGATGAATTAAATGACTTGTGGGATGGTGTCAATGCTTATGATGCACATAAAAAAGAAACATTTTTACTGCGTGGAGCCCTTTTATGGACGATAAATGATTTTCCTGCATATGGTATGCTCTCCGGGTGGAAGGTTAAGGGTTACAATGCTTGTCCCACATGCATGAATGATACTTCATCTCATTACTTGACTCACAGTAGAAAAATGTGTTACATGGGTCATCGAAGGTTTTTGCCAATTTCAAACCAGTGGCGAAAAGATACCAAAAATTTTGATGGGACGATAGAGACTAGAGAACCGATCATACCCAAGTCCGGAGATGATGTTTTACATGATGTTGATTGTTTTATCAATGGTAATCAGAGAAAGCGTAAGTATTTACGCGAAAAAAATGGATGGAAGAAAAAGAGTGTGTTCTTCGAGCTTCCCTACTGGTCTAAGTTGAAACTGAGACATAACATAGATATTATGCATGTTGTTAAGAATGTGACAGAAAGTGTTATAGCCACACTATTCAACATTAGTGGCAAGACTAAAGACACGTGGAAATCTCGTAAGGATTTGATGGAGAAAGGTTTGAAGAAAAGTTTACATTTGCAGGAAGATGGTGACTCATTTATAATGCCGATGGCTTGCTACCACTTAACAAAGGATGAGAAACATAAAATATTAGATTTCTTAAAGTCACTTAAGTTTCCTGATGGTTTTGCCTCGAACATATCTAGATGCATAAAAGAGGAAGAATTCCAGTTGTCTCGTATGAAAAATCATGACTTTTATGTCTTCATTCAACGAGTGTTGCCATTGTCAATTAGGGGTTCCTTAACAAGAGAAGTTCGACTTGTGTTATATGAACTAAGCGAGTTCATACAAATATTATGTGCACGAAACACGTACTTAGATGTTCTTGAGGAACAAGAGGCGAAGATTGTTGTCATTTTGTGTAAGCTTGAGAAGATATTTCCTGAATCGTTCTTTGACATAATGGTTCATCTTTTGCTCCATTTACCAAGTGAAGCAAAGATAGCAGGTCCACCCCAATATCGATGGATGTTCCCATTTGAAAGGTAATCATATCTTATAAATATTTGAAACACTTGCTAATTGTGATGAGACTTATTACTTATTATTATCTTTTCAGGAAAATGCGCATTCTAAAAGGATATGTTAAAAACAAAGCTCGTGCCGAAGGATGTATCGCTGAGAGATACATAGACAACGAATGTTTAACATTTTGCTCTATGTATCTAAATGATGTTGATACAATCTTCAACAAGGTTGAGCGTAATAATGAAATGGTAGAATGTGGTGGTGAAATTTCTATCTTTTCATGCAAAGGGCGTCCATTTGGTATTACTGAAGAACGTGTTATGAGTGGCCCTGAATTGGACAAGATTCATACATACATCTTAAATAATTGTCCAGAACTGAATGAACTAATAAAGTAAGTACTCTTTCATGTAATGACATTTTATTATTGGCTTTATGTATAGTAATAATGTTGCTTAATTTTCAATTTCTACAGTGAACACAAAGCTAAACTTGAGGCAGAAAACTATAGCAATGTAAATGAAATTCATGATAAACAATTCACATATTGGCTTCGACAACGTGTAAGAGTTACCTTTCTGATCTATTGCTTTAAAACTAAATATGAAAAGTTTTAACCTTGGTTAACATGTACTTTACATGTTTTCTATTTAGGTAAATGATTGTCAAGAATCCTCTGAAATTCGAGTCTTGTCACGTGGACCATTATCAATGAACCGATATAGTGGATGTATGGTGAATGGGTATAGGTTCCACACCGAAAGTCGTGAAATAGATAGGAAAACTCAAGATAGTGGCATTGTAGTGAAAGGCGAGCATGGCGAAGACATTATTGACTACTATGGGATATTACAGGAGGTATTAGAGGTGGAATACTTAGGAGAAAATAAAAGAGTCTTAGTATTCAAGTGTGATTGGTTTAAGGTCGATAATAAGAAAGGACTCCAAGTTGATAAAGAATCTGCTACTATTAGTATTAACATGTCTCGAAAATGGTTCACAGATCAGCCATATATTCTTGCATCTCAAGCCAAACAGGTTTTCTACGCACCAGACCTTAAATTAGGTAAGAATTGGTATGTGGTAGAAAGTAGCCCTCCTCGCAAATTGTTTGATGTTCCAATGCATGAAGTGTATCAGGAACACGAGGCACATTCAAGTGTAATTTCTAATTCCAATGTGGAACCATCATCACTAACAAGAGGTACCATTCCATTGGAGTTGGTGGATGCCTCAACCGTACGATCAAGTCAAAATCGTCATGTAACAGATGAATATAGTGATGATGATGAAGAAATCGACACAACAAATCTGGAATTTTCTGAAAACGAGGAATCATTACAAGAGGAATATTCTGATTCAGATTAGCTTATGTTCTTTGATGATTACAACGAAAAGTGCTCAGTTCTGTTCTTTGCTGATTGTAACTGAATTTTAGGCGGCTAGTCGTGAGCAATTTTGTGGTTATTTAAGTTAGTTAATAAGTCATATTATTTGTTCCATGGGTGCTTTTGTGATTTGAAACCCTTGTAGAGTAATTTGTTTTATCTTTTGGTCTATTACTGGATACTTATTATGAGTATGGTATGGCTGATTATAGGTGATGTGATTGTGTTCTGTTGCCTTTTAGGTCCTTCTAAGCTTTCACTTCTGGCTGTTATTCTGTCATAGGGAAAGAGACGTGAAAGTTTGATCAAGGCATTTGATGGATCGAAATAGATATCAGGGAGTGGAGAACCCGAGTCACAAAAGGCTGAAACAAATTTCTGGGAAAACGAAGGTGAGATTTGGATGACTGAATATTAAAAGTTGGGATTTTATGGGTAATTTGCAAGTTAGGACAGTTTTTTATATGTGGTAATTGGTGCAAAACGAGTTCTCGGTCATCGGGTCATTTATTTGTGTTGAGGAAATGGAGTATATGTATGTGTGTGACTTAAGAGTTGTCTCTGTATTGAGTGTCTGAGCTACGGTTTTGAGCTGGATTTGTAATTTGTTAGATAGACTAGTCTTTACACATACACGTGTGTGTTTGTATCATCTGGCCTAGTGTTGATAATCTGCTTATATGGGATGTTTCGTTTGTGTTGCGGAAACAAAGATTATGTGTGTTTACATGTTTAATTTCTTGTATATTTGTTTTTTGAAGTGACCATTGAGCTTGGGGCTTCGTTTTCAATGATATTTTGGTATTGTTTTTGTTTTTTTACTGGTTTACAGGCTTAAGACAAATGTAGTAGTGTTACATGTTCCTTGATGGATTTTTACGGTTGGAGTCTGATACTATTAGTCGGATATTGTATGTTTGCGTGTTTACTGTTTAGTTTGTATATGTTTAGGACTTATCTTTGAGCTGAATTTTGAGCTTAGGCTTTTGTTTTCACGTATTGCATCGAATCCTTCATGCTTATATACTGGTTATAGGTGTAGATTGATGTAGTCTTGGATTTTTTTTATATGGATTTTTGCCTATGGAATTCGATTTTTTTGTTGGATAATCTACATGTTTTAAGTGTTTATCCATCTATCTACATGTTTTAATTGTTTATTCGTCTGCTCATTTGATTTAATCTAGTGTTTTAGCTTCTTTATGGTGAGTTATGTAATCTGAAAATACTTGTTTGCCGTGGGCTTCTGAATCACCTCAACAAGTGATCATTAACTTTTTATCTAATCTGTTTGGGCTCAATTTCATTTTGCGTTTTTGATTAATTTATAAGATGTGTTAGGCGCCTTTGTGACTAGAGTGTTATTGTTTCAGATGGAGATGGGTGGGCCTGGAAAAGGAGTATATAGAATGTATGATCATCAGAAGAAGCTGAGTAGCAGCAAGCCAAGCCGTAGCAAGCCAAGCAGTAGCAAGCCCAGTACCATGCCAAGTAGTTATTTACGTATGCAAGATAAAGAGATCCATGTTGAAGAACCAAGGAATTCTTTCTCTCCCCTTTCAAGTCTTGGGAAACGAGTAAGAACCAGGAACCATGACGAGGAATATCTCCAAGAACACGATCATGAAAGTGAAACAAGGAATTCTTTCTCTCCACCTCAAAGTCATGGGAGACGGGTAAGATTTAGAAACCAATACGAGGAATATCAACAAGAAAAAGATTATGAAGGTGATTCTGTACAAACTGGGACTTACATGAGTGATGATGAAGAAGACAATATCGGTTCAACTTCACACGGTATGTTTGCTTAAATAAAACACGGTATGCTGCAACATATAGTATTTTTGTGATGTTGCTCTAGAATCAATTATTTATATCAGAAGTTATTGACAAATATCATTTTAGAGGCACATATAACATTCTAACCTGTAATTCCTCTTGTAATCCATCTAAAACAAACCTTCTGATATGCCTATTGAAAACAATAAACCCCCAGATCCACTTGTAGAAGAGTTCTGTGAGCTTACCGGGATGTCATCGGATAAGGTCCATCTTTCGAGATCTAGTGTTTCGTTATCCAAGATGAAGGAGGGTAAAGCTCGTAGGCACCGCCATGGTATTAAAATCAAGGTTGCTTCTCCTGGATCTGCATCTGTAGGTGCTGGTAAGTCTGGAAAACATTTACATTATATCAGCTGGTTCTTGTTGGTGCCGAACTTTGATAATATGCAGAGTTCTTCTTGACACGCACTTAAACTGCTTGACCTGATAATATGCTGATAAAAATGTAGCTTAATGTCTTTATGTTGACTAATGATGTTTAGGCACAACAGTTACTCGGAAAGAAACTAGAGCTTTAGGCGAAACTAGAAAAAGTCGATTAAACAAGGGAAAGTTAGTTTTTGAAGTCGATGAATGTTTTGGACGGATAGTTGGAAATGACAGTCAGCACTTTATAACGAAAGGCGGATGTGTGATGCGAAAGTATGCAAAATTGGATGGAACAACATGGAAAAAACAACCGGAATCATTGAAGACTGATATAATCTCTAAAACCACTGTAAGTTGAACTTTCCTCTTATGTATGTTCCGGAGTTAGTTGAGACAATTGTAATACGATGTGGGTATTGTTTAAAACTGATTATTGCGACTTGATTAATTGGGATTGAATAGTAGTCAAGCAAAGTATAATAAGGTGTTTTAAGCTGTGATAAGAGTGGCAAATTGTAATTATTGAAGGATTTTATGTAAAGTAATGGCTACATATAACCAGATAATAGGCGATAAACTCGATTTTAAATGCCCTTAACTTGGTTAAAGTTAGTGCCTTGCTTCTACATCAGTTAAAATGAACACCCAAACACCCACACTTGGTCCATATAAACCCACTGACACATTTTGATTTCCAGGAAAACTCCAACTTTGATTCCAAGTGTTCACAGATGACTCATGCTATGTCATCACAGTTGGGTTACCAACACAGAAATCGACAGTGGAAGTTGCACTTGCTTTATAAAGAATATAAGACGAAAGAGGAAGCAATGACACATCCGCCAAAAGGTATAGACGTGTCAGACTGGGTAAAGTTATGTGAAAGATTTGCAAGCGAGAGTTTCCAGGTTTTAACCTTACTTCTTTATACGTTTGTAATCTCTTTCTTTCTTTTTTGATTTTATGATTTCTGATTACAATTAATTTTCACTTAATTAACTCCTGCAGAAGATAAGCATTAAAAATAAGAAAAATCGAGCAATGAATGAAATTCCACCCACAGTTGGCTCACACTCGCTTGCTAGAACAGTTGATACGGTGAGTTCGTTAAATAAGAAATCAATATTTCTTATTTATGTGCATTCTTGTAATGTGTTTTGTGGTATTTATATGAAACAGAGTAGGAGAGCAGGAAAAGAAGTTCCAGAAACTAAACAGTGGAAAATGGCACATTATTCAGAAAAGAGAAATGGAATGATTAATGAGAAGGCCGATACCGTTTGGGTAATTTTAATTTACATACCTACTCTGAATAAATCTTAAACTTATAAATAATGTGTGGGTGAAATTATATGATATTTAATGATGCAGAATGAGATACAAGCTGAGGAAGCCAGTTCGTCATGCACACCAGCAGAAATATGTTTGAAAAAGCTTGGTCATCTTCCTGGACATATAAAAGGACGTTCTGCATCTACTAAGAAAATCTTGGAAACTGTGAACTTGAGATCAGAGTTGAAGGTTATGAAGGAATCACACATCAAACTTCAGGAGGAGACTAAAGCTACTAATGCAAAAGTGGAGTTTTTATTGGAAGAGATGAAGAAGATGTCTCAATTGCTACAACAATTTCAAAATCGTGTAAGTTCTCATTCTATATTAAAGTCATTTGGTAATACTTGTGAGAACATATAACCCCATATAACTCATGCTAGGATAATGTATTTTGGCGGTTTTAAAGCTTTAGTTCCAGGTTTTCTAGTTTAACTGTTACTTTAATATAGATTTATGATCACATACTTTCACTTCTTATGCCCTCGAAAATGATATGCCTGCTGTGCATCATGACTCAATTTGTATTACTTTATTAGTACCATGCTTACACCCTGACTAATATATAAAGAATTTGCCAATGATTATTTAAACTTTGAGCTGCCGAAATACATAGAAGCGCACAATAAGCAGTCCCAAATGCGATTTGAAACTGTTTATGATTACTTAAGGGCCAAATTTTTTACTTCCATGTAATTCTTAGATAAACAGAATTTACCAGACACTCTGATTATTTGAACTTTGAGCTGCAGAAACACATAGAAGCGCCATCTCCTGCACCTTATCACATAATCACTTTAGAAATGCAATAATGCGAAACACTCCCTTAGTCACAAGGGTTGGTGGGGGTAATGCTTGGTCTTATAAACTCATCAATGCCACGTTGAAAGTTAATATTGGAGTGGTACATGTTCAACAAGTTAGTGCCAAATGTGCCTAATAAAAACAGAAATAAATACTTAACTTGCTTTTGGTATTTTGCTTATTCGCTGAACAGTTTTTATTTTTATCTTTTTCAAGGAGAAATATGAAGAGACTTGCAAGGAATTTTTCACCATCAACTATGAGAAAGTGAATAGCTTCTGGATGATAGAAAGATTGTGGCCATGGGACATACTGCGTGCATGATTTTCGACAGAATTATAGACAAAATATTGCTTATATTGGGTGCATGATTTTCTACAGAATTATTTTCACTCAGTTGTTTGTACTTCATCCTCTTTATAACTACATAGTTGGTTTAATCTTGGATCAATATTATGGATTTTCATTTCTAAACTATGTGCAGATGACCTTTAGTTGACATATCTTTCATTTTTGGTTTAATATTGTACCCACTTTCGTTTTAGTTGACATATCTTGTAAATGTGGCAACCTTTTAGGACTTTAGCAGGTAAATTTAGTGACCACTTATTTCGTCATTAACTGATACTCACTAGTGACCATTATCTCGTCACTAAAATGAAAAATAGTGACCAAATATTCGTCACTCATAGTTTTAAAGCTGTCGTCTCTCTTACCCATAAGTGACGACATTTTTGGTCACTAATCTGTGACGAATTCTATATTCGTCACTAAATGTATTAGTGACGGAGCTTTAGTGACGACTGGTGACGACTCCAGTTTTGGTCACTAACTGATTAGTGACGATTTTTTACATTGTTAGTGACGAAAGCTGTTTTGTCACTATAGGTGGTTTTTCTTGTAGTGCCGTTAGCCATAACCTCGCTGTCAATTGTCGATTGCAAAAAGATTCCCATTACTTCCAATTGTTTTTTGTGCCATTTTTCCTTTAAATATGTTGTTTGCTTGCTTGCAGCTAACACATTCACGTTAAGAGTATGTGTAGTGGTGAGTAAGAGAGGGCGGGGGTTGTTTGACACGTGGCATGTGGGGGTATTGTGGGGCTTTGTTGAAAAAGTGGTGTAGTGGTGAGTGGGGCGTTGTTTGACACGTGACACTCCTTTTCTTTTCTTTTTTTTTTTTTTTTAATCACTAAAAACTTATAAAAAAACTAAATAATATAAATAAAAAGATAATTTCATTAAAATAAACCCTAAAACTATTAAATAATTAAAAAAAAAAAAAAAAAAAAAAAAAAAAAAAAAAAGTCATACAATTTCATACTAAATATTACATAAAAAAACACTACAAACCATACTTTCTTTTGATTGCTTCATTGATTTGTTCGTTAATAGCTAGTTCCTCGTCGGTCATCCCATCGGTGCTTCGTCGCAATTGCTCCAAATCTTTCCTTTTGATTAGCGTTGCTTGGTCGTTGTATCTTTTTTCTTTAAGCTCACGACGCTTTTGAGCCTCATCCCCTAGCCTAGCTAGTTGAGCCGCAATTTGACTCAACGCGTTGTCAGTGGCGGTGGAGGAGGATGAGGAAACCCCTTTTCCTTTGGCACTTCGCCTACCCGGGGGCCTTTGCGGCTCGACATACACGGTCTCTTCTTCTTCCGCCTCGTCGTTTAGGTTCAATGTGTGAGCATCGGACGATTGGCTTTCGGGGGCGGATGACGAATCGGTTTTAGACCGTTTTGACGGTCTCGTTGTACGAATTTCCAAAGAGGGTTGCTCGAGCCATTTTTGATGGGTGTGAAGGTACTCCCACACCGCCTTGTGTTGGAATGATTGCGACTTAACCGCCTTGTATTCCTTGTCGGCGGCCTCGTAAGTCCACGTCAACAAACTTTCACCGCTTGGTACCGGCGTATTCTTTTTCCGGTTGTAGCAACCGTTAAAGAATTGACAAGCCTTGTTGAGGTCGGTCCACTTCCCCCGAATCATGTCCGGCGTACGATAATCGTGTCCGACACCCATTGCGGTAAAAAATGCTTCTCGAATTCGAGCCCAAAAAATATTTCCTCGTTGATAATCCGCTACAAAATAGACAAATAAACATAATAAGTTAAAATAATAATAATAATAATAATAATAACTTAAAAAAAAAATAATAACGAAAAAAAAAAACATAATAACGAAAAAAAAACATAATAACGAAAAAAAAAAAAACATAATAACTTAAAAAAAATAAGTTAAATATAATACCGGCGTTTGGATCCGTCGCAATTTCTACCTACGCACGTGCCAAGCACATCAACTCGTGGTCGTTCCACGGCATACGCGTCATCTTAGCTCTTGGCTCGCCCTCGGGTTTTTTTGTGTGCGCCCGCCTTGTTTTTTGAGACGGTCCGGCGGTGGTGGTTTGCTTACCCTTCGATCGGGTAACGCTTGGAGGACTATCCGGGACACTCTCGTTAGATTCAACATCTATCGAGTTTTGTTGCAAAGGGAATTGCGGGCGAAATTGTGGAGATGTGTTGAATTGTGACGGGAATTGTGAAACGTTTTGTTGGGTATACGAGTTGAACCCGTAATTTTGGTTACCGAAACCGTAGTTTTGTTGGGTATACGAGTTTTGAAACCCGGTTTGCATATTTGGTGGCAAATGCGAGATGATATCTAGAAGTTCTTCGTTTGAAAACCCACCCTCGTTCTCGTTAACACGACGAGGACGAACGTATTCGGGGTTTGTGTAATTTTGTGGGCGGGTTGGACGGTTGGGATTCATGGTGGTTTAATGGAAATGTATAAAGATGAGGAAATATGTTTATAAAAATTGGGAGGAATGTATAAAGATGAGGAAATGTGTTTATTAAAATGAGTAAAAATTTGTGTCGTCTGCTTGCTTGTGCATGTTGAATGTAGAAACCCTGTAGAAACCCGTAGGTGATATATTTTATTGATACGATATATATGAAGGAAAATACACAATGAAATCCTAATGGACCCAAACTTGGGCGATATCTATCCTCTAATGCTCCCCCACAGTTCGAGCGGCAAAATCGCGAATGCTCGGGCTGGAATATTAAACTAAAAAAAATATTAACGCAATAAAAACATAATTTGTTGATGAAAAATTGAGGCAGCAATCGGAAACAATTCTTCAAACAGTAGTAAAAGCAAATAAATGCAGTAGCAAAAGCAAATACCATATTTTTTGAAGAAGACATCTGAGACATCCGACAGCAAGCAGAGATAATCTTCACCATGCAGCGACAGCAAAAGCAGAAACAAAAAACAAAACAATAAAAGCAAAGATCGGACTTTTTTTATTTATTTTTTTGCAAAAGGGATAAATGATAACTTGACGAGGTGCTATAAAGGAGGCAGCTCAACTTAGCCGCCTATGTCTGAGGATCAAACCTACTCCGATACCATGTTGAATGTAAAAACCCCGTAGGTGATATGTTTTATTGATACGATATATATATATATAGGCAAATACATAATGAAACCTTAATGGACCCAAATCCACAATCGGGCTTGGGCGATATCTATCCTCTAATAGTTCACTGGTCTAGACTCAACAAGCCCACATAGCCCAACACGTTTATACTTTTTCTCCTTATGGTCTGGGCCCACAATAGTTTATTTGACCTGTTTCAACTATGCCAGCTCAACAACAGATACCTTACTACTATATTGGCAAAAGTCCAAGCCTAATACAGTCCACGACCCAAGTTCTAGCAAGCCTAGTCTAGCCCACTCTTCAGGCCCCATTTGCGGCAGTCCAGACCCATACTCCAGTTATACAACCATTTTCATATGCTTCTGTTTCGTATTATAGTGCTCCTACAATGCTTCCATCCCATGTTCTGCATGTGTTCCAAATTATGGCATTTCAAGACCCGACTTAGAATATGGACAAGGGAGCCTCATCACATTTGGCGTACAACACACGTATGCTTACTTCCATTTGTAATAAAAGTATTTATCTGTCTGTATTTGTTGGCAATGGCTAATCTATACCCGTTATTAACACAGAACATAGTTTTTTTGCCCACTCCTCATAAACCACTACACCTTCATAATATACTTGTCACACCCAATTTAATTAAGAGCTTAATTTATTTCAGTAAATTTGCTAGAGACAATAAAGTTTCGATTGAGTTTGATGAATTAGGGTTTTCCATGAAGGATTACCGGACTCATAAGCTCGTTCTCTGTTGTGATAGTAGAGGAGACCTCTACCCTGTTCGCCATTAGCCTCTACCTTCTTTTTCAATTGCATTACTTTTTTTTAGTCCTACCACATGGCACAGATGCCTCGGGCATCCTGGTAAAGACGCGCTACGTCACCTTGAGTCTACCAATTTTATTTCTTGTAATAAAACAAAGCAGCTCACCTTGTGTCATGCTTGCGAGCTTGGCAAATATATTTGACTACCTTTTTTATAGTACACAGTCGTATGTTTAGTCCATTTTTGATTTTGTACATTCAGATGTGTGGACTTTACCCATTACGACTGGCAGTGGAATCATATATTATGTTATTTTCTTAGATAATTTCTCGCATTTTCTATGGGTTTATCATTTGCGTAACAAATATGACTTGTTAAAATTTTGTGCAATTTCGTGAGTTTGTAAAAAATCAATTTAACGTCGACATTAAGGCTTTGCAATGTGACCAAGAGGGTGAATTTGACGACATCTGATTTCTCGACCTTTTTCGCCAAAATGCCATTCAGCTCAGCTTATCATGTCCTAAGACATCTCAACAAAATGGGAAGTCGGAGCGCATGCTTCAGACATTCAACAACCATATTTGCACTTTACTCTTCCAAGCTCATATGCCACCTATCTATTGGGTGGAGGCTTTACACATGGTTGCTCACCTTTTGAATATATTTCCCTCAACTGCCATTTAA
The DNA here is from genome assembly GCA_021014915.2 of Artemisia tridentata subsp. tridentata. Lineage (NCBI taxonomy): Eukaryota > Viridiplantae > Streptophyta > Magnoliopsida > Asterales > Asteraceae > Artemisia > Artemisia tridentata. The sequence goes on along the minus strand of CP139507.1, from coordinate 437,305,162 downwards.
AACGCCATCCCTCACACAAAACTATACAACACCAAACTCACATATGATAACTTTCGTGAGTTTGGATGCCTTTGCTATCCTTACATTCAACATTCAGGTTCAACACAAACTCCTACCACGATCCATGCCTTGTGTCTTCCTCGGTTACCCATTTATCCACTGGGGATATCGATGCCTTAACCATGCTACTAACAAAATCATACTTTCTCGCCATGTCAAATTTGATGAGGACGCACTTTCTTTTGGTTTCATCGTCTTATGATTTTTTACTAAACAATTTGTTTCTTCTACCAAGAGCTTCCCAGCCGGACCTTCCTACACAAGCAATTAAGCCCACTAGTCCTACACATGCCCAACTTTTGCAGCCATCCCAATTCAATTTATTAAACACTCCAACCTATACCCAACATTTCATCCCGCTTAATACCATCACGCCAAACACTCCACTGCCTTCAGCCCACCAATCTACTATCCTTACACCTGCAGCCCACCTACAACATCACCAGCCTCATACTTGCCCACCCAATTTGGCCCAACAACTATGGCCTACTTCTGAACATCAACCCATAACCGAACCAATTTTGGTTCACCAACACCCCGCTCCTATACCGTCAAATACTCACACGATGGTCTCTCATGCTAAGGATGGCATTTCTAAGCCTGTTGATCATTTGTATCTTCACATAACCACCACCTCACCCTTTACATGTTCCCATATCCATGCTCTCCGTGATCCTTTATGGCAAAAAGCTATGTTAGATGAGTATAATGCTTTAACTACTAATGGAACGTGGGTTCTTGTGCCCCGTCATGCAAATGTGAATATTGTGTGTTCTATGGTCGCAAAACCACGCATAGCTTTTTATGCATAAATTTAATACTGATGGATCTCTAAGTCGATACAAGGCTCACCTTGTGGTGAGTGGACGCAGTCAGCAATTGGGTATTTGATGAAATCACAAATATTCATATTTTTATACCGAAAATACCCCCATTTATGCTAAAATAAATAACAATATTGAGGTCATAATCGCAAATATTACGTCTATTTTTATTTTGTTTGTAAAGGTACCGTTGAAGAATTATTGGAGCAAAAGTGAAGCAAAATGGTGATTATGTTGAGTTTTAGAAGATATCAAAGATTGTTTGAAGATTATTTGGAGCTTATTCGATGATTTATCATACTTAAGTGGAATCCCAAAGAAAGCCCAAGATATAGCCCGTTGAAACAAGTCAAAGTTTAATCGAAGAGATAGAATGACTGTTTTTTTTTTTTTATTATTATTATTATTATTATTATTATTATTATTATTATTATTATTATTATTATTATTATTATTATTATTATTATTATTATTTATTTTTATTTTTATTATTATTTTTTATTTTTTATTATTATTTTTTTTTAAGATTGATTTTGGCCAAAAAGAGATTTGCTCGAGAACAAGACATAGGTACAAATATGATCAAAAGGATAATAATCCCACCCCACATTTAGAACGTAACATTGCCCTCAATGTTCTAAATACGGGATACCAACCCCACATTTAGAACGAAAAAGAGAGATGCAACGTTTCTAAATGTGAAAGTGGGAAAACAATATAAGCACATGATCAAAGAATAGAAAAACTCCCCTAGTGTAGGCTCGTGGATCGGTAGTAACGTATAATTCTAGTGGAGCTCACCCCCAGCTTCCAAGTAAAACTACTCGATCCCGGGAATTATTCTGATCGGAGCAAATGAAGATATAGAAGATAAACGCCCATGGTAACGTCGTTCCATGTCCAAATATCACGCCCAGAAATTTGACAATCTTAATAAATCATGAAACTCAAAAGATGTGTCATAGTATAATGTAGTAGAGGGACGGATAAAAGATACAACAATTTATTTATTTTTGGTCTTTTTAATTTTTCGGAGTACTGGTTGTTAAACCGGCTACTATACGCACTATCTTGAGTCTTGCAATTAATAGAAATTGTCCGATTCATTAGCTGGATGTGAAGAATGCTTTTCATTATGGTCATTTATCGGAGATAGTTTATATGCATAAACCACCTGGCTTTGTGGACCCTCATCATCCTGATTATGTTTTCCAATTGCAGCGTACTCTTTATGGCCTTAAGCAAGCCCCTCGAGCATAGTTTCAACGCTTTGCTTCTTATACTACAGGAGTTGATTTTCAACACAGTAAAACTGACTCGTCATTGTTTATATTTCATTGTGGGACAGATATTGCGTACTTTCTTCTTTATGTTGATGATATCATCCTCACTACTTCTTCCACAGATTTTCTATAGAGAGTTAATTCCTCGCTTCATGGAGAATTTGCTATGACTGGCTTGTGCTTACTTAATTATTTTCTTGGTGTTTCTGCTCAATGTTCTACTAAAAGTTTATTTTTATCTCATGCTACTTATGCCGAGGAACTTCTTGAGTAGGCTCATATGCATAAATGTAATCCTTTCCGAACTCTTGTTGATACTGATTCTAAGCTTGATCCCGATAGTGACCCTGTTTCGGATCCTACTTTGTATCGCAGCTTAGCCGGTACTCTTCAGTATCTTACATTTACTCGCCCTGATTTTTTCTATGTTGTTCAATAGTTGTTTCTTTATATGCATGATCCTCGGGATCCGCATTTCTCTGCTTTTAAGCATATTCTTCGGTATGTTCGGGGTACTCTTGATGATGGTTTACAGTTGCATGTTTCTAATACTGCTCAACTCGCTGCTTACACGGATGCTGATTGGGCAGGTTGTCTTGTCACTCGTTGTTCCACCTCTGGCTATTGTGATTTTAGGGATAACTTGCTTTCTTGGTCTGCTAAACGTTTGGCTACATTATCCAGGTCGAGTGTTGAAGTTGAATATCGAGGTGTAGCCAATGTTGTTGCTGAAACAGCTTGGATACTCAAATCTTTTGTATGAATTGCATGCACATGTTTTTACTGTTACTTTGGTGTATTGTGATAATGTCAGTGTTGTTGATAACATCAAATAATGTATACTTTTTAGAATCGATATCCCATGTTTATTGCCTTGTTTTTCTATTGTTTTATATAAATCTGATACTTAATTCTTTCGTATTTGCAGGTTCAGGGGAAAAGAGGCATTGGAATGGAAATATGTGTAAGTGGAGTATTTGGAGGATATCTAGTGGTAATCTGCATTCAGAAGTATATACGGCGTAAATGAGGCGAGCTCTCTACGCCGTATGCATTATTAAATGATATTTCAATGAAGTCTGGATGCAAGATCGTTACGGCGTATATGGGACGAGGTCTCTACACTGTAAACTTGAAGACACTTGGAGCATTTTTACTGAGAACAAATGCGACGTAATGGCTCATTACAGCCTACGCCGTAGACAATATAAAGACATGAAGAGTTATTAAGATGAGAAACGAAAACGCGACACCATTTTAATCGTGACTTCTTCATACGAGCTCTGTTTTAGTTGATTCAAAAGACCACGGAAAAAGAAAAATAAGTTCTACACATTTAAAATATAAAATGTAAGAAAATCTGGAGTTAGCTCATGGCTTTATCTGCTTCAAAAAACAGTTCGTGGATTTGACTTGTTATATACACTTGGACTAAGTTAGCAATTAAATTAAACTTCATGTGTTGGGCCCCTATTGGACTTCTGGTCTCTCTGCTGTTGGACGCCACAAAAGAGGAGAAAAAGGCCTATGGCCTGTTGATATTATAACAACTTGGACCACAATTTGTGATGGAATATATATATTTGGGTTTTGCGAATTAAGGGGGGTTTTTCGGTTTTGTGTTTTTCTCCCAGCCGACGAGCAAAGAAAAGGAGAAAAAGAGGGCAGCAGTTGACGCACGAAAAAGAAGGGCAAACCCTTCGGGGTTTGCCATGGCATTCAACTAGAGGATCGGGAACAATAATTTAACGCGATATGTACACAATACCTCAATTACTAGTGTTTAATTTTATTTCATTTCTACTTAATAGTTATTTGATCTCATATCTTCTCTATTAGTTGGAGTATTTATTGTGTTTTAATTATGGTTTCTTGGCAATTAATTGGTTCATGTTTCTTTAGTGTACTAATATGATTTTATTGTTTAATTTATAATCTTATTTGATAAATCTGTTTGTGTCATGTAGAAACTTGAATTAATAAACTGAATACAAATCTTTGGTTGCGAGTATACTAGGTAGTAGGTGACCATCTGATCCCTAGTGTACTATATTAACTATAGGATGACCATTTCTTAGCAGTTGTCACTTGTCAGAAATGAGCAATACATGACCCTAATAAGACCACAAGGTGTCATGACATCTTCATACGTCTTCATTAGGGCCTCACGGGTGCCACATCATCACAACTAACCACAACTAAGGCTAACTCCAATGGGTAAATGCCAATACAGTTTGCAAACTGAAAATCAATATGCCAAGATTGAAGACGCGGTATGTTAGTCAAAATGCCAAAACAGTTTGCATACATGCATACTGATCCAAAAGTTGAAAAGTGGGCCTATAGATTTGTTTTTTTGTGGAAAACTTTAACTGGTGAAAAAAAAATGAATAATGTTGGGTTGGAGGTAAAATAAGTTCAGTTTGTTGGTTCAGTATGCTGAAACAGTTTGCTGACGTGTTGCTGAGGTGGCCGGTATGTTGGGGCATTTTGCTTGGCCATTGGAGATGGCCTAACAACCCCCTTTATCATAACATTCCACAACTTACTCATTTAGGCCCCACCACTAACTATTTTTTTTTCTTCAAATACCCAAATAAACTAAATTAATTTCATTCAAATAAAAAACACATTACAACTTAATTTAAACACATACTAATCATACAACAAATACTAAAAACGATACGGATAACACATCATACAACAAATACTAAAAACGATACGGATAACACATCATACAACACTGTTAAACGTTTCTCACAACCTCCCATACGTGAACGTATTCGAAGCTTCTCCCACCAAATCGTTGTTGAAACATTGTCTTTGCAGTGTTGAGAATCTCACCTTCGTTCTCCCCGCCTACGCGCTGCAATTCTAAGTAAATAGCGTTGAATTTCTGACATTCGCTACTGAGCCTCGTCCATTTACCCGTGAGCGTCTTCCTGTTACGATATTCACCGTTAGACATATTGTTGAACATGTCTACAATCCGGTTCCAAAAGGAGTTCTCATTGTCGAAGCTTTGATTTTGGGAAACTGCCACCCAAACTTCAGCGAGCAGCCTCTCTTCCTCTTTGGACAAACGATTACTCATTTCAAATGATAGTTTGAATAAATATTTCAAGTGTTGATTGTCCCCTACAATGGAATGGTATTTATAACCATTTATAAAGATGGGCGGGATCTTTTTGAAATTCAAATTCAAAATAATAATATTAAAATTTGATATTCAAAAATAAAGATAGGCGGGATTTCAAAACGTGTGGATTGTCCCCTATAAATACCCAGCCTTCGGATTTTAATTGTCACACACAAACCACAACTATCCAAACGTCTGTAACTCAAAATGTCTTCCAGCAAAAAAGATTTCGGGCAACAATTTCCATCCCCGCCTCGCATAAAGGATTTTGGGCAACAATTTCCTAGCCCACCTCGACAAACTGAAGAAGTCCATACTCCACCTGGACAAATCTTTCCCATTTTCAGCCAACCACATGAACCGGTGAACAATTTACCGGTTCCAAACCAAGACCAAATCCACCGGTTCCAAATCAATATTCAAATCCATTTGGGATAAGTGAGGAACAACTTAATGAAATAGAAGAGGAAATGGCTCGTTTGGAGCGGGAAGCGAAAGAGGCTGAAGAACGCAGAGGGAGTGTGGTATTTACACACCTTCCGAATCATCCGAAGATGGATACCCAGATTCAGATGATACTTTTCATTAATCGTTCGATGTTTATGTTTATTGTATGTTGTTTGTGTTAATCGTTTGTTGTTTACGTTAATCGTTCGTAGTTTTTAGAAGTGTCTGTGTAAAGTAGGTTTAATTTGATGTTTAATGTTAATCTAATTTAAACATTTTACAAGTTTTAAAATAAAGCTTACAAAATTACTAATATCTAAAAACTATAAAACAAATGCAGATACAAAGAAGAAAAAAAAAGCAAGAAAGCATGAAATCGTGGCCCACTTCGTACATGTATTTTGCTCGTCGTCTGCACGATATCTGCTTCACAACGAGCTCCGGCGAGCCTTGCCTGTGTGGCGGCGAGCCACGGTGAGGCTCCACCTCAGCCCACGGCGAAGCACGACAACTCCCACACCTTCTGCTCTAAGTAGGAGTAATTAGTTGAAGAGTACAAGCCATGCAATAGATAGCAATTTATTTGCATTGGATGAGTGCACCAAAGACCCTTACCCCTTAGTTGGTGCAAGCCACTACTATGGCCTGTCTAGTTGTAGTTTTGGGTGTTTGTGGGAAACACATAAGTGTTGATGGGGAACTAATAGGAACGTCTCTCAGGTTAGTTGGAATACATAATGATTGTGAACTGAATAGGTTAACTTCTCATGTAGGGTTAGGTATCCAGGAATCATAGGTTAGAGTCACGACAACAAATCGGGCCTAATGACCTTATACGCCTCCATTAAAATTAAGTTAGACGTTGTTTGATTCTTCTGCTTATTAGATATCTTATGTGTTTGTCGACCAAATAAATCATATAAGGTAGTTGGATACTTAAAGACTAGTTTCCTATAGATCGGTTATAATGATCCTTCGGTTCTTCTGGTGTTTCGGCAGACGAAATCACAAGTGTTTCATTTTCTGTTCTTTGGGGGATTGCACCACAAGCAAAAAGAAAAAAGTTCGGATCGATAACTAGGAGCTATAGGTTAGGTATTAGGTGACCATTCATGCCTAGCGATACTCGAACCACTAATAAGCTAGAGGTTAGACATCACATGTAAGATCATGAAATATATACTAAGTAATGCATTCATCTCTTTCAGTTATTTGCCATTGTACCATCATTTTAGGTAGTTTAGGAAAGTAATCATGATCGTGTGGATCTAAAACACAATGTGACAACCATAGTGCTTTCCTAGGTATATTGTTACTACAATTAGGCAGCTAGTGATCACACAACGTTCTTGGGACGACCTAAGATTTACCAAAACACTACACTGCACACGACCGGGTACACTGCCCGTTAGTATATGTGTAGATCAGTGGGTAGACGAGTACATTTTAAATGTAAAACCGAATCTCGCGTATCAAGTTTTTGGCGCCGTTATCGGGGACGTTTTTCATTGTTTTCGGTTGTTTAGTTGAAACTGTTTGAAAAACCCATATTTGTAGAGTCAACTTCTTACATGCATAACTTGGTCATAAAACAAGCCTTTTCACTCATTCTAACTCTCAGAGTTAGTTTTATGTGTTAACTTTAAAATCCCATTGGCCTTACTTGAAGAGACCAAATATTGAACTCTCCATGGTCGTTATAAAATAAAGTGTCAAACCTGCCAATTTTCCATATTTGATAAGTAACTTACTTGGACCACATCTCACTCATACATGCATTTGGTGACCTAAAATTGATATGGGAAATAGTTTTATATGTTAACCTGAGTGTCCCACTAGCCTAGAACTTGAAACTTTGATTTAGACCTTCTAGTCATTAAAATACTTTTGTATGTCCAGAACTGAGTACTAATTTGTTCGGGTCTAAACGATTGTGTTAAACTACTTAATAAAATCTACAAAAATTCTAGAACACACTTAAAACATGGTATATTGACATATCTTAAGAGTTTGTACATTAGCCCCTTAAAACTTGGTGAAACGGTCATCCGAAGTGACGTTAAAATCGAGACATATTATGATTTTATGTGAAAATGAAAAGTGACATACAGTGACGAGCCTAGACGAATGACCTAACTAATAAACTTCACATTGTACGGGCATATCATTTGGATATTAATAAGTATTTTTACTTGCCATTGGTCGCGTCTAGGAGGTCTACATTTTAGGGTTGGTTAGCGAGTACTCGTTGTACCCGCTCTTGTGCTTGTACTCCTACCTTACTTGTTAAGGTGAGTTTTCACAACCTCGTTTTACTATTTACTTGTTTTGGGGAGAAAAACATGTTACTATCTTATGATCTGTTTTGCAACCATCTTATATACTATTTTGTGTGGTTTCACTAACTTGATAAATCTTGCTTGTGAGTTTTCACAGCCCCGTTTTATTGTTTTACTCATTTTGGGGTGGAAAGCATGACTCGATATTTAAACTGAATTGTTTATACTCTTACAAATTTATTGAACTGATTTAACTTACTTACCTTGTGCTCTGCTACTTTTGAACTTATCAAACATGTTTAACTTATTGAACTTATTGAACTGGTGCTTTACTACTATCGCAAATTGTTACGTGTACTTGTTAGATGCCTTGACTCTTTCGTATTTTATGCCTCGTATTACACTACCTGTTAACTTTTTCCCACGGTAACGGGAACTCACTCCACTGTAACAGAGTTGAGCCTTGCATATTATGAATGCCGCTATTAGGGTAGACCAATCTCTTTTTCCCACGGTAACGGGTGTTCACTCCAATGTAACGGAGTTAAGCCGGGCAAATCCCTCCTTCCCACTGTAACGCGAATGCATAGTATCTCCTTACCACTTTAATGGTTTAACGAGTTTAAGTAGTGGCCTGATTGCATAAACACGTTGTATACATAACTGACCTTTTTGCATCTTTGACAACCGATTGATATCATTTTCTCTTAAACTCATTTGTTACGAGCCTGGTATGGGACGGGCTCGTGACAGTATGATGGATACTATTTTACCTTGGTAACATTTTGCTGAAATATTTGCATTCTTGAAAACTTGTGAACTCACCAACTATTTCGGTAGTTGACCCATTTTTGACATGTTTTTCAGGTGATCTTCAGTAAGTGGACGTTTAGGAAGGCAATTGCATGGACACACTTTTGCGAATGTTGAATTATGTTTAAAAACAAATGTTTTTCAGATGTGATCTTGTGTTTAAACGTAATATATCTTGTCTTTTGAAACTTGTTGTGTAATTTATTGTAATATATGATGTTTTCTTTAAATCTTGTATGTTGTTACCTATATCTTATGCGTTTTGCCTCGAACTGTTGCACCTCGTGTTTCCGCTTTAACGGGGTGTGACAGAAGTGGTATCAGAGCTAAGGTTATATTGAATGCCGCTTTTTTCCAAACAAAAACCCAACTATAACCAAAATTTTATTTTCTTAAAACACCATGCATTCAATTTTTGTTTTAACTAAAGTTAATACTAGTTTGACTAATCCGAGCAGTGCATCATTAATCCTTAATTATACATAGCCTGATCACTTATGTTTAATTCTGGAAGGATCATGCGATGCTGGGAGTAGTTACCTTTGAAATACGTAAACCGACTTTCCACTTAAATCCTTGAAAAGCAAAACTTTGTGTGTGTACATTGCATCTTGTAGGCATGCATTTTTCAATTGTTAGTAACTAAGTATGCTTTTATTTTTTTTCATGTTTCTATCTCATTGTGTCACACTATGTCTCTGAGCGTACTTTTATCTCGGTCATAATTCAGTCACAATATCTCACATACCCCGTCTCTCTGTACTGCTTACTCTGCTAACGAGTCTAGATACACAGCTAGACTCGTTCTAGGTACCCCACAATAAACTTCGAAGGAGAACCAACCATGGATACTGAGTCTGAACACGAAAAGAGCAGAGGGAGAACCGCTAGCGTCCTTAGACCTACACCGTCATCTGTTCTGCCTCAGCCAACTCCTCAAGACCCACTTATGAGGCAGACGGCTAGTAAGAGAGTTCCTAAACCCATGAAAGTGACACATAGGACACCACAACATGAGATTCACATACGGGAAATGAGTCCCCCGTCCTTCACAGTCCGCCAGAGGTAAGTATTACCTCATGTAACAATTCGTATTTTCATGTTACTATTCATTCTCGTATTTTACTATTCACTTTTACTATTCACTCCGTATTTTTATTTATTATTCTCTTAAAAAAAAACCTATTTCTATGATAACGTGAAAGTTTGACACCCGTCGAGTCATTTTTGCAAAAGTTATTAAGAAACCGGTTTCGCAAAACCGTGTCTCAATTTTACGTTTTGGTCTAAACGACATTTATACATCCCGATATGTCCATTCAATATTCTAAACAAGAAAAATATGTGTTTTTCATATCTTCCAAGATTTCAATAAGTTTTGGATTTTTACGTTTTCTTATTTACATGTAACGCGATTTAACCCTTCCGGTTTTAGGTTTAGCGAACATTTAACATCAACCGACACTAGACTAGGCTCAGTCTAGGCATTATTAGCCTTTTTAGGTTCATAATAATAATATTAGAAAAGTTACATTTCACTTTTCCCATTTTTACGTAAACTTCGTACATTTTACGTTTTACGCGTTTTAAACCTACGTTTTTAGGTTTTAACAGCGTTTACGCACTCCGTTATACTTATCACTCATTTAATATACTTAGAGTATATTGATATATTTTAACAATTTTTATAAGTTTCATATTTTTATGATACCCAGCTTTAAGTTTCGTGATTTAAATACTTACCATTAGCGATTACCGGGACCAAAACTGACTCCGTAAATCAAGATATTATCAAAACCTAACTAGTCATCCACCATAATATATGTGGTCGAAATTACATGGTGAATCACTAAGCATTGGTGGCTTGGTGATGAACCATAGAACAATTAGGCATATACGTGTAACATTATGAACTATTAGTCCATTTTTACTTCATGTGTAACATTTTTAACCACTAAATAGCAAGGTAAATAACCTCCTATTCATCCTATATGTTAGGAGTATAAATATTCACATGAAAGACTCGGTCACCCCGAGTATGGATTAGCATTAAGTAGCTCGTAGGTTTAATCATATTAGTTTGGATACCGTTTCACCATGGAGTCGGGTCGGGTCTTTACCCACTGTCAGCTCGGTCCATAGCCTACTAGAGGCGTTTACTTCATATGTATAAATACCCTCTCCAACCAAAGGAGAGGGTTGGAACTTCATTTCACTTTAAGCTAATACACTTCCATTTTCTCTCACTAGAAGTTTCCTATCTCTTTCTTTCTCTCTCTAGAATTCGATTCTTGCTTAATCTTTCTTGTGTGTTATGATTATTAATATCTTACAATTGGTATCAAGAGCCATGGTTTGGTTAGATTGATTGTATGTTCTCGGATTTGTGGTTCATTCTTGGTGTTTTTCGTCTTTTTTTTGAGGTTCGAATTGTAAAGCCAAGAAAATCCTTGCTTGAGCTTTGTTTGTGGTTAAACTTGTTAAGACTTTGTACTTTCATGTTCACAAATATCTCTAGTATCGTTTCTTGCTAATCTACGGCTCAGTTGGTGTTTTTCTTGGAAGTTTGAAGAATTTTTCTCCACTGTGATTTGGTTCTCGGTAAAGTGTTCTTGGTTGCGGTTTGTGATATTAAGGATAGTTGTTTGTTGCGATTTTCCTTGGTCCAGAACTGCGGTTTGGTTTGTAGCTAAAAAGGGAAAACGACAAAAGTGGGTGAAATTGACCTTTTTGTCTTTTGCGGTTTGTCTGTTTCCTATTGCGGTTTGACCAACACTCTACGTTTTGACTTCTGCGGTTTGTATTAAGCTGCGATTTGGTCTTGTTGCGGTTTGACTGTTGCGATTTGGTCTTGTTGCGATTTGGCCTCTTGCGGTTTGATAAGGGATGACTGCGATTTGACAAGTTGCGTTTCGCTAATTGCAGTTTGTCTGTTGCGTTTTGAGTGTTGCGACTTGCCTTTGATGACTGCGATTTGCTCCTTGCGGTTTGCCATTGCGGTTTGTCTCTTGCGGTTTGACTAAATTTGACTTTTTACGTCAAAACTTCAAACGGCCATAACTTTTGAACCGTAACTCCGTTTTCAGCGAAATACATGTCAAAACGACCGGAACACCCTGAATATTGTGAGGTAACATAATTGAATTGGTAGGAGCCTGAAGTACTTTTCCTATCCATGTTGCAGCCTGCATAGTCAGAGTCTGAATACCCTTTGAGATCAAAGCCTGAATATTTAGGGTAATACAATCCAAGATTTGGAGTACCTTTCAGGTACTTGAGGATCGTTTTCACAGCTGTGAGATGTGATTCTCTTAGGTCAGACTGATATCTGGCACATAAACAGACTAAGAATTGGATGTCAGGCCTTGATGCAAGTAGGTACATCAGTGACCCAATCATTCCTCTAAATAGAGTTTGATTTACTGGTTTACCAGTTGTTTGGGGGAACCATTGGAGTTTTCACTGAGGCACAATCACTGAGCTCATACTTTTTCAGTAGGCTTCTAGTTTACTTTTCTTGACTGATGGAGGTTCCCTTGTCAGTCTGCTTGATTTGTAGTCCAAGGAAGTAAGTGAGTTATCCCATTATACTCATTTCAAATTTCTTTGCCATCAGTTTTTCAAACTATTTGCAAAGTTTGTAACTTGTTGAGCCAAATATGATGTCATCCACATACACTTGAACAAGAATGACATCTTCTTTTGTCCTATAGATAAACAAGGTGCTGTCTATCTTGCCTCTGACAAATTTGTTTTGAATGAGAAAGGCTGAAAGAGTTTCATACCATGCCCTAGGAGCTTGTTTCAGTCCATAAAGGGCTTTGTCAAGCTTGGAGACATAGTCAGAAAACTCACTGCTTTCAAATCCAGGAGGTTGTTGAACATAAACTTCTTCTTTCAGTGATCCATTGAGGAAGGCATTTTTTACATCCATTTGATATACTTTGAAGTTCATGTAGGTTGCATTTGCAAGGAAGATCCTGATGGCTTCCATTCTTGCAACTGGTGCATATGTTTCTTCATAGTCAATGCCTTCTTGTTGATTATAACCTTTGGTAACAAGCCTGGCCTTGTTTTTAATGACTATGCCTTTTTTATCAGTTTTGTTCTTGAAAATCCATTTCATGCCAATGATAGAAACATCCTGAGGACATTTTGTTGGGTCAAGAATTTGACCAAATTACCCTGACATGGATTTGAAAATAAAATAGCCTAACTCACTAAATAAAATAGTAGGTCACTCACTGATACAGATTCAGTGAGTGTTGTATAAAGCTCTTAGTACTGAAGAAACACTTTACTTACTAATGTTGTGTCAGTGAGTAAAGTATATGAGCGACAAACAACTCCAGTGTCACTGAGATTTTACAAACGTCTCAGTGACCCTGAAGACGCTATCTCTACAAGCAGACTAAAAAATATGGGTGGGAACTTCCAAAAAGGGAAGTCAGACAAAGTACAAGAAATTGCTCATAAGAGTTGGAATATTTATTATGACTGTTTCAAAAGGGATGTTGGTGCTTTTTCAAAAGAGGAAGATGAAGAGGGACCACTTGATGCAGATATCTCACCAACCATCACAAACTCAAGCATAGCTTGGATCAATGAGAGTTTATTTGTCACCCAAAAGGGATAGTATACAACAATTTTCCCCTTGAAGAAGTTGAAGATGTTATCATTTAGTCAAAGTGTATATTGAGTAATCTTGTAACTATTATTCATCATTATTAATGAATTTGTTCTTCATTCTTATCAAGAATTACTCAATTTTTAGGGACCAACAAGTGGTATCAGAGCGGGTGGATCAATCATGATCTAGATCCGTTCAAGTGGCTGCTGATAACATTCTTCAATGTCAAAAAAATAAATGTGAGATCTTCAAAAAGTGCTACTGCTATAGCAATTTTTGAGGGGGAGAGACTCATTTATTGGTGACTGAAAAGACATAACCCTTCCCTGAACCCCAAAATAACACACACCCACCACACAAATCTTATCCCCACTAAATACACCACAAAAATAAAACAACTCATATCCAAAATCCTATCTAAACCCAGATATGTTACACATACACAAAAACCAATACACAAACAAAAATCATCAAAGATGATAAATCCATAACCGGGTCTAAACACATAAAAAAAAGACATATATTGCCGAAAAAACCATCACTCTCAACACACAATCTAACCTAAGATCTGTTTTATCATCATCACAAACGTCTCACTTATCATAACTCAAAAACAGATCCATAAAAATCCAGTTACAAATCCGGTCAAAACACATCACCGGAAAAATAAAACTCCAACAAAACCAACACCAAAACCAGATCTAAATCCGATAAAAAACCACATAAAAAAAAGGATCGACAGTAATCGATCAAAGAACCATCACCATTGACAAAACCAGATCCAAATCACTAAAAAAAACACGAACGCACAAAAAAAAACACTCCAAATCATATCGAAAAGCTCACAACTATAACTCAGAAGATATCACAACCTTAGATAAAAGTGATGATGGGTTTCAGATATAAAAAAAGGGAATAGCTGGGCAGCTGAGATAATAAAAAATCAGAGTTTGAATCAGATTTGTGGTTTAGGAGTGTAAGTGTTAAAAGGATTTGTGTTGAATCGGATTTCTAGTTCACGATTTTTGGTTTTACAGCTTTGATTAAAGCATGATGGGTTTCAGAAGGGAGTGTTAATGTGGTTGTTTACAACATCAGGGAGTGCTAAATTTAGAGGCTGACTAGATAAGAATTAGGGGTTATTTTGTTTCAGGCTGAGCCAGAACGAGTCCCTTATAAAAATGGTCATACGAGTCCTTGGTGAAAAGGAAACAAATGGTGAGAGTTAGACTGACATGAGTAAGTGAGTTATGATAAGGGTGTATCAGTGTTCAAAAGAAGAACACAAATGTGGTACAAGACTGAAGATATCAGTCTCAAATAAGAAGGGACTAAACTAACCCAGGTCACTAAGCTCCCTGAAACCAAACCAGTGACCTGGTAACCTGAAACCAAACCCAGAACCTGAAAGAAACTTGTGATAACTACGAGTCACGACTCAGGGAGTGTAGAGGTTGAAGTCTTTTTGTTGGTTAAAACTTAATTGGGTTGCAATTTCTGAGAAAGTCAGGAAATTGTAATAGTCAGGGTAGTAAAATAAGGAGGAAACTGAAGTATCAGTGGATAAACAAACACTGAACCTGTCAAAGTGAACCCAGGTCACTGAAAACTAACCTCAGTCACTGAAACCCCCTTGGTCACTGAACCGTCAGTCACTGAACTTTCAATCAAGACCCTGAACCCCCAGGTCAATGAAACCTTTGAACCTGGTCACTGACCAGTACATCAGGTCACTGAACCCCTGAACTCACAGTCTCTAAACCTACCCACTGAAACCCTGAACTCACTGAACCCTCACTCGCTGAACCCCTTGAATCATACTCACTGAACCCCAGTCACTGAACCTCAGGAACTGAACCCTGTTATATAACCTGAACCTGATGGTTCATAAACAATACCTAAACCTCATTTAATACCAACCACTTTAGGCAATTTGTATATTCAAATAGGGGGAGATTTTTGGGTCAAGAATTTGACCTAATTACCTGACAAGGATTTGAAAATAAAATAGCCTAACCCACTAAATAAAATAGTGGGTCACTCACTGATACAGATTCAGTGAGTGTTGTATAAAGCTCTTTGAACGGAAGAAACACTTTACTTACTGATGCGGTGTCAGTGAGTAAAGTATATGAGCGACAAACAACTCCAGTGTCACTGAGTTTTGACAAATGTCTCAGTGACCCCGAAGACGCTATCTCTACAAGCAGACTGAAAAATATGGGTGGGAACTTCCAAAAAGGGAAGTCAGACAAAGTACAAGAAATTGCCATAAGAGTTGGAATATTTATTATGACTGTTTCAAAAGGGATGTTGGTGCTTTTTCAAAAGAGGAAGATTAAGAGGGACCACTTGATGCAGACATCTCACCAACCATCACATGGTGTCTTTGTATTTTTTACCTATATATATGTTTGCTTTGTAATAGAGATAGTATGGATTCTAAACAAACAAAAATACTTAGTATTAGTTGATAGGATCATCCTCTCATTGAATCTCAAGCATAGCTTGGATCAATGAGAGTTTATTTGTCACCCAAAGGGGATAGTATACCGCAATTATCCACTTGAAGAAGCTGAAGATGTTATCATGTAGTCAAAGTGTATATTGAGTAATCTTGTAACTATTATTCATCATTATTAATGAATTTGTTCTTCATTCTTATCAAGAATTACTCAATTTTCATGGACCAACACATTTGACCAAGGTCATTACCTTGTTTCTGTCAAAATTTTCTAGTTCATCATGCATAGCCTGAATCCAACTAGGATGTTTCAGTGCTTCTTTGACACTCTTAGGTTCAATATTGGAGATGAAGTCTACAAATAGACATTCATTGGCTGAGGCTGCCTTCAATTTAGCATCCATGCTTCTAGTGAGTATTCCTTCAGTGGGCTCTCCAATTATGTTGACAAGTTCAATACCTTTAGACCTAGTTCAACTGTCTTGAGGTCTTGGATATTGATTTGAACTTGTAGAAGCCTGATTGGGTGGAGGTGAAGGATAAAGTGCAGAAACTTGAAGATCTTCAGGATCTTGAGTATCTGACTAACCTAATTGATCACTGAGATTGATAGGTTCTTGAACACTTTGTTCAGACTGGTTGATTTCACCAGTACATGTTTGTGCTTCAACAAACTTAGTGATGGTTGGATAAGGGAGGTTATGAGGGACAATGTAATAGGATATATCAACATCTACTTGATATTGAGTGGAAGGATTACTATCAGGATGATATTCATCAGGAGGATATCTTGATGAATCATCAATTCCTATCTCTTCCCACTGAGGTGTTTGAGAATCTGATGGCTTTAGTACTCTCATCAAAGGTGACATGGAATGTTTCCTCAGTTTGTTTTCTCCTTGTATTGAACACCCTGAAGGCTTTAGAGACACGAGAGTATCATAGAAAGTATCCATCATCAGCTTTTGCATCAAATTTCCCTAAGTGATCCTTGTGATTACGAATAAACATAGGGCACCCAAAAACATGAAAATAGTTGATGTCAGGGATCCTTCCTTTGAATAGCTCATCAGGAGTTTTGCTAGGTCTCTTGACAATGATGGATCTGTTTTGAGTATAACAGGCAGTCTTAACTGCTTCAGTCCAAAAATGTTTGGATAGTACTGATCCATTTAGCATTGTCCTAGCAGCCTCAATGAGTTTTCTATTCTTCCTTTCAGCAACACCATTTTGATCAGGTGTCTAAGGAGAGGAGAAGTTTTGAGAAATTCCTTTCTCATCACAGAAACACTCAAGATCATGGTTTTTGAACTCAGTCCCATTGTCGGTCCTAATCTGTTTGACTTTTATGTCATTTTGGTTTTCAATGTTCCTGACAAAGGACATGATTGTTTTAGCTGCCTGACTCTTTTTGGTTAGGAAGTAAACCCAAGTGTATTTTGAGTGTTCATCCACAATGACCAGAGTATACTTCTCATGATGAATGGACACAAGACTGATAGGTCCAAAAAAATATTTTAGAACATTTTGAACAGTTTTGTTTTGAAAATGTTGAGTAAACTGAAACATTTTTGGTTGAAACTTGCTAGTTCCTGAAGATGAACTATTACCATAGAATTTATATGAGGGTTCTGAGATGGTTTTAGAAAAACTGTCTTTTGTAAAATGACCCTTTTTTACCACATTTGAAACATTCAGTGGTTTCATTTGCTTTTGCTTTAGAAAAGTTTGACTGATTTCTTTTAATAAAACGTTTAGAGTTAGCAAGGAGTGCCCTTTCTTGAAATTCAATGTGCAAGTCATTAAGGTACTCGTCACTGGTTCTCTCATCAGCCTCATCATCAGAATTCTCTTGAAAATCCTGCACAACACCATTAGAATAAAAGGCAGTAGATAAGCGTATGGTTGTCAGGGCCTTTTTGGTCTCAAGAGCTTTCTTTGAGTCTGGGTATCTCCTAGAGATTAAGTTGTCCTCATAGACAAACTTCCCATAGATCTCAGGGAGCTCAAGATTTTGAATGTGATTAGCATTCCTAAGACCCTGAGAGAAGTTTAACCACTTCTCAGGGAGACTGTTGACAAAGCCAACATTGATTTCATGCTTAGACAAGACTACACCATCATTTGATAGTTCATTTACCATGGTTTTGTATCTTGTATAGGTCTGAGAGAGACTTTCAGAGACTTTGACCCTGAAAGTATTAAACTCAAGTTTCAGGTCCATAATCCTATTTTCCTTGGTACCTGAGGGGCCTTCAAAGTTGTGAACTAAGTCAAGCCAAGTTTGTTTGGCTGTTGTACAGTTAATGACTGATTCCATTGTATCATCAGGAAGACATGATATAATGATGCTTTTCAGGCGTTGGTCTTGGTTAACCACCCTTCTCTCATCAATAGTCCACTGAGCTTTAGGTTTAGGTAACCCTTCAGCAGTTTTAGGGACAAAGGGACCTTCATTGATACATTTGATGTAGTATGGTTCCATACCAGTAAAGTAGCAAAGCATACGCTTTTTCCACTTGCTAAATTTACCAACTTCTAGTCTAGGGGCGACAGCTGAATAGCTTCCACCCTTTTTGTCAACTAGCTGGGGTATATTACTATTGGCCATGGTAGGATCTTGGTTTTAAAAACTTTTGAGCACTCTTTAGTTTTTGAAAAGTTTTATAAACTAGAGGCTCTGATACCACTTGTTGTTCCCCTTACACGATTAAAATTAACTACAAAGTTAAGCTAACCGTGTTTCATGACTTAGTAATGTATTGATTAACTAAACAAATAAGTAAAACATAAATGATAAAGACAATTAAATTCTTATTAGAAGTTAATCAAAAGAATCTATACCCAAGTGTTTGCGGAAAAAACACTTGGGATTGAAATGACAAGTATGATGTTGTCTCCTCACTAAACTTAAGCTAAGCTTAAGTGGCAACTATAAGGAACCACTGAGCTATCTCAGGGACTAGGTTGCTCTTTGGAGGAGTAAAAGTGGTTTGTGAATGTCTAAGCATTAATTGCACAAACTCGTCCACTTTTACTCCCTTATTATCCTATTTATAGACAAGTATAAAGAGCACCCGTGAATTAAAAGACAAATGATGACCTAAGCTAATCAGAACAAAATACTGATGTATTTTGTCACTGTTACAAGAACCTATTTTGGGTATAGGACAATTGTGCTTTCTGAGTAACAGTGATGACACTGTTCTTGTTATGAAGCCTTTCAGGGAAAGTTTGACTTTGGCCTGATAAGAACTTCTCCTTATCTCTTCAAATCTTTCCCGCATTGTCCCGCATTTCTTTCAGTCTTCAAGTTCTTCAGTATTTGGTCTTTAGTCTTCAATCTTCATTCTTTATAGTTGTTGAGGAGACTGGGGTTCAGTGAGTTATTGTCATCACTCACTGAACCCATTATCTTCTTCTTTGGCTTAGGTGCCATTCAGGGAGTTCCGCCTCACTGAGTGGTGAATCCTTCTTCTTAGACTCGTCCTAAGCATTTTGAAGATAACTCACTGAGTGACTGTTCACTCAGTGACCTGAGAGCGTTTGATGAAGCGAAAAGTGTACCGCTTTTAGGGGGTCATTTAAGCCCTAAATCGTATTTATTTGATCAAATATTGCCCTAAATCGTTCCTTTTGTCATTTTAGGTACTTTGGAGAAGAAATCTGGAAAAAGAAGCATTTTGGACGTTTTTGGAGCATAAAAGTGAAGAAAACGACAATGTCTCCAAAGCTGCTGGAAAAGTACTCTTGACGGCGTCAAGGATTGCTCCTGACGGCGTCATGGCTTGGCAAAAGAGGTGGATATGACAAAATACACGTGACGCGCCAGAGAGTTTTGCAATGAAAAGTCTGACGGCGTCACCCTTTAAGGTGATCAAGGTCATCACGGTTTAAGTTAAAGAGGGACGGCGTCAAGCCCTATTCTGACGGCGTCAACCCGTGATAGACCAGAGCGGATTTTGGAGGATTAAAGAGGGACGGCGTCAGGAAGGATTCACCACTCAGTGAGGCGGATTTTGGAGGATTAAAAATACGATACTTTAAAGAATACAATTGCACTTGATTTTTGTTTGTGTAATGGTAGATGTGTAATAAAACTGAGATAAATACCTGTTAGGGCAATTTTAGTGCCAAATTTAAAATTTTTTACGACATATAGGAGTGAAACTTTGATCTTAATGAGCGTCTCATGGATAGGAGTTATATGACTAGCACAAAAACCGTACCACTAAAAAAAAATTTCACCCCCAAATATGTGAGGTTCGCCCCTAGAATTGGTAGGAAAAGCATTTATGCTATGATGTGTGTACCGGTAGCACTTAGATTCTAGAACTTGCGTTAGGACCATTCCGAGGCCACAAGTGAGACTACATTCGTGTAGTTAGATTTACTACATGATAAGAGGCATTAGGATTAACCCATTGTTTTACACCTGTGTTTTTGTTATAATTACATTGACTACATTGGTCAAGTAATTCTCCCACACCCTTTGCGTTGTACCCATTTTTGGTACACGATACCCCTAGTACACCCCTCAGAGCCTATCTTTTCGTTTCGACCTTTAAGCATTTTACTTAAAGGAAGAATTTTTTACACCCCACTTAAATGTACACCCAAATCGCCTTAGCCTACCTTGTATGCACTCATTTTTAGTGCATTATTGTGACAACATTTGTTTAAACCCCAAGTTAATTATCTAATTGATTACATGGTTGCTAAGTCGAGTCATATCCTTGTACATATTGTTTTGGGACGATTGGGACTCATGGGTAAAGTACTAGTGTAATGGAGTAATGGGGAAGAACAACATTATTACCCCCATATGTGCTAAATATTTTAAAAGTACTCCAAGTGTTTCGATTATCTTAATTCGAGTCATTAGAATAGTTATTTGTAAAGTTATGTAAAAGTTCAAGTGTAAGGGGAATGCAACGCCCCTATGATGTATTATCCAACAAAACCGTGTTTATCATATCCCTACACCTAACGTTATAACCCGTTTAAAAGCCCTCTTTGATAGTTTATCTTAGGTGCTTACGCCTAGTGGAGGAGGTTTTTGATCCTTTCCCAAGCCTATGGTAATCTATTTGCTATGACAGGTAGTGAGAGATATTATCCGTTTTCATTTATGAGATATACTTTTATGACACCTGAGAGATGTGAGTATCTAAACACTACTTGTGAGGTGCTAGTTTGTAATCTCCGTGCTTATTATGATTAAAGTGGAACGACTATTTGTTGTAATTACTTTTATATTAGCATTAAATGACCCCTAACTTGTATTTTGATTAGAATAAAAGCGCATTTGCTTGAGGACAAGCAAATCTCAAGTGTAAGGGTATTTGATGAAGCGAAAAGTGTACCGCTTTTAGGGGGTCATTTAATCCCTAAATCGTATTTATTTGATCAAATATTGCCCTAAATCATTCCTTTTGTCATTTTAGGTACTTTGGAGAAGAAATCTAGAAAAGGAAGCATTTTGGACGTTTTTGGAGCATAAAAGTGAAGAAAACGACAAAGTCTCCAAAGCTGCTGGAAAAGTACTCTTGACGGCGTCAAGGATTGCTCCTGACGGCGTCATAGCTTGGCAAAAGAGGTGGATATGACAAAATACACGTGACGCGCCAGAGAGTTTTGCAATGAAAAGTCTGACGGCGTCACCCTTTAAGGTGATCAAGGCCATCACGGTTTAAGTTAAAGAGGGACGGCGTCAAGCCCTATTCTGACGGCGTCAACCCTTGATAGGCCAGAGCGGATTTTGGAGGATTAAAGAGGGACGGCGTCAGGAAGGCCATCCGGGAACCCTAGCCACGGCGAGGTGACGGCGTCAAGATCTATAACGTGACGCCGTCAGCCACTAAGTTCTATATATAGTTTTGTAATTTTTTGTCATTAGTGTGCAACTTTGTGAGGAGAAACCCTAAGACGAATTTCTGCCATTTTTAAGGGTTTTCATACACTTGGATCTCCCATGTTTAATTGAAGATAAGTAATCACTTAATCAATCAATATGTCTATGTGTTGTTTGATTATATCTTGTTCTTGTCTTTTGATTAACATGCTAGGCTAGATTTATCTTATGTTTGCTTAGATCTAATGAAACCTAACTATTGATTATTAGTTGTTAGTGTGTTATTAATTGTATTGGATGATTGTTTATCGATGTTAGGCTTAAGAAAACTGGCTAACCTCCTATACGGTAACTTGCTTGAACGTCTTAAGAAACATGAACCAATGCGTACTAAGGTTTTTATGGTTGTATTTAATGCATGAGCGAATTCTAGTGATCCCATGTTAGGAGCTTCTTAGCCGGCTCGACATAGGAGTGAAGTAGGAGCTTGTAGAGTTGGGGAAGTACGTACGCCACCCCACGATTGGTATTAAGGAATACACCCGTCATCCACGCAATTAATACACACTAATCAACCGGTAAAAGATAGTTAGGGAGTAAGGAAATCTACGTAAACACATTTCTCCCCATATAAGTTTCACAACCTTTTCATTTTCAGTATTTTATTTTATTTGCATTTGTAGTTATTTGGGTTAGTTGACTAGCAACTAATTCCGCCCACTCCTTCAAACCCGAGATTTTACTTGCTTTCATAAAAAATATAAAAATACAAAAAAAGAATCTTCCCTCACCCTTAGACCTATTAGAGTAGTTTTTCAATCCTAACGACACTATTCCCCTAGAGAACGATCAATCCCCCGGTACTTGCCACTTCACTATACTACATCGGTCAGGTACACTGCCTGGTGGGGATTGCAAGACTCTCGAGATCCCTCGAGTGGTAAAACCTGTTGTAAGGTCGCAAAACCACGCATCAAGTTTTTGGCGCCGCTGCCGGGGAATAGTTATTGTTTAGGTTGAATTTTTATTTTATTAGGTCTACTCACTAGATTCCTTTCTAGTGAGATTTTTATTTTATTTTTCTAGATTTTCTTTAGTCTATCTTTTTTTCTTCGTTTCTTTGTTCGTAACCATTACCATCCGACATCATGGAAGGTGGTAATATCCTTGATCCCAACAACTCACCACCACAACAACACCCACCTCCTAGAGCCCGTACCTTAGGAGACTACTCCCGTCCTAGCCACCATGGCTATCGAAACACCATCGAGCTCACTCAAGGAGCCAATGTCACTCCCTTGCGATCCGACACCATCCGGTTGGTGCAAAGCGGATGCGCATTCCATGGACTTCGTTCCAAAGATCCTAATTAACATTTCAAGGACTTTCTCAAAATTGTTGATTCTATAGACCTTGATGTTGCCACTCGAGAGACGACCCGACTGCGTCTCTTTCAATTCTCTCTGCGGGACCAAGCAAGTCAATGGCTAGAGCGTCTAACCGCAGGATCCATCACCTCTTGGGATGATCTCACCACTCGTTTCCTTGCTCAGTTTTTCCCACCAGGAAGAACTACCAAGCTAAGGAATGATATCTTGATGTTCCAACAACGTCAAGGCGAAACCCTCTACGAGGCATGGACTCGATTCAAGGACTTACTCCAAAAAGTCCCTCACCATGGCATAGAACTTTGGCTCCAAGTCCAAATCTTCTATGACCATATCAATCTCTCCACGAGGCAAACCATTGACCAATCGGCTGGTGGTAAGCTACGTGATCTAAGTGCGGGAAAATCATGGGCTCTCCTGGAAGATCTTGCTCTTTATGATAACGAAAGTTGGAGTGATCCCCGTGATTTGAATAAAACGGTCAAGGCAATATCTTTGCCTTCGAACAATTCAAGCACTTCCGACCGTAGGATCATAGAACTTGAAGACCAAGTCAAGTTTCTTATGAAATCCTACGAGGCTCCTAAACCTTCAAGCCAAGTGAACAAAATCACTTCTTCATGTGAATTATGTAGTGGTCCCCACGACACTCGTGATTGCATGGAACTCCCCGGACAAGCTTTTGCGGACTACGCATCCTCGCGTACCGACGGAGCGGGAGACAAGTGGTACACTTTCAAACCCGAGCCAAACCCCTACGGTGATTCATACAACCCCTCATGGAAAAATCACCCAAACCTTAGGTGGAAACAAAACCAAAACGCACAACAAACCAATTCTTCCAACCCACCTAATCGTTTCCAATCAAGCGGTTCCAACTCGAACCGTACTTTCAACAAAAATCCTTCTAGCAATGGTAGTACCAATAACTTTGAAAGATTGATGTCCCAATTTATGGCATCTCAAGAAGCTCGTTTGGCCAAGTTTGAAGCCGATTTCAAACAAAAACAAAGCGAGATGACTAATAAGATTAACACTTTGTTGAAAGCCCTCAATGACCGAGAAATGGGAGCACTCCCTAGCAACACAGTCAAGAACCCGAAACTAAACGTCAACGCCATCTCGTCAGTTTCGTCTCCTAGTTCTTGTCCACAATATTATTCGGTCAATTCCATGAGCACGTGTTTCAAACAAACCCAAGTCGTTCAAAATGACCAAGAAGTTATGATATCCAAATTGGTCAACAACATAGTTGAAACACCTCCCACTCAAAACCTTGACAATGAATTCAAGGAACTCCACCTTGAAAGTCCGGTTATTGATGTGTTGGATGAGAAGAAGCTCAAGTTAGGCGAAAAAGGGACCGCATTCGTTCAAAACAAGCTACCTAAGAAGTTAGATGATCCGGGCTTATTTGTTCTACCTTGCAAGATCGGTAATTCGGAGGCTTATGACACATTAGCCGATCTTGGATCAAGCCTTAACTTACTTCCGTTACCTCTCTACACCTCTCTAAAACTAGGAAAACTTGAAGAAACCGAGGTGATAATAGGCTTAGCGGATGGGAGTGTTGCTTACCCGATTGGAGTAGTCAAAGACGTGTTAGTACACATTGGAAAACTAACCATTTTAGCCGATTTCCATGTCCTTGATATGGTTAGCGACCCTACATGCCCCTTGTTGATAGGTAGAGGATTTTTGGCGACCGCTAGTGCTATGATTGATTGTAAGGAATCTAAGATAGCGGTAGGAGAAGGTGATACTTGGTCAGTCTATGATGTGAAGAAACATGCCTATGATACTAGTGAGGAACCAACACCCCATTGGTTAGAATTAAATAGGAGACCATCTAGATATGGACCTTGGATCGATAGAGACTTCATAGGACCCCAACGCCCATTTTACCTAGAAGAGGACTTTGTGAACCGAACACATACGGTAGAGCAACTCTTGGCTAGGGACACCGAATTGGATCCATTTGAAGACCCTCTAGTTTTTAGGAAGATGATTGAGTTCCTAGGAGTTTTGCCAATTAACCTAGGGATGAATAAGTGGACTTGTGAGGACGATGATCATAAGTGGGATTGGGACAAACCACCCAAAGATGGAGATGGGTCATGGCATATTAAGATGACATTGTATGACCCGGATGGAGAGAAGTTTGAAAAGATATATTGTACTAAGCGGACCAATAGGAAACTTCAATCCAAGCTTAACCCTAAAGACGTCCTCGATGACGAACTCACTTACATAGGGTAGAAGGACTTTGAGTCTAGCTACAAGACTCGTTAATAAAGAAAAGCGCTTCTTGGGAGGCAACCCAAGCTTTATTTGCTTTGTGTGTTTATTTATTTGTTTGTTTGATTTTATTTGCTTCCGTATGTATGTTTAATTTTTATTATTATTGATTCATGTTCAAAACTAAATTGTGAAAATGCTTTATCTTGTTTTTAACTTCGTCTTAACTACATATAAAGGTATTTTGCAAAAGTTAAGTGTAAGGGAAATCCAAATCGGTTTATTAGAACAAATGAACATGAATCGTAATAATATTAAATTAACATACATATTAGTAATTGTTTGAGTCAAATGCTTGTATCGAGTCATAATGATGTTTTGCAGGATTTTCAGGAAGTAAGGTATAGGTTTTTCCAGAAATTTTTCGGAAACTTAACATGAGAATTCTGTCAGATCATTTCTGACGGCGTCAGGCTTTACAACCTGACGGCGTCAGGTTTTAATTTTCTGAAATTTTTGAAAGTTTTGTTTTCATAAAAAGTTTTTATTAAATCTCTAACTTATAAACTCCAGGAATCTGCAAAATTATCATTCCACAAGCATTATATCCTTATATAGAATTTATCTCGCCGATGTTATGCAGGTTTTCGTGTTTGTTTTCTCAGGTTTAACAGGTTATTTTGGACAAGGAGATGTTTATGGAATCAAGCTTTTGGCAATGCATTAGTCTTGAAGCTTCTACATTCTCTTGGAAGAAGATCTAACCATGTTACCTCTTTATCCACCAAACGAATCAGGGGAGTATTTGATTTCATTCTTTTACCTTATTTACTTTTACATCTTGTTATTTGAACATTGAAGACAATGTTCATATTAAGTGTAAGGGGGGGGGGTAAAAATACGATACTTTAGAGAATACAATTGCACTTGATTTTTGTTTGTGTAATGGTAGATGTGTAATAAAACTGAGATAAATACCTGTTAGGGCAATTTTAGTGCCAAATTTAAAATTTTTTACGACATATAGGAGTGAAACTTTGATCTTAATGAGCGTCTCATGGATAGGAGTTATATGACTAACACAAAAACCGTACCACTAAAAAAAAATTTCACCCCCAAATATGTGAGGTTCGCCCCTAGAATTGGTAGGAAAAGCATTTATGCTATGATGTGTGTACCGGTAGCACTTAGATTCTAGAACTTGCGTTAGGACCATTCCGATGCCACAAGTGAGACTACATTCGTGTAGTTAGATTTACTACATGATAAGAGGCATTAGGATTAACCCATTTTTTTACACCTGTGTTTTTGTTATAATTACATTGACTACATTGGTCAAGTAATTCTCCCACACCCTTTGCGTTGTACCCATTTTTGGTACACGATACCCCTAGTACACCCCTCAGAGCCTATCTTTTCGTTTCGACCTTTAAGCATTTTACTTAAAGGAAGAATTTGTTACACCCCACTTAAATGTACACCCAAATCGCCTTAGCCTACCTTGTATGCACTCATCTTTAGTGCATTATTGTGACAACATTTGTTTAAACCCCAAGTTAATTATCTAATTGATTACATGGTTGCTAAGTCGAGTCATATCCTTGTACATATTGTTTTGGGACGATTGGGACTCATGGGTAAAGTACTAGTGTAATGGAGTAATGGGGAAGAACAACATTATTACCCCCATATGTGCTAAATATTTTAAAAGTACTCCAAGTGTTTCGATTATCTTAATTCGAGTCATTAGAATAGTTATTTGTAAAGTTATGTAAAAGTTCAAGTGTAAGGGGAATGCAACGCCCCTATGATGTATTATTTTGGATGGTAGGGCCAACAAAACCGTGTTTATCATATCCCTACACCTAACGTTATAACCCATTTAAAAGCCCTCTTTGATAGTTTATCTTAGGTGCTTACGCCTAGTGGAGGAGGTTTTTGATCCTTTCCCAAGCCTATGGTAATCTATTTGCTATGACAGGTAGTGAGAGATATTATCCGTTTTCATTTATGAGATATACTTTTATGACACCTGAGAGATGTGAGTATCTAAACACTACTTGTGAGGTGCTAGTTTGTAATCTCCGTGCTTATTATGATTAAAGTGGAACGACTATTTGTTGTAATTACTTTTATATTAGCATTAAATGACCCCTAACTTGTATTTTGATTAGAATAAAAGCGCATTTGCTTGAGGACAAGCAAATCTCAAGTGTAAGGGTATTTGATGAAGCGAAAAGTGTACCTCTTTTAGGGGGTCATTTAAGCCCTAAATCGTATTTATTTGATCAAATATTGCCCTAAATCGTTCCTTTTGTCATTTTAGGTACTTTGGAGAAGAAATCTAGAAAAGGAAGCATTTTGGACGTTTTTGGAGCATAAAAGTGAAGAAAACGACAAAGTCTCCAAAGCTGCTGGAAAAGTACTCTTGACGGCGTCAAGGATTGCTCCTGACGGCGTCATAGCTTGGCAAAAGAGGTGGATATGACAAAATACACGTGACGCGCCAGAGAGTTTTGCAATGAAAAGTCTGACGGCGTCACCCTTTAAGGTGATCAAGGCCATCACGGTTTAAGTTAAAGAGGGACGGCGTCAAGCCCTATTCTGACGGCGTCAACCCTTGATAGGCCAGAGCGGATTTTGGAGGATTAAAGAGGGACGGCGTCAGGAAGGCCATCCGGGAACCCTAGCCACGGCGAGGTGACGGCGTCAAGATCTATAACGTGACGCCGTCAGCCACTAAGTTCTATATATAGTTTTGTAATTTTTTGTCATTAGTGTGCAACTTTGTGAGGAGAAACCCTAAGACGAATTTCTGCCATTTTTAAGGGTTTTCATACACTTGGATCTCCCATGTTTAATTGAAGATAAGTAATCACTTAATCAATCAATATGTCTATGTGTTGTTTGATTATATCTTGTTCTTGTCTTTTGATTAACATGCTAGGCTAGATTTATCTTGTGTTTGCTTAGATCTAATGAAACCTAACTATTGATTATTAGTTGTTAGTGTGTTATTAATTGTATTGGATGATTGTTTATCGATGTTAGGCTTAAGAAAACTGGCTAACCTCCTATACGGTAACTTGCTTGAACGTCTTAAGAAACATGAACCAATGCGTACTAAGGTTTTTATGGTTGTATTTAATGCATGAGCGAATTCTAGTGATCCCATGTTAGGAGCTTCTTAGCCGGCTCGACATAGGAGTGAAGTAGGAGCTTGTAGAGTTGGGGAAGTACGTACGCCACCCCATGATTGGTATTAAGGAATACACCCGTCATCCACGCAATTAATACACACTAATCAACCGGTAAAAGATAGTTAGGGAGTAAGGAAATCTAAGTAAACACATTTCTCCCCATATAAGTTTCACAACCTTTTCATTTTCAGTATTTTATTTTATTTGCATTTGTAGTTATTTGGGTTAGTTGACTAGCAACTAATTCCGCCCACTCCTTCAAACCCGAGATTTTACTTGCTTTCATAAAAAATATAAAAATACAAAAAAAGAATCTTCCCTCACCCTTAGACCTATTAGAGTAGTTTTTCAATCCTAACGACACTATTCCCCTAGAGAACGATCAATCCCCCGGTACTTGCCACTTCACTATACTACATCGGTCAGGTACACTGCCTGGTGGGGATTGCAAGCCTCTCGAGATCCCTCGAGAGGTAAAACCTGTTGTAAGGTCGCAAAACCACGCATCAGCGTTCAAGGTTATACGACACTTAGGATAATTTGTATTCAAATCCTTGTTTAAGGTCGGTTGGGTAGTTGAATGGACCCAACAGGAGATACATGCTACAATTTTTATAACATTCACAATTACTTGAAAACTATACTGTGTGCTATATAAGTTTTCATTGATACTTGGAATTTCGTAATAGGAATTATATGCTTGAAACGATGTGCCATAGCAATTGTTATTGATACCTTATGTATCGAAACCCACCTTGTTAAGTACTTAATTTTAAGCGATAATGTCTTAAATAGTACTATTGAGGTTGACACATCCGTCCATATTAAGTTAAGCTCTACGATCCTAAAACGTGTCCACAACGATTGGTGGCCCCCTACAAGGTAGATTATCGAGGATATCGACATCTACAAGAATGGGATAAGAAACACGATTGGTGGCCCCCTACCAGGTAGATTATCGACATCTACGAGAATGAGATGAAAAACTATGGGTATATACAACGTAACCCATGATGCAACGGACTTGGTCCAATTATGATTCAACAGACTTGGTTCAATTACAATGCAACGGACTTGGTCCAATTACTATTCAACGGACTTGGTCCAATTACGATTCAATGGACTTAGTATAAATGTTGCACTAACAGACTAGGTACAATCATTAACTAAATCGAAACTAGAAACTAGAAACTAGAAAACTTAAGACTTCGGTGCTAGTAACTTAGGGCAACGAAAACACTATCTCTATGTCATAATGTGCAATAGTCATACACTCGAAAGTTTTATAAACTACATTTAGTATTTACATATACTTGTCACGATGATTTTTACAAGGTTTTTTTCATTATTACTATAAACTCTATGAACTCACCAACCTTTGTGTTGACATTTTTAGCATGTTTATCTCAGGTCCATAATGATTGAGGCTGGCACGGAGGAGCACGGATACTCAAGAAGGTTATAAATTTTATTATCATTCGAAAACTCATTTAATGTAATTTGTAAACCGTGAAACTATTGGAACCTCATTTTGTAAACTCTAATATTTATATAATTCGAATGATAAATATTTTAAAACGACTCAATTAGAGTTCGTTTTCAATTATTATAACTGTTATGCCATGAAGTAACACCCAGTTTGAATTCCGCTGCTATCACGAAATTGGGGGTGTTACACCTCAACTACCCGTATGTCTCTGCATCAGCACGGGCTAGTGATGGGTATACATAGTAGAACCACATGAGCCGCAATGCTTACCTTACTTGACCCCGAATAGACACGAGCAGGTACCCTCGCATAGCTACTAGAGAACCAGTGAGTCACAAGTCTAACATGACTCCTTTTGAGGTTTTTAGGAACTTTTTAGTGTTTTTTGCTTTAAATCTTTTGTGAAAACAAAAACATGTTTATCTTAAATTATAGAGTTAATTTCATAAATGGTCCCTGTGGTCTGTCGGGTTTAACGGATATAGTCCATTTACTTTTTTTTAACGGATCCTTTCCCTGTTATTGCGACCCATAACGGGTTTGGTCCCTTGACCAATAATTCCGATAGTTTGACAATCAAACTAAGAGGAAATGACATAAATACCCTTAAAAGTAAGGTCCCTGTGGTTTGTGGTGTATAACGAATTTAGTCCCTAATTTTTTTTATTACATTTTCATTCGTTTTCATAAGTTTTTATACGTTTTTATTCGTTTCGCCCGTTTTTCTTACGTGTTAATATGTTTTCGTTCGTTTTTATACGTTTTCATCCATATTTATATGTTTTTGTTCGTTTTCGTCCGTTTTTATACGCTTTCGTTTGTTTTTATAAATTTTCGTCCGTTTTTATATGTTTTCGTCCTTTTTCGTACGTTTTCATCCGTTTTTATACCTTTTCATCAGTTTTTTTATGTTTTCGTCTGTCTTTTTGCGTTTTAGTCCGTTTTCATATGTTTTCATCCGTTTGTTTATGTTTTCGTCTGTTTTTAAACGTTTTCATTCGTTTTTATATGTTTTCCTCTGTTTTTATACGTTTTCATTCGTTTTTATACGTTTTCATCCGTTTTTTTTACGTTTTCGACCGTTTTTATACATTTTCATTCATTTGTTTTACGTTTTCCTCCATTTTATATGTTTTCCTCCGTTTTTATACGTTTTAATCCGTTTTTATAAGTTTTCATCCGTTTTCCTCCGTTTTCATACGTTTTCATTCGTTTTTATACGTTTTCGTCTGTTTTTATTCGTTTTCCTCAGTTTTTATACGTTTTCATCCATTTTATTTATGTTCCTCCATTTTTATACGTTTTCGTCCGTTTTTATTCGTTTTCCTTTGTTTTATACGTAAAAAATGGACAAAACGTAAAAAACAGACGAAAACATGAAAAAAAGGGATGGAAAGGTAAGCAAAAGGAACGAAAAAGTAAAAAAAACGGACGAAAACATAAAAATAGAGTAAAACCTAAAAAAAGGACGAAAACATAAAAAATGACGAAAACGAAAAAAAACAAAACGTAAAAAATAAATGAAAACATAAAAAAAAAAGATCTAAAACGTAAGAATACAGACGGAAACTTAAAAAAAGGAGCAAAACGTAAAAAAACTGACGAAAACATAAAAAAAAGGGACAAAAATGTAAAAAATAGACGAAAACGTAAGAAAACAGACGAAAATGCAAAAAAAAAGGGACGAGAACGTAAAAAAACGAAGTAAAACGTAAAAAAACTGACGAAAACTTAAAAAATGGATGAAAACGTAAAAAATAGACAAAAACGTAAAAAAACATAGCTAAACGTAAAAAACGGTCGAAAACATAAAAATACATACTAAATTTTAAAAAAACGGACGAAAAGGGACAAAAACGTATAAAAACGGATGAAAACGTACAAAAACGGATGAAAAAGTAAAAAACGGACGAAAAAGTATGAAAACGGACGAAAACGTATGAAAACGTATAAAAACGGACGAAAGCGTATAAAAACGGATGAAAACGGATAAAAACCTATGAAAACGTATAAAAACGGACGAAAACTGACGAAAATTAACAAAAACGTAAAAAAAATGGACGAAAACGTAAAAAAAAGGGACGAAAACGGATAAAAAGGTATGAAAACGAATGAAAACGTAATAAAAAAATTAGGGACTAAATTCGTTATACCCCACAAACCACAGGGACCTTACTTTTAAGGGAATTTATGTCATTTCTGTAAGTTTGAAGGTCAAACTAACGGAATTATTGGTCAAGGGACCAAACCCGTTATGGGTCACAACCACTGGGAAAGGACCCGTTAAAAAAAAGTAAAGAGACTATATCCGTTAAACCTGACAAACCACAGGGACCATTTATGATATTAACTCTAAATAATATGTTTGGTATGTAATAGCTTTCAATAGGTATTTCTGCATCTATTTAGTTTAATTTAATGCTTACTAAGGGATAAATCCTCACTATCCATCTAGTTTAATTTATTGGTGGGGATTAACCTAAGATTTAATATGTAAACCTAAGTCACGTTTTTTTTTTCAATTCACATTTTTTTTTAAATTCACGTTTTCTCTTTCAATTCACACTCAATTTTTTTTTTACATTCACGTTTTTTTTTCTTCGCTTTCATACGTTTTCGACTGTTTTCATATGTTTTCGTTCGTTTTCATACGTTTTCGCCCGTTTATGTCTGTTTTCATACGTTTTCGTCTGGTTTCATACGTTTTCGTCCATTTTCTTACGTTTTCGTCCATTTTCTTACGTTTTTGTTCGTTTTCATACCTTTTCGTCCGTTTTCTTTCGTTTTCGTCCATTTTTCATACGTATTCGTCCGTTTTAAGACGTGTATATATGCTTTTATACGTTTTCGTCCGTTTTCATCACTTTTCTTACGTTTTCTTAAGTTTTTGCCCATTTTCGTCCGTTTTCATACTGATGCGCGTGATGTGTCGTTGCGGTTTAGCAGTATTAATGCCTACTCAAGTTTTAAATTTATATTTAGCCGACTTATCAATAACACACACACACTTAACGAGCAGTGTACCCGGTCAGTATGAATATAATGGTAAGTAGAGTGTCGATCACTAAGAGTGGAACGTATTATCTAGTCATTCTAATCAGTATTTTAATATTCTAAGTTAGCTATACAACCTAATCTAACGCAAGGGGGTTCAGCCTGAGAGACTGGCACGTTATGGTTGCAATTAAATAATAAACTAAACTAATGAGCACGAATCAGCGATAGGCATGCACGTACACAGATAAATACTTGAGACAATAAGAAGACCTGTCCTGATGATTAAGTAGATTGTCACTTGTTTTATTGATAGTTTTATATGAAGTGTATGTAATTAACCCTTTCTCGTTGGCCCTAATCTTATCGGCGAGTAAACCCTTAATGATTACTTATGTCTAAAAGTTATTCCTAAGCGATCAATTTAGTAACAACCGTGGGAGGCACATTCTCTTCCGTAGTCAAATGCGCAGGCCACTAATAAACACAGAGGTTATCAATGCACTAATAAGTAGTAACCAAAGACATCAACATATAAAATTTAATTGATGGGAAAACAGTTTTAAGGGAGTGCAATCTTTCTCGTCACATTACACAAGCCACCAATTCTGATGAATTAAAGTTTACTAACACAATAAAACAAAACTACTTAATGAATTAAATACATGCAGGACCTTCTTACAGCTCTTGTATCTTCGTTCGGGTGTGTCTTGTGCTGCCTAATCGTCTGAATTCGGCCTTAGGTTTCTGTGGTCTTCGTACTTCGTATATATTATATGCCTCCAGAAATTCGTCTGGTCTTGGGGTATTTATAGTTTCTGTCTGAGGGTAAGATGCGGCGCATCTAATAAGTAGATGCGGCGCATTGACTTAACTTCGCGTGGGGTCCAAGATTAATATATTCAGGAATATTCGTACACCGCCAGAAGATGCGGCGTAACTCCATTCTCAGATGCGGCGCATGTCCTTGCTGTCTTGGATCGTATCTTGTGAAATCTTGATAGTGATGCGCCGTATGTAATAAGCATGATGCGGCGTATCTGGAGCAGAATGTCTTGATCTTGTACATTTCAGTAGACTCTTAACTTCATGCTTGTTTTGCTCCATAATTAGTCCAAAATCGACAAGTTTCACCAAATGCTTGTTTTTACCTGAGAATTACAAAAGTAAACGATTAAGTATCAATTCTCACATATAATATAATAAAACAAGTCAAATAAATAGGATAAATGATGGTAATAAAATGTACTTATTTGAGTTCATCAAATATCCCCCCACTTGAACTTTACTTGTCCCCAAGTAAACCTTAGAATTAATCTTATGAAAATGTATCCTAAAAGATATTAGGATTAAGTTTTATATTTAAGCATGTATTCATTTTTATCATAATCACACAACCAAACACTTAACGAATTAGAAGTAAAATAAAATAATTCGATAAAAGCAAATCTAATCGTTTAACTGTCCAGTCATGACGAATATTCTATCATAAGCTTGGCAAGTATACACATCTCCCCCACTAAAGCCAAGGAATAACAAGTCTAAAGCGGTAAAAAGGGTTTGTAGGCTTAAGGGTTAATCATTCTCCTTAATCTCTATCGATCTCAAATTCCAGAAAAGGCGACAAAATCACAAATACATGATCGAATCCACGAACACGATACTTGCAATTGCTCAAATCCTTAACTCGAATAGGCTAAAGATAGGACCAAGTAATCTTCACCAATAATATTATATCAAAAAGGGCGACAAAATCATAAATACATAGCCGAATCCACGACTACGATACCTAAGATTGCTCAAATCCCTAATTTCAATAAATCAAAGGTTTGGATAAAGAATAATATAGGGTATGGATAATATTTGGGATATAAATTGGTGTAAAAATGAAAAATAAACAAAACAGATAAATTAAAATCCTAAGTGTGGTTAATCACTATCCCAACCATCCCATGAATAAGACTCATATCATAGAATAACTCACGCTTTAACACTTGAAACACACGCTTTAGGTAGACACGAATTATACTCAACAAGATCTTAATCAAAGAATAACCTTTAGTTGGCGTTCCCATAACGTTCAACTCCCATTCAATCCATAGATATAATATACAACAAATAGTGGTGATATCGACCACTTAATACAAAACTTTACATAAGTTGGTCAAAACAAACATCCAACTCTTCATTTTTTTCTTTTTCTTTTCTATTTTTTCGATCTTTTTTTTTTTTTTTTTTTTTTTTTTTTTTTTTTTTTTTTTTTAATAGAAACATAAACATAGATGTGTAAAATTTCACCACATCACTATAATGATAATTCTGGATAATTTTTCCATACTTTTCATGACTTCAGAAATAACGGTAATAGTGAAAGTAGTAAACACACGAAAAATAAACTCAAAGATATACAATATTTACTTTCACTCCAATTGCATTGTGCAATTTCCTGACCTAACCAAAGATAATGAATTACGCACGCGAACACAGGTAATGTAAGGAAACACACTTTGCCTAAAGCAATTAACCAACCACGGATTTTAATCTACAGGGTAGGCTAAGGTGTAAGGGTGTAACGAAACATTATAACAAAGGTGTAAGAAACGAAAGGAATGGCTCTGAGTGTTTTTCTAGGGGTATCTTACTCTAAAAGTGAGAGTAACAAAAGGGTTTATACGGGGGTTAACTAACCGGTGTAGTTAGCTAATAACACATAACATATAAAGGCTATTTGGGTGTAATCCTAGAAATTTACCAATTTAGACAAGTCATTCCAATTATATAAATAATACTTATTATGGTGGTCTCGAATAGTATACAAGCCAAGTTCTAAAGTTTACAAGTCACCGGCACACTCATAGATTTGTGAATTTTGAAAAATCACAATTTTTGAAAATAACGTCATGTGTGCAGCTATGCAACTTAGATCTCAAACAAAAACATGCTAAAAATTTTAAATTTTGATATATTAAGCACATTTTAAGCATATTTTGAAAAGTTTAGGACAAGTAAGTGTTCTAATTCTCCAATCCCCCCACTTAAGTTAAACAACGTCCTCGTTGTTTGTAACAAAGGTTAAAAACTGGAAAATAAAAGAATTAGAACAGAAAAACTCCCCTGAGATTTGCTCGGTATGATCCTCCATTAGTATAAGAGCAAAAATCAACTTCTTGTGGATTAGAACGTTTAAGCTTCATAATTGATGTATCCACAGGAAATGCAGGAATCTATAATACCACCAAGGCTTTAAACACACCTAAGTTAAGAAGGTTCAAACTTGCATAATACATTAGTAGTTAGTAAAAATAAAACATAAAAATTAAAACGAAAATCATCAGGTCAGTCGATGCGCCGTATCTTATGGAAGAAGATACGCCGTATCGATCCTGGAATAAATACGGATCAGAATAGAAGATGCGTCGCATCCTTAACCAGGGATGCGCCGCATTAAAATAAACTGACAAAAAGTTTTAAAGTCGAAAATAAAAAATGCAGAAAATAAAATAAGATATGACCAGTGCAGGAGATGCGTCGCATCTCAGGATTGAGATGCGCCGTATCTGCTGCGAGCCTGACTGACTCGACACAGAACAGAATAGTAAAAATTTTCTGGGTTGTCTCCCGGTCAGCACTTGTCTTTATTCCAGAGTCTTCAAGTTAGACTCACGTTCAGCTCTTTATTTTAATACTTCGGGCTCAAACTCCACTACCTCTCTCTCAGTATCCTCAATTTCATTATCAAAGTATTTTTTAACTCGTTGCCCATTTACCTTGAATATATAACCAATTTTATCGCATATTTCAATAGTCCCATATGGATACACTTTCTTGACAACGAACGGACCCGTCCATCTTGATTTAAGTTTACCTGGATACATCTTTAATTGAGAATTAAATAACAGCACTTTTTCTCCAATAGTAAACATTTTGTCTCCTCGTAACCTTGAGTCATGCCATTTTTTAGTTCTTTCTTTGTAGATCTTAGTGTTACTATAGGCCTCATCTCTTAGTTCGTAGAGTTCATTGAGTTTCATGAAACGGTTCTTCGTTGCAGCTTCCATATCCATGTTACATTGCTTCAAAGCCCAATATGCACTTTGTTCTATTTCGACCGGTAGGTAGCATGCTTTTCCGTATACAAGACGAAAGGGAGTGCATCCCGTCGGTGTTTTATAGGCAGTACGAAACGCCCACAAAGCATCATTTAACTTGTCAGACCACCCTTTTGGATTATATCCCGTCGTTTTTTCTAGAATCCGTTTTATAGCTCTATTGGTTACTTCAGTTTGCCCATTGGATTGAGGATGGTATGCAGTGGAAACCCTATAGTATACTCCATAATGTTGCAAGGCTCTTCCTAAATGGTGATTACAAAAGTGTGTTCCCCTATCACTAATCAATGCTTTCGGAACTCCAAACCTAGCGAACAAACTTTGTAAAAATTTAAGTACTACCCTGCTGTCATTTGTTGGTGACGCTTGCGCTTCGACCCATTTTGATACGTAATCAACAGCAACCAAAATATATTTATTTCCTTTAGATTCAGGAAACGGTCCCATGAAGTCCAATCCCCATATGTCGAAAACTTCACATACATGGATATAGTTTTGTGGCATTTCGTTTCTTGATGTAATATTTCCGGATCGTTGACACGCATCACATCCTTTTATATAATCTTTTGCATCATCCAAAATAGTGGGCCAATAAAATCCTGCATCGAGGATTTTTCTTTTTGTAATAAGTGCACCATGATGTCTCCCCGTCGGCCCTGAATGGCAATGTGCCAATATTGTTGGGACATCATCTCCATCTACGCATCTTCGTATAATATTGTCAGGACATAGTTTAAAGGCATAAGGTTCATCCCAAATATACTCGCTAGCGCGAGTTAGAAACCTTCTTTTCTCGTCGGATGTTAGCCCTTTTGGAATTTCATTTGCAACAATAAAGTTTATATAGTCGGCATACCATGGTCCATTATTATTACTCTTAATTCTTACCATCATAAGTTGTTCATCAGGAAAGTCATCAGCGATTTCCCTTTCATCAAGCACCTCTATGTCAGGGTTTTCAAGTCTAGATAAGTGGTCAGCAGCTAGATTCTCGGCACCCCTTTTATCTTTAATTTCAATATCGAATCCTTGGAGCAATAAAACCCACCTAATGAGCCTTGGCTTGGCATCCTGTTTATTGAACAAATACTTCAAAGCAGAATGGTCAGTGTAAACCATAGTTTTTGACAATATAAGATATGACCTAAATTTATCGAATGCAAAAACGACTGCTAAAAGTTCTTTTTCCGTGGTGGTGTAATGTTCTTGGGCATTATTCAATGTTTTGCTAGCATAATAAATTGGCTTAAATTTCTTATCTATCTTTTGGCCAAGTACAGCTCCAACAGCATAATCACTAGCATCACACATTAGTTCAAAAGGCAGATTCCAATCCGGCGAAATTATAATGGGTGCAGAAGTTAGTTTTTCTTTAAGTATATTAAATGCCTTTTTGCAATCTTCAGAAAAATCAAACTTCGCATCTTTTAGCAATAATTGGGTCATAGGCCTAGATATCTTTGAAAAATCCTATATGAACCTACGATAAAAGCCAGCATGCCCTAAAAAACTTCTAACACCTTTTACATTAGTGGGATAAGGTAGTTTGGCAATTACATCAATTTTTGCTTTGTCGACTTCTATACCTTTCCCAGAAATCTTATGTCCTAACACAATTCCCTCTCTAACCATAAAATGACATTTTTCCCAATTAAGAACAAGGTTAGTTTCTTCACACCTAGCAAGCATTTTATCAAGTTTAAAGAGACAATCACTAAATGAGTTACCGAACACCGAGAAGTCGTCCATGAAGACTTCCATAAAGTCTTCTACCATATCATGGAAGATAGCCGTCATACAACGTTGGAAAGTAGCAGGGGCGTTGCATAGTCCGAACGGCATTCTCCTATAGGCGAAGGTTCCATAAGGGCAGGTGAAAGTCGTCTTCTCTTGATCCTCGGGGGCAATGGGTATTTGGAAGAAACCTGAAAAACCATCTAAAAAACAATAATAAGCATGTCCTGATAGTCTTTCTAACATTTGATCAATAAATGGAAGAGGGAAGTGATCTTTTCGCGTAGCATCATTGAGTTTGCGATAGTCGATGCAAACTGTCCATCCAGTAACAGTTCTTGAAGGGATTAGCTCATTGTCGTCATTGAGTACTACCGTCATTCCTCCCTTTTTTGGTACGACGTGGATAGGACTGACCCACGAGCTGTTGGAAATTGGGTAGATAAGTCCGGAGTCAAGTAATTTTACGATTTCATTTT
The DNA here is from genome assembly GCA_021014915.2 of Artemisia tridentata subsp. tridentata. Lineage (NCBI taxonomy): Eukaryota > Viridiplantae > Streptophyta > Magnoliopsida > Asterales > Asteraceae > Artemisia > Artemisia tridentata. Next base: position 437,265,738 of record CP139507.1, on the reverse strand, counting down.
TTACCACGTCTTGGACTTTTGGGTTCAAACGCCTTTGGGGTTGAATGGTTGGTTTTAATTCATCTTCCATGAGGATTTTATGTGTACAGAATGACGGGCTAATTCCCATAATATCAGACATACTCCACGCTAATGCTCCTCTTCGTTTATATAGTACCTGCAAAAGGGATTCTTTTTTTTTTGGCGTTAAATCAGATGCAATAATAAAGGGCGAATTAGTGTTCCCATTTAAATAGGCATATTCCAAAGTAGAAGGGAGATCCTTAAGCACAGGTTTAACATTATCAATTTCAGTAGCACTAGCGGAATAAACTTGTTCTTTAATTATATTGCTGCTGTCATCAGATAGATGCGCCGCATCGATATTTTCGATGCGCCGTATGGCGTTACATACAGCAGAGTCAGCAGCGAAATAATTATCAAAAGTATGTTCATCAACTTGATCTTCTATAGCAATTGTGTTTTCTAAATTTTTAAGCAGAAAAGAATCAAGCAAATTACTTTTTAACAATTTCTGAGTAAATTGATTAATCGTGTCATCAGAAACATTGATATTATAGCATTCATCGTCTTCAGAATTATTTTTACTCATAGATTGTTCCATGTTAAACTCAACCTCATCTTTTCATATGGTAAGAGTTATCTTTTTATTAAAAACATCAATTATGGCCCTAGCAGTGGCTAAAAATGGTCGTCCTAATATTATAGGAGTTCTAGAATTTTCAGGCATATCGAGGATAACAAAGTCGATAGGTAATTCAAATTTATCAACTTTTATTAATATATCTTCAGCTATTCCTAATGGGTATTGTATGGACCTATCAGCTAGTTCTAAGCACATCCTAGTAGGTTTTGGCTCACCAAGGCCTAATTTATCATACATAGAAGAGGGCATAAGACTTTTACTAGCTCCTAGGTCGGCTAAAGCATTTCCAATATGTAAATTTTTAATTTGACAAGAAATAGTGAAGCTCCCTGGATCTTTTTCCTTAGATGGAAGTTTGTTGAGCAATGCTGCTGAGCTTCTTTCTCCCATTGTTACAGTGCAAGCCTCTTCAAGTTTGGACTTGTTTGTAAGTAAGCTCTTTAGATATTTAGCGTATTTTGGCATTTGCACTAGGGCTTCCATAAATGGTATGCTTAGCTGCAGCTGCTTGAGATTTTCCAAGAACTTCTTTTGATAGGCATCTTCTTTCTCTTTCCTTACCCTATGTGGGAAAGGTAGTGTTGATCGTTTAGGTTCAACAGAAGGTTCTTCTCTAATTACAGATTCTGGATTAGTTTCTTTTGGTTGCTCTTGCTCAGGTGATAAAGATTCAGGGGAAATTTTGTTTGTACTGTCATCCTCGGGTGTCTCTCCGATTTGAAAGGTTGACTTTCCCCCTCTAGTTGTAATCCCTTTCAAATCTTGCTTTACCAAAAGAATCTTGTTAAGCACCGTTGACAATTGGTGCACTTCAATTGCCAATCCATTAATCATGTTGCTTTGCTCCTTTAGTAACAGCTCATGACTGCCTTTGAATTCATTAATAAAGTTTCTTGCTTCATGATGTTCTTTTTCATTTGCTTGAGCGATTTGTAGTGCAAACTCTTCCATGGTAAGGTTTCTTTGGGGTCTTCCGAACCAGTTGGGGAAAATATCGAACATTGTTCCTGAAAATTAAAGACAGGTAGATTTCAAAGTAAAAATTTCCTAGTATAAGGGTCAGAGTATTTTCCGTTCGGAGATAAGAAAAATAAAAGTTGCTGATATCTGCAGATGATGCGCCGTATCCAAAAAGTTGGATACGCCGTATCTTATCACGTTAAAATTTAATCAGACTTTTATTCAGAAAATAGATACGCCGCTTATAAAGTAGAATGTGCCGTATCAGTTTTAATTATCAAAAATCGATATACTTATTAAAATTAAATGCGTCGTATTAACAAAAGTTAATGCGCCGTATTTTCGTTACGTTTCAAAATACAAGATTTTTGATTCAGAAGATACGCCGTATCGACAGAGATCGATGCGTCGTATCTGTTTAATAATTCGAAAACTGTTTTTAATTAAAATAATAGATGCGCCGTATCTGCTAAAGCAGATGCGTCGCATCGCGTTATCGTTTAGAAAAAATTTTATTAAAAAACAGATACGCCGTATCTTGGGGAAAGATGCGTCGTATCGAATTAATTAAACGTGTTGTATTTTATAAAAAAAAAATTAAATGCAATACGCCGTATCTATGAAAATAGATGCGCCGTATCGTTTATATAAGCTCAGTACAACGATAGCAGAATACAGAAAATACGAAAAAAAAAAACAAAAATAAACACAAACGAAAATAAAAATTAAACACACAAAAACAGAAAATATGCAAATAATACAATGAATGCAATTTAACTAATATACAACAGAGTTAGCGGTTAGATTAAAAATTAAAAAGAAAAACCTAATTAAAATACTAATCAAATTAACAGATAATAACAATTCACTCCCCGGCAGCGGCGCCAAAAACTTGATGCGCGTGATGTGTCGTTGCGGTTTAGCAGTTTTAATGCCTACTCAAGTTTTAAATTTATATTTAGCCGACTTATCAATAACACACACACTTAACGAGCAGTGTACCCGGTCAGTATGAAGATAATGGTAAGTAGGGTGTCGAACACTAAGAGTGGAACGTATAATCTCGTTAATCTAATCAGTATTTTAATATCCTAACGCAAGGGGGTTTCAGCCTGAGAGACTGGCACAGTTTTGTTTGCAATTAAATAATAAAATAAACAAATAGGTACGAATCAGCAAGTAGCACACACGTACACAGATAGATACTAGAGACAATAAGAGGGCTGTCCTTATAATTAAGTAGATTGTCACTTGTTTTATTGATAGCTTTATATGAAGTGTATGTAATTAACCCTTTCTCGTTGGTCCTATTCTCATCGGCGAGTAAACCCTTAATGATTACTTATGTCTAAAAGTTATTCCTAAGTGATCAATTTAGAAACAACCGTGGGAGCCACACCTTGTCCCGCAGTCAAGTGCCCGCAAGCCACTAATAAACACAGAGGTTATCAATGCACTAATAAGTAGTAACCAAAGACATCAACATATAAACTTTAATTGATGGGAAAGCAAGTATTAAAGGGAGTGCAATCTTTCCGTTGTCACATTACACAAGCCACCAATCCTGATGAATTAAAGTTTGCTAAAACAATAAAACAAAACTACTTAATGAATTAAATACATGCAGCACCTTCTTACAGCTCTTGTATCTTCGATTTGGGTGTGTCTTGTGCTGCCTCCTTGACTGAATTCGTCCTTTTGCTCTGCTGTCCGAACTTCGGTTTTTGGGTTTCGAACCTTCGGAACTCTTTTATGCGTCTGGTCTACGGGGTATTTATAGTTTGTGTCTGAGGGAAGATGCGGCGCATCTACTTAAGTAGATGCGGCGCATGTACTTAACTTCGCGTGGGGTCCAAGATTATAATATTCAGGAATATTCGTACACCGCTAGAAGATGCGGCGTAACCCTTGATTAGATGCGGCGCATGTCCTCTTGTATCTTGGATCGTATCTGGTGATATCTTGATATAGATGCGGCGCATGTTGATAGTGAGATGCGGCGCATCTGGAGCAGAATTGACTTGATCTTGTCCATGTCAGTAGACTTCCACTTTATGCACGTTTTGCTCCATTATTAGTCCATAATCGCTAAGTTTCACCAAATGCTTGTTTTTACCTGAGAATTACAAAAGTAAACAATTAAGTATCAATCCTCATACATAATATAGTAAAACAAGTCAAATTAATAGGATAAATGATAGTAATAAAATGTACTTATTTGAGTTCATCACCCCGGCAACGGCGCAAAAAACTTGATGCGCGTGATGTGTCGTTGCGGTTTAGCAGTTTTAATGCCTACTCAAGTTTTAAATTTATATTTAGCCGACTTATCAATAACACACACACTTAACGAGCAGTGTACCCGGTCAGTATGAAGATAATGGTAAGTAGAGTGTCGATCACTAAGAGTGGAACGTATTATCTAGTCATTTTAATCAGTATTTTAATATTCTAAGTTAGCTATACAACCTAATCTAACGCAAGGGGGTTCAGCCTGAGAGACTGACACGTTATGGTTGCAATTAAATAATAAACTAAACTAATGAGCACGAATCAGCGATAGGCATGCACGTACACAGATAAATACTTGAGACAATAAGAAGACCTGTTCTGATGATTAAGTAGATTGTCACTTGTTTTATTGATAGTTTTATATGAAGTGTATGTAATTAACCCTTTCTCGTTGGCCCTAATCTTATCGGCGAGTAAACCCTTAATGATTACTTATGTCTAAAAGTTATTCCTAAGCGATCAATTTAGTAACAACCGTGGGAGCCACATTCTCTTCCGTAGTCAAATGCGCAGGCCACTAATAAACACAGAGGTTATCAATGCACTAATAAGTAGTAACCAAAGACATCAACATATAAACTTTAATTGATGGGAAAGCAGTTTTAAGGGAGTGCAATCTTTCTCGTCACATTACACAAGCCACCAATCCTGATGAATTAAAGTTTACTAACACAATAAAACAAAACTACTTAATGAATTAAATACATGCAGGACCTTCTTACAGCTCTTGTATCTTCGTTCGGGTGTGTCTTGTGCTGCCTAATCGTCTGAATTCGGCCTTAGGTTTCTGTGGTCTTCGTACTTCGTATATATTATATGCCTCCAGAAATTCGTCTGGTCTTGGGGTATTTATAGTTTCTGTCTGAGGGTAAGATGCGGCGCATCTAATAAGTAGATGCGGCGCATTGACTTAACTTCGCGTGGGGTCCAAGATTAATATATTCAGGAATATTCGTACACCGCCAGAAGATGCGGCGTAACTCCATTCTCAGATGCGGCGCATGTCCTTGCTGTCTTGGATCGTATCTTGTGAAATCTTGATAGTGATGCGCCGTATGTAATAAGTAAGATGCGAAGTATCTGGAGCAGAATGTCTTGATCTTGTACATTTCAGTAGACTCTTAACTTCATGCTTGTTTTGCTCCATAATTAGTCCAAAATCGCCAAGTTTCACCAAATGCTTGTTTTTACCTGAGAATTACAAAAGTAAACGATTAAGTATCAATTCTCACAGATAATATAATAAAACAAGTCAAATAAATAGGATAAATGATGGTAATAAAATGTACTTATTTGAGTTCATCACATACATTTTCGTCCGTTTTCTTACGTTTTCGTTCGTTTTCATACGTTTTCATCCGTTTTCTTTCGTTTTTGTCCATTTTTCATAGGTTTTTTCTTTCGTTTTCAGACGTGTTTTTACGTTTTCACGCCTTTTTGTCCGTTTTCATACGTATTCATCCGTTTTCTTACGTTTGTGTCCTTTTTCTTACGTTTTCGTTTCGGTTTCATATGTTTCTGAATATCACAAGTGATTTTCTGAATATAACTTGTGATTTTCTTATGTTTTCTTCCGTTTTCATACGTATTCGTCCGTTTTCTTACGTTTCGTCCATTTTCTTACATTTTCGTCCATTTCATACGTTTCTCAGTGATATTCAGAATATCACTTGTGATTTTCTGAATATCTATCACTTGTGATTTTCTGAATATCACTTGAGATTTTCATGTTACAAAACATCAGTTGAAAATCACTTGTGATATTCAGAAAATCACATAGTATCACTTGTGATATTCAGAATATCACATAGTATCACTTGTGATATTCAGAATATCCTTTGTGATATTCAAAATAACACTTGTGATATTCTGAATATTTCTGAATATCACAGAATATAACTTGTGATATTCAGAAGCGTATGAAAACGTCTGAAAATGGACGAAAGCATTTTAAAAACAGACAAAAACGTATGAAAACGGACGAAAACGGGCGACAAATGGTCAAAAACGAAAGAAAACAGACGAAATCGGACGAAAACGTAAGAAAATGGACGAAAGCGTATGAAAATGGACGAAAATGGGCGAAAATGTAAGAAAACGGACGAAAACGGATGAAAACGTATGAAAGCGTAAAAACACGTCTTAGAACGGACGAAAACGTATAAAAAATGGACGAAATTGAAAGAAAACGGACGAAAACTTATGAAAACGAACGAAAACATAAGAAAACGTATGAAAACGGACGAAAACGTATGAAAACGAACGAAAACGTAAGAAAACAGACGAAAACATATGAAAACGGATGTAAACGGGCAAAAACGTAAGAAAATGGACGAAAACAGAGGAAAACATATGAAAACAGACGAAAATCTTTGAAAGCGAAAAAAAAAACGTGAATGTGAAAGAAAAAAAAAAAGGTGAATTGAAAAAAAAACCGTGAATTGAAAAAAGAAAAAGAAAAAAAACGTGAATTAAAAAAAAAGACAAAAAAATGTGAATAAATAAGAAAGAAAGAAAAAGGGGAAAAAAAAACATTGACTTAGGTTTACATATTAAATCTTAGGTTAATCCCCACTATTAGATTAAAATAGATGGATGGTGGTGATTTGTCCCTTGGTAAGCACTAAAATAAAGTGCCTTAACAGTATATCAGCAAGGCAAAAGTTCAATATAGATCTCATATTTGTCATAGATATAATTAAACAATTCTAGCCATTCATTTTTTTTTATCAAAACAAAAAATATAAACTTTCACCATTTAATTTTTAAAATAAAATATCTCGCAAACCGTTAATCGTTACGCGAAAAAATCATATCATCGCGACGAGAATTAAATTATCTTTCTATAGATATGCATTATTATATACTTTCGACGATTTTTTTTTCTTTTTTCTTTTTTATTTTTTATTTTTATTTTATTTTTTTCAATATTTCCGCCCAGAAAAATCACAAGTGATTTTTAAAAATCACATATGATTTGTACAAATCACATGTGATTTGATTTTTACGAATCACATGTGATTAAATCATATGTGATTTTTCTGTGCGAAAATTAAAAAAAAAAATCGTCGAAAGTATAGAGACATGCATATCTATAGATAGATAATTTAATTCTCGTCGCGATGGTGTATTTTTTGTAGCTTGAAGATTTATCGTTTGCAAAATATATTATTTTTTTAAAAAAGGGTAAAAAATGATTTTTTATTAATTTAGATGAAAAATGGATTGCTAAGATTGCTTCTTTTAATCTATGACAAATATGAGACCTATATTGATTTCAACTCATTTGAGCAATGGTACATTATTTAGTAAGTCTATCTAATATATTAGTTGTATTAGCATGATTATATTTGATAATTAACCACATGTTATTCAAAACTTAAGTTTTCGCAAATATTCGTCAGATGGAACTATCACATATATTTTAAAAACATTTACATGTATTATTAGTCTTATAATCCTAAACTAGTTATTAATTCAATAGAAACTAGCCCGCCCATCTTGGAAGCTAGTGTATGATATATAGTTGGAAAGCTAAGGATTTGTATTTTCCGATTCTAAAAATATTGGATCATTTGGAGTTCTACACAAAGACTTATGCCCATTTTATGACAGCGTGTAAAGTGTTTGCAATTATAGATAAGTGTTATATCACATGTGATATAAGGCTAATAAGATAAAAACAAGTTATAACAAGTAACTAAATAATGATGAATCATCCACTAAGGCTACAAGGAGTGGGCTTCGGGTTGGAACGCGGGCTCAAGAGGTTGGATGCGGGCTTGGATGCCGCCTCTGCGGGCTTGGATCACGGGCTGGGCTTGCGAGTATTAAACTCGCTGCGAGTTGGAACAAAAGGAACGGTCATTTGACCGTTGAAGGGAGTAAATTGAAAAAAAAAATCCAACCGTTTGAAGGAGCGGGCAAAAAAAAAAAAAAAAAAAAAAAAAACTTTTAACCCTTTCCCTTGCCTATATATAATTCGAACAAAACAACAATTTTTCACAACCAAAAAATAAAACAAAGCATAATACACATTCTCAAACATATGGATCAAAGAGGCAAGAAAATTGGCGCAACATCTTCGTCGAGGGGTCGGGGCACTCGATCTAAACCCGGTCGACCTATACAAACACAATCGGCTCCTCGACCCACACAACCATTTTCGGCTCCTCGTCAACAACCACATTCGACTTCGCAACAAAACTATTATCGTCCCCAACCACCGAGTCCTCCACGACAAAACGTCAACTAACAACCAATGAATCCAAACGATTATTACGTATACAAAACGGCTAACTTTAACCCGTTCGATACTTACCGAGAACAACCGGAGGCGAGCGAAGACGAGTTTCTCGAGGTACCCGAAACGCAAATGAATTTCGGTATGTTTTTTAACTTTGTTTGTTATATATTTTTATACGTTTTAATTATTTATACGTTTTAATTATTTGTACGTTTTAATTATTTGTACGTTTTAATTTTTATACGTTTTTATTATTTGTACGTTTTAATTATTTATACTTTTTTATTATTTGTAGACGACGACGATAACGATGATGTTCAAGAAGTTCAAGAACAAGACGTTCCAAAGAAGAAATTTGCGAAAAGGGCCGAAAAAAAAGGTTGGACATCGGAGGAGGAGGAGGCTTTGGCGAAAGCTTGGGTTCACATCTCAACATGTAGAACGGTCGGGATGGAACAAGGAAGAGAGTCTTTTTGGAAGCGAATTTTGGCGCATTTCGCCACGAATTTTGGCGCATTTCGCAATCGGTAAATTATATACGTTTTTTTTTTAAATTTTATATATATATACATTCGGTTTAATTATATTATATATAAATATACATTATATTGTATTTGTAGAGACGTCTTTGGGAGAGTGGTTGTAGCGAACTTGATATCCTCACGAATGCCATGGAAAGTTTTAAGAAAAAACAAGGCAAAGCTTTTACTCATCTACGAGCTTGGGAAATTGTCAAAGGCGAAGCTAAATGGTTGGAACAAAAGTGTGTCCAAGATGAGGAAACCTCTCATTCCGATAAGCGAAGAAAGTCATCGGAATCGGGCCATTATGAGTCGGCTAGTAACGATTTTGATACCGTTTGGCCAAATCTCAATGAAGACCCAACGCCACGCCTAGATAACCGTGCAAGAAAAGGAAAATCAAAGGTTGCTAGTGAAGCCTCGTCGAAGGTTAGTGTTGCCGAGTTTGTCAAAGATTACACGTCGACAAAAATAAGTTTGTTGGAGGATAACGCAAGGAAACAACAAGAACTCTTGGACGCACATCTCGAAGAGAAGGAACCAAGGTTGTCAGGATCGGGATCCTACCTAGGATCGTTTTCGGCTTTGCAAGATCGGGATCGTAGGATCGTAGGATCGGATCCTACCTAGGATCGTTTTCGGCTTTTCCTTTACATATGTATACAAACCATTTTTAAAAACCTTCCTCTCAAAAAAAGTCAAAAAAAGTAAAAAAAACCAGGATCGGATCGTTCACGATCCTACGATCCTACGAGCGATCCCACGATCCTGTAACGATCCTACCTGAAAAAAGGGTTACTAATAGGATCGGATCGTTCACGATCCTACGATCCTACGAGCGATCCCACGATCCTGTAACGATCCTACCTGAATTACGATCCCGTAACGATCCTGCTCGTTTTGTGTGTGTAGGATCGTAGGATCGTACGATCCTACGAGCAGGATCGCGATCCTGACAACCTTGGAAGGAACAAAAGGCGAAATATCTTGCGAAAAAGGCCTTATATCAAGATCACAAGTTCTACAACAAATCGCACCACCACATCACCGATCTAGGAATGCTAAAGTGGACGCTTGATAAGAAGCGTGAGATAGCGGCGAAATATAACTGGCCTTGGAAGTGGGGCGATTTGTAGTTTTTTATTTGTATGATTTGTAGTTTTTTATTTTTAGGATTTGTAGTTTTTAATTTTTAGGAATTGTAGTTTTAAATTTTTAGGAATTGTGCTTTTTAATTTTTAGGAATTGTATTTTTATTTTTAATCAAGTGTTTTTTTTTTTTTTTTTTTTTTTTTTTTTTTTTTTATATATATATAATTGTTTAGTATTGGAAGGGTTAATGTTGCAAATTTATAATTTTGGAGGACAAATTATGAATATTTAAAAAAAGATTTGAGAGGGTTGAGAGTGATGGGCGCCAGTAAAAAAAGTTGAATTGAGGGTTGGAGGGTTGAAATGAAGTGGAGGAATTTGATTGGTTAATTTTGGGAGGGTTGAAGGGTTGGGGAGTGATGACTCCCTCCACCCTAATAAAATATTTCATTACAATTCTTAATTATCTGGGTACTTGTTAGATAAAATTAATATTAACAATTCTATTAATCATAACTTATCATTAAGAAGTTATATTTGAATAATAAGATTGGGAAGAAATTTAATAAAAAGACAATTATACGTGAGAAGCTTACAAAAGCTTGAAAAAAAAATTCGAGAAATTTTGAATTTCTCTTTAAGATAATGGATATTGGTGCATAAAAAAAACTATGATTTTTTTTCCTTTTTAATTTTAATGTTTTATACCTTTTTTAATGCACAACTTTTTTTGATGCGCAATTTTTTTTAATGCACAATGAAATTTTGATATAGATTCTAAAATGAAGTTAGATGCACTAAAGAAAAATGCACAAAATGACGAGTTACAAAATTTTAATAATTTTTTTCATCGAAGCTATAAACTTTTAGAAAAAATCTATTTATAACTTTTTATCTACGAATGTCCCATGTCTTGCGGAATCTTTATGAATTTTGTAAGAAATTTTAATTTTTTGAAATTTTTTTTACGTTTTTCGATATTTGTCGTTTTATTTTCACTCTATCGTAATAACATTTGGATTTTTTTGTCAAACCCCGATTTGGGGTGCCGTTCTGGTATGATAAACGGGTCAATATAGTATTTATGTAATATCGTAACACTCTTTCTTGATATGATCCATGTAACCATGTACGGTGCTGTTAAAGGTCATCCAAAATTAGCTAGAGTCAAAGAAGTAAGGCTAAAACTTAAAGCCAAAGTGGTAAGGCTAAAAGTTAAAGCCATCAAGTAACTTACTAGATAGGAGCCGGAAAAGTCATTGCAATATTTACTTTACTTTCACATCATATATTTATAGTTATTTCATTACATGCGCTTTAAAATGCAAAATTGTTTTCATGATTAAACTGATAGTTCGAATATAAAGTATGCATAGTCTCTGAAATCAATATGAAGATATTATCCTAAACCAATAGCAATCTTTGGAGACTAAAATAACCACTCACAAAATAAATTATATATATGTCAATTTTCTTTCAAATAAGGTTTTCTAAGAGTCGAATCAAACATGAATATATCTGGACTTTACTCCATTTGTCTTAAGACTCGAGTAAAGAGCAACTTTTTCTATCATAGCCGTTTCATAGGCTCCATAAATATGTAATAATTAAGTCATACTAAAACAGCGGTTTTGCACAAGTTCAACATCAGCACACAAACCTCAACTTAAATTTGATATAATGTTTAGTATGTGAATATTTTTAAACATAACAAAATTCTGCATGCTACACCTTTACTTGTCTTTTTAAAATGGCCTCTAGTTTTCCCTCAAAATATATGTCAACCTCTGAAGAATTCCCAATCCATTTTCACGGCTGGTTGCGAATAAACAAAGATGGTCAATGTGAAAGATTCATTGGAAACGATATCGTTCCTGCTGGGTTTGATCTCTTAACCGGTGTTCATTCCAAAGACGTTCTTATCTCACGTGAATCAAATGTTTTTATAAGGATCTACATTCCCAAAACCATATGCAAACGCAAACTTCCTACTTTATTCTACTATCATGGTGGCGGATTCTTGACTGAATCTGCCTCTTCTTCCACCTACCACCCGACACTTAACTTGATTACACAGGAATCCAACGTCATTGCTGTGTCAGTAAACTATAGGCTAGCACCTGAATATCTTATACCAACAGCGTACGAGGATTCTTGGGAAGCAATTAAGTGGGTGGGTACTCATGCTAATGGGAATGGTCCTGAGTCATGGTTAAACGACTATATTGATCTTGAGAATGTTTACTTTGCTGGGGACAGTGCGGGGGCCAACATTGCTCACAATATGGCTATCAAGGTCGGGCTGAGCCCGGTAAAGATTATTAACCTCAAGGGTGTTATTCTTATCCACCCGTATTTTGGAGGAAAAGATCCTATTGGGGTTGAGGCCAAGACGAAGAAGCATCAACATCATAAAGCATTCATGGATCAAATGTGGTTGTTGGCAAACAAGTCTGGGGTTGGTTTAGATGACCCGCTGTATAATCCAGCCATGGACCCGCGTATATCAGGCTTTGGGAGTCTTAAGATACTTGTGTGTGTTGGCGAAAAGGATAAATTGAAGTGCAGGGGTTTGAATTACAGGAAGGTGATTGAGAAGAGTGGATGGAAAGGAAAAGTTGAGGTTATGGAGAGCAAAGGTGAGGGCCATGTGTTCTTTTTGTCTAATGTTTCATCTGAAAATGCTCGTATTTTACGAACTAGGATTTGTATGTTTATCAACCCGATCCGTAGTAAATCATGATGAAATGTCTTTCTTAGTAGAATCTTGTTGTTTATCGTGCATTGTTTGAGTACACTTAGGGGGCGCTAAAATGACGAGCATATATATAGCATTACAAAGCTTAAATTTAATGTTTATAATCTTAGCCTTTCAACACAGAGCATATATATATAAGCTGTAAGCTGCAAAGCTATTAACATGAGCTACAAACTGTATCTTTTTTTTAATAAAAGTGTTTGGTAAGTTAGCTGTTAAATGTAATTATAAAATGTAAAATGACATAAAAGGACATATCTATAATTGTAAACAAATGTTTGGAGGTATATCAGTAATTTAAAGTTTTAACAGCTCCAAGATGTTTAAAAAGCTTCATGGATCAGCTTTTCATTTAGGAGCTATTTGTTTGAAATAAAAGCTTGAAGTTAATGTATCCAAACGGAGCTACTTAGTTTAGATGAGATTATTTTGTAACAAAAAGCTAACAGCTCCCCCAAAAAGCCCCTACCAAACAGGCCCTAAGTATTCAAAACTCTAACTAAATTCCTGAATAAGGACAATAACTTATGTTTAAAGTGCTGATCTTCTAAAGTTTGTTTGTTAGATTTTTATAGTCAAACCCCGATTCAGCCAAAAGGTCGGAATTGAAACCATGATTACCGGGAATTTTTTTTTTTTTTTTTTTTTTTTTTTTTTTTTTTTTTTTTTTTTTTGTCTATCAAGTTTAACAAACAAACAAACATACAAACTATGAAAATAGCTTTGTGTTGAGACTTGAACACTTGAACTCGCAACCCCTTATGTTTATGATCGTTATACATTTATATACTCGCTGGTAGAACTGGATAAGAGTAGCACTTGAACTCGCAACCTCTTCTAAACATGAATCATTTTTCGATTATATTATAACATACATGTTGTTGTCCCAAGTGTTCGGATCTTTGGTTGAGTCAAATATAATTTGCAAACGATAAACAAACTAGATAACTTATATTATTTGTCTAACCGGTAAATGTTACAAAGTATCAAGTATATATAGTATTCCAATCGGTATGAATGAACCGACATGTCCTTTCACTAAATCCTACAGATTTCTAACAATATTAACTAACTAGCGGTTGTAGAGTTTCGTTTCTACAAGTTTGGTCCTTCAAGTTTCCTTCAAAGCTATATCGAGATTATCTTTGGTTCACATTCTCCTCCTTAATCTTGATCATTGCTTTGTCCAAGGTCTTGTACTCCGAGCATTTGTCTCATAGTTGTAAACTTGAGTCTTGGTAAAGCTTTCTTTAAGATGTATGCTCTTTGTAGTTCTCCGCTAATGTGTTCTACTTTAATATGACCATTCTCTACGCATTCACGAATGAAATGATAGCGAATGTCTATATGCTTACTCCTTCCATGAAATACTGGGTTCTTCACAAGTGCTATTGCTGATACGTTGTCAACTTTAAACGTTATCCTCTTTTCTTCTAATCCAGTTAATTCACCGAGTAAACGTTTTAACCATAAGGCTTGACATGCTGCTGCAGTAGCCGCCATGAATTCTGATTCACATGATGAGAGCGCCACTATTGGTTGTTTCTGAGTACACCAGGTAATAGGTGACTCTCCAAAGTAAAATACGATTCCAGTAGTTCCTTTTCCTTGATCTGTGTTGATTCCATAACTACTATCACTGTAACCTGTAATCTTGCAGCCACCTTCTTCCTTATATATTATTCCATGTTCCTTTGTTCCTTTCAGGTATCGGATTACTTGTTTTACTGCCTTCAGGTGATGATCCTTTGGGTCTTGCATAAATCTGCTGAGTAGTCCAACTGAGTAACTAAGATCTGGTCTTGTATGTAATAAGTATCTGAGGCTTCCTATTAAGCTTCGGTAGTAAGTTGCGTCAACTGGGTTTCCATCTTCCGCCTTGACCAACTTAGTGCCGGGATCCAATGGTATCTTCGTGTCATTGCTATCCGTCATACTTGTTTCCTTTAAGATCTTGTTAATATATCCTGTCTGCTTGATTGTAATCGCTCCTCCTGTCTGTGTAACTTCTATCCCAAGGTAATATGCTAGCAAGCCTAGATCGCTCATTTCAAACTTTTCTTCCATCTGGGATTTGAACAAGTCTATTTCTTTCTTTGGAGTGCCTGTGATTATTAAGTCATCTACATATACTCCAACTATAAGTGTGGAATTCTTGTTCCTCTTCGTATAAACTGCTTGTTCGAGATTACACTTCTTGAAATCTAGTGACCTCAAGGTTTGATCAAGCTTCACATTCCAAGCTCTTGGTGCTTGTCTTAAGCCATACAAAGCTTTGGTTAGCTTGTATACTTTTCCTAGGTTTCCTTGTTGAATAAAACCTTCAAGTTGTGTAACATAGACTTCTTCCTTTAAATCTCCATGTAAAAATGCTGATTTTACATCTAAGTGGTGTACTTGCCATCCATGATATGCTGCTAGTGCTAATATCAATCGAACTGTTTCTATTCTAGCGACTGGTGCAAACACCTCATCAAAGTCTATTCCTTGTTCTTGTACATAACCTTTTGCTACTAATCTTGCTTTATATTTGATGATCTTTCCTTGTGCATCTCTCTTGGTTTTATAAACCCATTTGAGTCCTATTGCCTTTTGGTCAGCTGGCAATGTGGTAAGAGTCCATGTGTTGTTTTTGTTGATTGAATCTAATTCAATTTCCATGGCTTCAATCCACTTCTCATCTTTTGATGCTTCCTTGTAATTTCGAGGTTCTTCTTCTGTGAAGAATAAGCTAGGTGCTTCTACTTCGTGTGTTTCTTGATAGATATCCGTTATGTTTCTTAAACCTCGTATTGGTGTATCATCAACTCTTTGATCTGTGCTCTCTAATGAGCTAAAAGTAGCTTCATCTTCAGTGTCTGAGTTAGGGTTGTATGTGTATGTGGCTGGTGTGATTGGTGATGCTGGATCCGGTATTGGTTCTGGTATTTGATCCGGCATTGGATACGTATCATCATCATTTTCTATGTTGACTGGTGTAGCATTTTCTTTGTCAACTTCCCCTTCCACAAAACTAGCCCAAAATGTGTCTTGTGTGCTCGTATCCTCTTCATTCTCATTCCAATTCCACGGTTTTGTTTCCATAAACTTTACATCCCTACTAACATGTTTCTTCTTTCCTATAGGATCATATAGTCTACAGGCTTTTGATCCTTCCTCTACTCCTAAATAAACCATCGGTATGCTTCTGTCATCCAACTTCTTCAAATGAGGGATTGTTATCTTAGCATAAGCTGTGCATCCGAATATTCTAAGGTTTTCCAAGTTCGGTTTTCTGTTGTAGAGTGCTTCATATGGTGTTTTATCTTCCAAAGCTCGTTTAGGTACCCTATTTAGTATGTAAATGGCGTGTTTGACTGCTTCCGCCCAAAAAGTTAAGGGTAACTTCATCGCTTTCATCATACTCCTAGTAGTTGATAACACTGTTCTATTCTTTCTTTCAACTACTCCATTTTGTTGCGGTGAGTATGGTGCTGTTAACTGTCTTGCTATTCCGTTTTCCTTACAGTACTTAGTGAATTCATTTGATGTAAATTCACCTCCTCTATCTGTTCTTAGCATTCTTAACTTCAATCTAAACTCCATTTCAATCTTCTGCTTAAATTCCATAAATGTGTTGAACGCCTGATCTTTCGATGTAAGAAAGTAAGTCCACATGAAACGTGTACAGTCATCTACTAATAAGAAGATGAGCTTCTTTCCTGAATGTGTGGCTGGACTTATGGGACCACAGAGATCTCCATAAACTAAGTCCAATGGGTTCTTAGATCTGAATTTAGCTTGATTCGGAAATGGTGTTCTACTATGTTTACCTAATAAACATGCATCACAGACTTGTCCTACATGGTTTATCCTTGGTATTCCTTCCACTAGACCCTTTCTTGTCATCTTGTTGATGTCGTCAAAGTTCAGATGACCTAATCTAGCATGCCATAACCATGCTTGGCTATCTACATTTGCTAAGAGACATATAGGTGTCTCTATTTGCAGTCTAATACTGTAAAGTCTATTCTTCGACCTTTCTACCTTCATCAACAACTTCCTATTCTTATCATACAAAGTCAGCTTGTTTCCATCCATGATGATCTTACAACCTATCTCAGTAAGTTGTCCTAGACTAAGTATGTTGCTTTTGAGGTTCGGAATATAGTAAACATCTGAAACTATCTTTTGCTCCTTGTTTCTACATCCTAGTAATATGGAACCTCTACCCTTTATTTCTACATGTGATCCATCTCCAAAACGAACGCGTCCAATGATGCTTTCGTCTATATACTTAAAATGACTCTTAGTTCCTGTCATATGGTTACTTGCACCATTATCTAAATACCATATGCTAGCATCTGTTGTAGCATACTTTCCGGGTTGTGTTTGTCCTTCATTTAACAATACTTCTTCATGTGTAGTCATTAATAGTGATGGTTCATCATCTTCAAAGACAAGGTTTGATTGTTCCTGAGTTGTTGATGGACTTCTACATTCTCTTTTAAAGTGTCCATGTCTCCCGCAATTGAAACATTTCACTTTCTTCTTATTCCACTCACCTCTATATTTATTGGGCTTGTCGTTGTGAGTTGAATTTTCTCCATTCGAGTTATCTCTATTTCCTTTATTCTGCCAGTTTCCTCGTGAGTAGTTTGATCTACCCCTATTCTAGTTGAAACGTTTCTTATATCTAGAGTGTTCGCCTTGTGCGAATAATAGGTTATCCTGGCTTTCTACTTGTCCTCCCTTTCTGAGTTTTATCCTTTCCTCGAATGCCTTAAGTTTTCCAACGATCTCATCTAAAGTGATGCTATTTAGATCATTCGTTTGTTCTATGGATGCTACTATCTGAATGAATCTATCTGGTGTGGAGTCTAATAGTTTTCGTACTAAAAGTGATTCATCCAAGGTTTTTCCTAATTCTTTAGCCTTCGTGGCATAACTATTCAGTTTGTTTGTAAATGCATCCACCGTATCATCTTCCTTCATCTGAAGTGCGTTAAATCCAATCATCAATGATTGTAATCGTGCTTGTTGCACTCTTTCTTCTCCAACGTGTCTCCTTTTTAACGATTCCCACAATTCATTAGCAGTTTTACAACTTGCTACTTGTAAAATCACATCTTCGGTCAGTGCTTGATATAGGAAAGCTAATGTTGCCTTATCCTTCTTATCATCTACTTGCGTATTTTCCTTAGTTTCTATCGTTTCCCATAACCCTCGTGCCTCAAGTATAACCCTAATTTGTATAGTCCAAACAGTGTTGCTTGTGGTTTTAAGTTTAGGGCATTGATATTGTGCGATAGGTGTCACGGGTTTTGGTGTAGTGTTTGTATCGTCACCGGCCATCTTAAATGAGTTTACAATCTTCACGATCTAATCGTATGGGAATTCTAACCAATATGGTAAACTTACTACTACGGGAACAGAAATAGTTATCCGGGAATCCTAGTAATACGGGATCAGTATATAGTTCACGGGATTTCCTAATAGTATGAAATAGGTATGTATACTATAAACGTATAAATGAAATCCAAACAATGATTATGTGACCTCGTATGTTGTGTTAAAACACAATCGCGTTCCCACTTGTGTGTCGATACTTTGAGTTATATCAACCACGTACTTTTCTTTCCTCGTCTCCTTTCAAATTCAATTCGGTTGTATTGATATTGAAGCAATATATCAACCAAACGTCACGTTGTTCTTTCCTTTTCTTCTCGACTTGGTTTCTACTACGTGCCTACGACCCTTGTTATGTCTCGGCTATCCTCCAAATCCACCCTAAGTGTTTTTTGGCCACGATCAACTTCGAATTGTTGTCGTTGTTTCCTTTTGTTCCAAGTCCCTCGCAAATGAGTCTCGGTATATTTTTTTACCGAAGCAAATAAATTTGCTTTTCCTTTTCTCCTTTCAATACCCCTCGGTATTCACCAACGTCTAAACAAAAGTGAATTTTGTTTGTCGTTCCTGCTGTTGCTTGTCTCCTACGTCTCGTTGTTTCCGCAATACTCTTCTCGTTCTTTTCTTTTCTTTTTTTGTCCACACCGTATCTCAACAACCTTAATACCCTTTCGGTATTCCTTCACAGCGAGTGATCAATTCGCTCTTTTCTTTCAAATTTTGTTGTTGTTCTTGTATTGCCAACGTCCTATCAATCCTTGAATTGTTTTGTTATACCGGTATCTTTCAAATTTCCAAGCAACGCTTTTCAATGTTTTTGCGCTTCCTTTTCTTTCTTGTGTATCTCGGTAAAGATACACAATCCTTTTCGACGTCCTTCCTTTTCCCTTGTTGCGTTGTAGTGAACCAACAAGTGCGTTCTTGTTGTCGTTAACAAGAAATTCTTCTAAACAAATTTGTTTCTTCCTTTTTCTGGTTTTGTTGCCGCGTACAAATGATCACAACAAAACAAGGCACCACTTCGTGTTCGGTGTCCTTCCTGTTTGCAAATTTCGACACAAAGAAAGTTGTATACGACTTTCTTATGTCCCTAAGTTATCTAGGCAACCTCTTCTTACGTTAACAAGGTTCAAGAGTGTTGCGTTGTCCCTGAAAAAGATTTCAGCGTGGGGTTTTTTTGTTTCTGTTTTGGTTTTCTGTTTTATGTGTCTCGTTACCAAGGTTTCTGGTTTCTGTTTGATGGTGTAACGAGAGTGGTACAAACAAGGCTCTTGATGCCAAATGTTGTCCCAAGTGTTCGGATCTTTGGTTGAGTCAAATATGATTTGCAAACGATAAACAAACTAGATAACTTATATTATTTGTCTAACCGGTAAATGTTACAAAGTATTAAGTATATATAGTATTCCAATCGGTATGAATGAACCGACATGTCCTTTCACTAAATCCTACAGATTTCTAACAATATTAACTAACTAGCGGTTGTAGAGTTTCGTTTCTACAAGTTTGGTCCTTCAAGTTTCCTTCAAAGCTATATCGAGATTATCTTTGGTTCACACATGTTGCAGCGTAATTAAAAAAAAAAAAAAAAAAAAAAAAAAAAAAACGGTTCTAACATAGTATTAAAGACATTTAAAGACATTTATGCCTTACAAAGAACCATTTATCGACACTAAATGATAAAGGATAAATAAATGAAAGAACGATGGAAACATGAGTTGCTTTAGTAAGGTAACTCGACGCAAAACACAACATATTTGCCATTTTTTTTATCATGACCAAACTGCAAGAAAAGCCATTAATCCAGCCCCGAGGAACAATGAAATATAAGACACCACTTGAAGCTTACCATTGCGTCTCATCTTCTTGCTCATGAAATCAGCAGCAATAAGATCAACCAAAGCCATATAAACCAAAATCCCCGCAGATATGGAATCGAGTATGCCTTCAACAACTAGAGCTCGGGGGCTATTGGGGTTATAAAATGAGGAGATAATCATGCCTATACCAACCCCAAGAGGAGTCGTTATAGCAAAAAAACATGCCATTATAGTCGAATGTAGGGACCCGAGCTTTGCTAGGGCGATACACCCGCCTAGTGCAAACCCTTCAAAAAACTGATGAAATGATAATGCCCCGAGCAAGGGTCTTATTGTACACGGGCTTTGTGAAACGCCTAGCGATAGTCCAATCATGATGGAATGTGATACGACTCCAAGTTCCAACACCTAAAGGTAGATTTAATTTATAAGAAACAAATGATTTTCAACAAGAGATATCTTTTGGAAAATGAGCTATGTTTGGATAAATTATGTAACTGAGATCTAGTAACTAAGTTCTTAAGGGAATGTTATAAGAGTGTCCAGAATTTTCTTATATGAGTGCTTATCTGCTTATCTTTAAAACATATAAACAGTTTTAAGTGTTTGGAAGAAACAAATTATCTGATTATTTTAGAGTAACTAAGCACTTTAAAATAATTCAGCATATGTCAGCGTGTTTTATTTTGAGTGGATAAGCAGTTTAATATAAGCAATCCCATACACCCTAATTATAAAACCCAAATCAACCAATTTATAAGTAAATAAGTCGTAATTTAAAGTTCTACTACAAGTCCAAAGTTGCTTAATTACATACTATAGTATTCCTTTTGCACAAAAAGACCGTTATTTCGGAAGTTAGATCACTTTTAAGCCCATATCATACCTGTGAAACTACAATATGTCGAACACCACTCTCATCATCATCACCGAAACCATGTGAATGCATTCCCACAATGTGAATCTCACCTTCTTCAGCTTCACCAAAGACCCTCTCATTCACTGCCCCCGGAACTATCAGAGATTCAGATTCACAACCAGCGGAGTCATCTTGAACATCTCGGATTTTCCTCACTTGTTTACTTTCATAATATTGAGTACTAATAACTTCAACAAGCAAGGTGACCAAAGCACCCATCATTGCTATAAACCCCGAAAAGGGGAAGCGGGACCACGGGGTTTCAGGGAGACAGGAGTTTGTTAATGACTCTGTAGCTTCTGGTAACATGTGCACGAATCCTGTTGCTAAGATGACACCAGCAGCGAAGGCTTTGGTGGCTAAAAAAAGACTGGATTCGGTTTTGAGGAGACGCCAGTTTTTCCCAATAAATGGGATAGCTACACCAATGATTCCAGTAAGAAGAATGGTTGCAATGGCAACAAATTTAAGAATGAGAGCGGTTTTATCATCACGGCATGGTTCAGCCTCGATTGAGTCGCAACTACTGGTTGACATGGATTCAGAAAAGTTCCTGAAAAAAGATCCTTTTGAGATCCAAAAGAGTTGGTAACTAAATAAGCATTGACGGGTATTTGGGATTACTTATTGCTATTGCTTACACCATTCTAAAAAACTCTCTGCTTTTTAGGGTGCTTGGGAAACTTATCAAAATGGCTTATCATCTGATTTTTAGGGTGCACTGAAATAAGCTTTATATTTGAACAAGCAAGTTGAAAACTGCGAATTCAAATTAGTTTCATTATAACTTATAGTAAGAAACAGTATGCCGATAATGATTCTTAATAAGCCATCACAAACACCCCTTTAATAAATCAGGCGCCTTTCTCAACTAAAAATGTATCATAACTTAATGCATTACCAAGCTTGAACGCTTAAAAACCAATCATACATATTCAATCATAACCAGTAACATGGATCATTCAATCCTTATGTTTGCTAGTAATAGACGATGATTCTGATTCGTTGCTTATACGATCATGCGTCACATATTTAGTTTTGGATAATTTTACATTCAAATTTTGCAAAACAAACCAAGATATCTTATTGTCACAACTTAAAGTAGCTCCATATCCTAAGGGGGTCGAGCTTAGATAATTTTCCGAGCTGAGCTAGTTCATAACTTAAATTACCACTAATTTTATACATAATCCAAACTATCATAAAGGGTTATCGAATTAGTTAATTACCTGGTGAAATCCAAACTTGCTCTGAAATATTAAATAAAGGGTAGAACTCCTGAATGAAAATCCAACAAACGCAATTAAAATTCAACTTGTTTATATATAAAAAGCTTGTAAATAAATAACAAAATCAAGACAGATGGAAACCTGAAACAAAGACATGATGAGTTTACGTGTTTAAGTTTCAGATTAGAAATTTAAGGAAATGTTGATGGATGATAGTATTCCAGTTGCACACGATATGTAGATTGGAAAGATGCTTGTGTAATAAAATGTCGTCATAGTTTCACTAGTGAACAATGTTTATGCAGATTTCGTGTACAAAGAGTCCTGAGAATTTGACAAAGTTGTGTCGACACCATATGTAATTCTGTCTCCTGTAGGTTTCTTTCTATATATACTATTTGATTGATTTGCAATCAAGGTCCTTCAGGTTTGGCTATCAAGTTGATTTCAGAAAGTTTTATTGAGTCATATTCTAGATTAGATTCCTTATATAGATGTTGGAATATATCTCCTTTTGAAAAAAATAAAATCATTAGAAACTTGAACTACAATCTAAATGAAATGTCATTAGTGAAGCGTTCATGTGATAACTCTTATTTTGGTGAGAACGTGAGAAGTAATCATAGCCACCAATTTTATTTTTCTTTAGCTTTGATCTTATGGCTAATATTATTTAACCAATTTTTCTAAAAATTTTCAAAAAAATTTCAAAAAATTTTCACATGAAAAAAAAATTTCCGAAATTTTATTACCGATTTTTTTTTCAATTTTTTTTTTGTCAAATGTGAAAAAATATTTCAATTTTCGATTTTTTTTCCAAATTTCTTTTTTCAAATTTTTTGTTTTCTAAATTTTTTTCCCGTCACATGTGAAAAAATTCACATCTGAAAATTTTTCAAAATTTTTTGATTTTTTTTTTAATTCTTCGAATTTTTTTTGAAATTTGTTTGGAAATTTTCAAAAAATTAGTTAACTAATATTAGCCATTAGATCAAAATTAAAGAAGAATAAATAGGTGTCTAAGATTAGTTTTCACATTCTCACCAAATTTAGAGTTCTCACTTGAATGTGCCCCACATTATTCTCCGTTATACTTATTTATAAATTGTGTTGACACCATGTGTATATATGTAAGGTTGATTTTTATTTTTTATTTATAGGTTTATTATTTTTTTTTTTGAAATATTGAAAGGCTCATGTAATATGTTTTACAAACAAGTCTTAAAGCGATAACGAGTGTTTGAGTACAATTATAATACACCCAATAGCATTGTATGTTGATAAAAGCAACAAGCAAACTTGAATGATTTAACGAAGTTACAAAATTGAAGTATAGCAAACTAAATATCCCGGTGTTTATATGGAGATGATGAATTTGTGTTTTTCATAAGTCAACTTTTTCAGATACTATTTGTCAATCTTTTCGGAATTGAAGTAAGAGAAAGTTTAAGTTTAACATGTGTACGTTTCTCTATTGACAAATTTACTAATTTATTAGGGTGCGTTTGGCAGCAAGAATTATGGGAGATTATGAGAGCTAAAGATTATTTTTAAAAAAAATAAGCTCTCATCTAAAAAGTAGCCTTGTTTGGCTGCGCAAGATTGTTGAAACTCTAGCAAAATAATCTCCAAAAAAAGAAAGCTCCTCACAGGAACTTTTCAGAAAATCTTGGAGATTATAATTTTCAGCACCAGCACCAGCACCAGTACCAGCACCTGCACCAGCACCAGCACTTTTTGCCAAACACACCCTAATTAAATTCCATGCTTAAAAATTCACATATTCTCATGTCAACATTAAACGTAAAAAAATATATGATAGTTTTTTGCTAGGGTTAAAAAGGTTTATCTCACATATTATTAAGGTTAACAATTATTTATTAATTTTTTTAGAGTAAATTACACCGTTCGTCCCTGTGGTTTGGGGGAAATTGCAAGTTCAGTCCCTATTTTTTTTTTTTGCTTTTTTAGTCCCTAGAAAGTTTAAAACGCACGCTGCTGGTCCCTATCGTTAACGCCAATTATCTTTTTCGTTAGCATGTGGCAAAGTTAGTCCATTAACCAAACAAGCGTTTGCAAAGTTAGTCCTTTAACTAACGGCCGTTCTATTTTTCATTTTTGATCCTTGTGATTATTATTATTATTCAAAAAAAATTCAAAAAAACTTATAAAATTTCTAAAAAATTTATAAAAATTCAAAAAAATTTATAAAAATTCAAAAAAT
This sequence comes from Artemisia tridentata subsp. tridentata, assembly GCA_021014915.2. Classification (NCBI taxonomy): domain Eukaryota; kingdom Viridiplantae; phylum Streptophyta; class Magnoliopsida; order Asterales; family Asteraceae; genus Artemisia; species Artemisia tridentata. The sequence continues at coordinate 437,241,643 of CP139507.1, read as the reverse complement.
TTGTAAAAATTCAAAAAAACTTATAAAAATTATAAAAATTTATTAAAATTCCAAAAAACTTATAAAAATTCGTTTTCATATGTTTTTGTCCGTTTTTCTTACGTTTTTGTCTGTTTTTCTTACGTTTTTTCCGTTTTTGTCCGTTTTTCTTACGTTTTTGTCCGTTTTTCTTAGGTTTTTTTTGTTTTTGTCCGTTTTTATCCGTTTTGTCCTTTTGTTCGTTTTTTTCGTTTTTATCCGTTTTTGTCCGTTTTTCTTACGTTTTTTCCGTTTTTGTCCGTTTTTATCCGTTTTTCTTACGTTTTTTCCGTTATTGTCCGTTTTTTTATGCGTTTTTGTCCGTTTTTGTCCGTTTTTCATACGTTTTTTTTTCGTTTTTTCTTACGTTTTTCCGTTTTCGTCCGTTTTTATTCCGTTTTTTCTTACTTTGTTTTTCTTTTTTTTTTTTCCGTTTTTGTCCGTTTTTTATCCGTTTTTCTTACGTTTTTGTCCGTTTTTCTTACGTTTTTTCCGTTTTTGTCCGTTTTTCTTACGTTTTTGTCCATTTTTCTTACGTTTTTTTTTCCGTTTTTGTCCGTTTTTCTTACGTTTTTTCCGTTTTTATCCGTTTTTATTACGTTTTTGTCCGTTTTTCTTACGTTTTTTCCGTTTTTGTCCGTTTTTATCCGCTTTTCTTACGTTTTTGTCCGTTTTTCTTATTTTGAATCTTTTTTTTTTTTCGAATTTTGAATTTTTTTAATTTTTTATTTTTTAAATTTGGTCAAAAAAAAATCAGACAAAAATATTGAATTTTTTTATTTTTATTTTTTTAAATTCGGACAAAAAATTTTTTAATTTTTTTATTTTTTTATATTATTATAAAAAATTTGGAAAAAAAAAAAAAACGGACAATAAAAAATCGGACAAAAAAAAAAATTGGAAAAAAAAAAAGACAAAAACGGAAAAAAACGGATAAAACGGAAAAAACTAAGAAAAACGGACAAAAACTAAGAAAAGGACAAAAAAAAAAACGAAAAAAAAACGACAAAAAACAGAAAAAAGTAAGAAAAACGGATAAAAAACGGAAAAAAAAAGAAAAAAGAAAAACGGAAAAATAAGAAAACGGAAAAAAACGGAAAAAACGAAAAAAAATAACGGACAAAAACGGAAAAAACGAAAAAAAAAAAAAAAAAAAAAAAACGAAAAGACAGAAAACGGATAAAAACGGACAAAAACGAAAAAAACGTAAGAAAAACGGACAGAAACGTAAGAAAAACGGACAAAAACGGAAAAAAACGTAAGAAAAACGGACAAAAACGTAAGAAAAACGGATAAAAAACGGAAAAAACGTAAGAAAAACGGATAAAAACGGACAAAAACGGAAAAAACGTAAGAAAAACAGACAAAAACGTAAGAAAAACGGATAAAAACAGACAAAAACGTAAGAAAAACAGACAAAAACATAAGAAAAACGGACAAAAACGAATTTTTATAAGTTTTTTGAATTTTAATAAATTTTTATAAATTTTTCTAATTTTTCTAATTTTTATAAGTTTTTTTGAATTTTTATAAATTTTTCAAATTTTTTCGAATTTTTCTAATTTTTAAAAAAATTTTGAATTTTTATAAATTTTTCTAATTTTTATAAGTTTTTTCGAATTTTTATAAATTTTTCTAATTTTTATAAGTTTTTTTGAATTTTTATAATTTTTTTGAATTTTTATAAATTTTTTTGAATTTTTATAAATTTTTCGAATTTTTATAAATTTTTTTGAATTTTTATAAGTTTTTTTGAATTTTTTTTGAATAATAATAATAATCACAAGGATCAAAAATGAAAAATAGAACGGCCGTTAGTTAAAGGACTAACTTTGCAAACGCTTGTTTGGTTAATGGACTAACTTTGCCACATGCTAACGAAAAAGATACCTGGTGTTAACGATAGGGACCAGCAGCGTGCGTTTTAAACTTTCTAGGGACTAAAAAAGCAAAAAAAAAAAAATAGGGACTGAACTTGCAAGTGACCCCAAACCACAGGGACGAACGGTGTAATTTACTCTGTTTTTTATATAATCATTAGAAGCTTTGACGTGTTATGTTTACAACCAAATTACATGTTAAAAGTTCCACATGTCAATATTAAAATGGCTTAAGTGTCATTATTAATAAAGACTTGTGAAAAATGGCTTCTTTTTAATATATGGTTTGATGAGACTTGTAAAAGGTGGCTTCCTTATAAAAAAAAAAAAAAAAAAACGTGACAGATAGTGAAGCGTTATATGATATCTCTTATTACTTGAAATATTTTTTTAACTTGTATCATGGTGGCACAAGTTTATAATTGTCTAATAAAGACAAATGTTTCTTTAAATAGCTTACTTTTCATATAGAACATGGGTAATTTACTAATTTTGGTAAACATCAAAAATTTAAAAAATTATTAATACAACGAACATGAGAATATTGTAATTTGAATTCATTTAACGCCTCTTAACCTGTATCACCGTGTCACAAGTTAGAAATTCCCTTACTGGAAATTGGACACAATCCGAAGTAATAATAGTAGAGTAAACGCAATACCATAGAAAATTGGTACACTGAATGAATGTTTTTCTAGCACGATAGCCCGTTATAATAAACAATTCTACTTTGGGCAGATTTGCCGAAATTCTTGAAATTCAAAACTGACAAGAAAATTATTGCAAAAGTAGAGCTACCACGATCATGTTTTTTTATTGCAAACGAGGTTTTAAGACCGCGTTTCGCGGCGGGATGTTTGAATATAAAGTTATTGATTTGCGTGTTCGACAATTGTGTAATAGATCTGAATGTTATTGATGTGTGTCGAGAGTGCAAGTTTTAAATTTATAAACACGATCTACCAATGATTCAAGCAAAACACATACGAGCAAGTATGCTCGTCCGTGTGTAGCAAGAGGTGATATGGTAATTCGAGGTCGTTCACAAGGATTTGTTTAGTTTTTATGTAACGTGAGTTTGATTATAACAAAGACTTAGTAATGATTCTAAAGCAAGCAAATAATGATGATGATGTAAATTCAATATATTAAAAACTACACTTGCCTAGACTAGTTTTCACAATTCCCTTGATATGATTATGACAATGGTTCAAATCGATTATGATCAATAAATTATGTGGTGCTCTAATTTGATTAGTTGGTGTACTAATCCTCTTATTTTCAACACTTTCAATTCTCGTCAAGATTTTAAGATGACAAAAACAATATTAAGTTTTGATCAAACAAGACTAACACAATTTAATCACTTGATTCGCTATCGTTTCACAAGTAATTGACAACTACACTTTTAGTTTTCTAAGTTTAACCAAGTTACATATGAAATGGTCAATACATAAGGTAACACCTTCATAGACAAAGGTTTACAATTGATTAAATAACAATGTCTCTTTCGACCTATTACACCATTAATAATCAACCAAACTTGATAACTCTTTTGTTTATGAAAACTTTGAAAGCATAATTCGATCTTAGTATTAGCTTTTCATTGAATTAGAATCATAGAGTCATAATCGATCAACATTCATGTAACAAACATCATCTAGGCAAGTGCACAAGGCACTTAGCCGCTCATGGCAAACAAAGTAATAATCACAGAAGTTATATCACTTGAAAACATGATTAAAGAGTCTTACAAAAGTTGTAATGATGATTACAAGACTTAGGAACAATTATGAGGTGATCAACAATGATTCCTTTGATGATTACAAATTTTATGGTTAAAAGTTGTGTTTGTTATAGATTATACGACTTGGTTAGTGAAGCTTTCATTGTTCTTCAGTATTTCTTGGTTTTAAGTTTGAACTTTTTGTGTTCAACATTATTAGATCGTGAAAAACTATAACCGATTGAGTGAGATTTGGTGTTTTAGATCTTCATCATTGTTTATTACTTGTTATTATTGTATAAGAATAGTTGGTAAGAGTTGGTAAAAGTGGATAGATCTAACAGGGGGTGAATTATTGGATAAGAGTGAAAAAGTCAAGAGTTGGTAAAAGTTGGTAGACTTTTCGAATTTGCTGTCTTTCGCAAATCATCAGACTTTCGCAATTCGTGTGTCCTTTCGCATTTCAAGGTTTTCGAAATTGGATAGTCTTTTCGCAATTGGTGTGTTTCGCAATTGGAAGAGTTCTTTCGAAATTGGGCAACCTTTCGCAATTCACCATTTTTCGCAATTCAAGCAATCTTTCGCCATTGGTCCTTCCTTTCGCAATTGCAAGAATTTTTTTGCGGGAAAATTTGAGTAAAATTTAATTTGGAGGAGTGACTTAACGGACAATTTTTACGCGAAATTCAAATTCTGATACAATAGTGAAAATTTTGGCCCAAAATTCAAATTTTTAGGTCAAAATTCGAATTTTTTCGGTGGAATTTGGCATAAATTTTTTTAAACTCAAATTTTTCCAGCATCCTTATAATTGCATTTTATGGAAGATTTCACACCAAAATCACAAATGATATTACTGGCTTACACCTTCAACATCACCACGTATAGCCGAAAAGATCCTGATCAAGATTCACAATCAAATGACAATGGCTAAATTATCAACTGCGACTACAAGGATGATTCATTATTACTTATTTGAAGTTGAAGTGGAATATCACGGGTACGTGTACTTAGTATCTTGAAGATATCGGGGTTGGTTGGATGCATGATTCTTCGAGATCCTTGTTTGGGCACTCATGGGAATAGTGATTAAGTCTTGGGTTATCTAGTTTTCATAGGTCAAGGGGTGGATGGACGAAGACCTAGTTAACTATCACTTAAAGGAGATACGTTGTAGTACTCAGTGTCACACAAAGATGTGGATAATTCGAGAGAGGTTCATTTACAGTTAAGGAATGATGGATGGGTATATGAAACGTCCTATGCTTTAAGGAGTTACGTTGTAGTGCTCAGTATAGGTTCTTAGTCACACTACCGTGCAAGTTTAAGTCACAAGTCTGGGTTATTTTACTTCAGTCTCAAGTTCGTCATAGTGGGTTTTCTCAATCAGTAGTCACTACAAACAACCGTTGTTTTTTATACAGGAGGTTGATAAAGAGTTAGACATTATAGATGGTATTATTAGTAGATTGGGCTTATCTACATCTTCTCACGGACTATATGAAGTGCTTCCAGTTAATACTTCACGTGCACATAAGTATGCTGATTTCGATAAATCGTAACCAGCAGGGGAGAGAAATAGGTAAAACTTGTTACTTTGGTTTTATCATTTCATGTGTACGTTACGGACTACTTTCTCATATGAAAGATAACTGGGATGCATTTGGTGAGATGAAGATGTTGATAATGTAATCCCCCGAGCGGACAAATTTGAAGAATGGCAATCATCTGAAGGGTTGTCAGTTTGGGGGAGAGCACTAATTAGGGTAGAGTGAAATGGTCATAATTAAACCCTAATTAGATTTGCTCACATGGTTCGTCTGCAAGTAAAGAAATGGCAGCTGAGAAGATTCTGCAAGCCGAACGAAGTAATGAAGTTTGAAGATCATTCTCATGTTTTGTATTGAATTTTACTTGTAGGGAACGTTGTAAGCAATTCCCGTATGACATCACTTTGGGGAGAGATTGTTTGCCATAAAGTTTTGTCATTTTTGGGAATTGCAATAGCATTTAAGTACAAGGGCTAGTTTAGACAATAGGGCTAAGTTAGACTTGTATTGTTGTAATAAATACCTTCCTAGTCACAACTAGGAAGGTGGGATTCACATGTTACTTGGAGGTGTGTATGTTTTCTTTACTCTCTCTCTATAGAAAACATATACACCTCCCCTAATCAATAAACTAGTTCCACCATGTTTAATCTTTATTTCGTGTTTCCCAACCTCCTCATCGTGTTCTTGGTCTCTACAGAGAAATTTGGTATATGAGTATGTCTTTTCTCTCTAGCCAATGCTTCTAATTAATAGAAAACTACTCCTTGGCCAACAAGCAAGTTTCTCGGGCACCAAGTGTCATAAAATTCTAGACTTGAAGTAAATGAAGCATAATGACAACCCACATGAAGAGTTAGATCATTAAAAGTAGTCATTAAATGTGCCAGGAGTTGCAGCAACCCAAGGTTGAAGTCTCAACCTGAGGTTCAGATTCCAGCCCAAGGTTTGGAGTAAGGTTGGCATGGCAGTTTTGAACCTTGGGTTGAACTTAAGTCTTAGTTGTATTTCTTGAACCTTTGGTAGAGGAAGCAAGCCATAATTCATAGCAAACTTTGCATGTAACTTCTCATTCATTTCATCAACACTTGTTCTTTTCTTGAGCTCGGAAATCTTTGTAACATGATTCTTTATCTTTGATGATCTTCCCGAGGTCTTTATTATGGGTAGAATCTTTCGTTGTGCATAAGCTCTTGATTTAGAGACTTTTCCCCATCTTTCAAGCTATTCCCTTGGACTTGATTGTACCTGAACCTTAATATATCTTTTGTACCTTTTTCGCATAATATGTTCACAAACACAACCAAATACAATGCACAAACATAGAAATAACGCGACTAAAACATGTACGAAATAAGCGTTATCAAATCCCCCCACACTTACACTTTGCTTGCCCTCAAGCAAATCTAGCTTTTAAAAATAAATCCACATGATATAAATGAGAATGATTCTAAAAAATGAGATGCAAATCCATCAAGTACAAGTACGAGATAAGATCCATCTTTTTAAGCTTTATAAGTGAAAAGTCGAGATGTTTGACAATACCTTATGATTCTCTTGCTTGATAACATGTTAAAACACCTCACAAAAAAGGAATGAAGTATAATTCACTCAACACTCATTTATTTAGTGGGTGAGTATATAAGAAAATCACACTCATCGCTCAGTCATGATCTAAATATTACCTTAAGCTTGTACAAGAAACAAAACTCCACCGACGTGGCGTAAGCACCAAGTGTAAACATCTAAGAGGACTTTTATTCAGGTTAAAGGGTAATATGGGGTTTATGTTTAGATATCTCTTGTAAAAACATACTAGATCGCTAGCGCGAATTCTTGATTTACTCAAACAACGGATGATCACTAAAGTAAAATACCTTAGATCGCTGGCGCGTTATTCGATCACTCAAGAACCGGATGGTCACTAGAATATTCGCACAATTGATATCTTCACAAAATTAAAAAGGTAGGGATAAGGAATGGGATATACTTATGAGAGGTGTAAAAAAAACTTTACAAATAGTCAAAGCCTTCAACCAATTGCTACTAGCCACGTCAACCTCTTTCACATGAACTTGAGAATTGATCCTTGATCGATATCATACTTGCTAGGATCCTGGACACACGATTAAGGTGGTTAAACCTTGTAACTTTGTGTGTATGATATGTTGTGTTAAAATGATTAAGTGCGCGGAATTCACTCAACCAAACTTAGAAGGTTGTGTATGTTATGGAAATGGAATTGTTATGTTTGTTAGTTAGCAATGAACACATAAAGATTATCACCAAATGATTCAATATTATTAAAGATAATAATACGAGTGACCTTGAAATATCACTAGGGTTACAACCTTGAATCTTAAGTTTTTATCACTTGTGATATATTTTGTGTTTGTTCTTATCTAACAGTTATATGTTCTTCAATAACATATGCATGTACTAACTTAAAATGCTCTAACGTCCTACACTAATATCACAACTAAGATCTCTTTTATAGTCAAAAGATCTTTACATATTGCTTAAAGTCTTGGCCGACTTACTTTGTTAACTTATCCTATTTGAGTGTCAGTACATCAGATACAACATGTATCTATGTATACAACTTGTTAACTAAGCACATGGGGTAAGATATTATCTACCGTATATTGTTGACCAAAATACAATAAATATCTTTTTGATCTTATCCTTTCATCAGCAGAGTGTTCACTATCAGCAGGAACAACCTATCGCTATCAGCAGAATCCATCAGCAGAATGCTAAGCCTATCAGCAAAGTCATTTATCACTATCAGCAGAGTGAAATGTTCTATCAGCAGAATCAACATTATCAGCAGAAACCATTTTGCACTAGCAGCAGAATTACACTTAGAGTATTTCTTGGATTAGAACCCGATATTAGACATCTTGAATATTTAATTCCCAACAATCCTCCCCTAAACATGTGAATCCTTTCAAACATGTTTATGAATTAAATCTTGGATTGAAGATCTTTCAAACACTTATGTTCTTCAAGATTGAATATCTTCTCAGTAATTCATCTACTTTGCTCTTCTTTGACTTTAGCAATATCAAAACATATTGAACCAATCTTGGACTAAAAGATGGTGCAATTTCCTTGGATGGAGGAATTATAAGAGGCAATGATGCTGTGTATCTTGGATGCTTGTTTCAACAAGTGAAATCATCTAACCAGCATGTCTTTGAAGTGAAATTGAAACTTTTCTTCGTTTGATCTAGATAGAACTTTCTCCTTTGGAATGTTCTTGTCATTTTCAACCTCTTCATCATCTTGTATGCTCTTGTCTTCTCCTTCCTTATATTCGATTATCTTCCTTTTCTGGGCCATTATTTCCTCCCCTGAGATTGTTACCTCCCCTAAAGCAAATAACTTTTGTTTCCTCCCCTTGTTTGAAAGATCTCACTATGTACTTTTAAATCTTTCCTTATCATCTGATACAACATTTAGAACTTGTTGTCAGACAATATTGTACATGAAGCCATCAATTCCTTAAGAGTTTAAGTTACTGCCCTCATCACTTCTAGGTGTGTTAACTCCTATGAGAGGTGAATCAGTGGACATTTCGATTCATGATCCATCAATGGATGGTTTTTGTGAATCCTTGAAAATCCTTTTAAGAAATCATTTAACTTAGTAGTATGTTCATGATTTTAGAATTGAAAAATCATACTACTTTCAACCATTTTGAAGGAATCAAGTGTATAACAGACACTTAATTAGCATTTCGGTTTAAAGCAACCTCTGGTTGTGTGAGAACCAATGTTTTTCAGTTATAAATAACTGCCTGTGTGCAGATAAACTCATTCAAAGAGCTTTCCTGACAGGGTTTCCAGCTCATAGTAATTGTTGCCTCTAACACAAGTGTTAAATTCACTTTTACTAGCTGTTCTTTCTATCAGATGTCCTCAGACTTGCACATTATACTTAAAAGTATAAAATGATAGAAAGTGAGTTGCATCAGTTACTATCTGATCAACTAAGTCATCAATTCAATGTGAAATGTCATAACTAGATTTCAAGAAAGAAGTTTTAAGGAGCTTTAAAGTCCCAAACTCAGTCCATCATAAACCTATTATGGTCAGCAGCTAATATCTCAATTCTGCTGTTTTCATTTCACTTGAAAACATCCTTTGTGTTTGATCCGTGCTAAATAGATATATAAATATTATGCAACGACGGAGACAAGTGAATAAATACAAATCACCCCTTTGTGAAAAAGGATACTTGCAAAAACTCACGTTTGTGTGTGTAGTGTGAAACCAGGTAAGTGATTACCCGGATCGTTTCCCAACGAGGATGGAATGGGCAAATTGCTTAAGTTTTGGATTAGAGTGACTGATGATTAGATATGAGATTTTTGATTTTTTTAATTCTATTTGATATATGAAAAACAAATATACAAAAGAAAATTAAACGCGAATTAAATAAACTAAAAACGCGTAACGAGAAATCTAAAACGGGACTAAAAAGTGAAATATTAGAAAACTAATCCTACAAGTGTAAAATTATTTTTCCTAGGTTCTATTTAAGAAAAGAAAATTTTAGAAATTAAATTTATATTTTTAATTATTATTAATTATTTATTATTTAATTACTTTTTAAACTATTTTAATTTATAATAAATACTAAATGAACAAAGAAAAATCTAAAAAATTCAGGTTAAGTCTAAAATAATATTCTTAATATAGGAAAATTAAAATCAAAAGTTTACTAAACCCTAATAAGCAGTTGGGCTGAAAAGCAGTTTGGCAAATAAGCTAAAAATAAGCTAATAAGCTCAAAAATTTACCAAAGGCTCAGGACTAGTTTAAACAACTTATATAAGCATAAAACAACTTAAAAACACAAATAAGCACAAGGAATAAGCAAGATAAGCACTTGAACAGTAGTAGCAAACTAGGGCAGAAACAAGCTAAAAACCACCAATTTGCAGAGCAATTTTAAGCACTCAAATAAGCAGAAAAGTGGAATATTAAGGGGGCAAAAGCTTGCTAGTACTACTGGCTATCCTAAAAACCAAAAATCCCTAATTCTAATAAGCCAATTGAACTTCAATTAAGCACTAGAACAGGTGGTGAAAAACTGAATAAGCTAAGTGCAGGCTTAGTGCAGTGAAATGGATGAAATTTGCAGGCTTATTTTAAGCTATGAAATAAGCTCAGAAATGGAATCCAAGCACTGAATCTTAAAGCCAGCTAGGTGAACTACTTATAAACCAAAAATCAAAGCCTCAGCTTATCTGGATAAGCCACAAATAAGCTGAGAAGAAGGGCCATATCTGCTCAGTATATACTGAGTCTGCTATTGCAGAGTTGGTGCAGAGGTGTGCACAGGGCACAAATCCAATCCAACTCTTCTGATATGCACTAAATAGTTTGAAAGGACTTTAAAGAAGCCAAGGTTAAGGGCAAAATGAGCTTTTGGCTTATTGGAGCTTAATTGGACAGTTGAGCTTATAAAAACTCACCTACTGATGCAAACTACTTAAAACTTTCAAAGCAGCTTAAAATCTATCACTAACAGCTTATCTAATCCATTTAAAGCAAGATCAAAGTTGAGCTTATGGTCAATGAACAGTAACAAGCTAATTTGACCAACTAAAGCTATGAACCAAACACCCCTTATTAAGGGTCTGTTGTGGTTTTTAAATGAAACAGATATATTAAGCTAGGTTTCTTGGTTTTTACTGATTAACTAACTTATATTGACTATGATTAACAACTTTTAAAACAAAAATAAGCAGTACAATAAGCTATATACTAATTGGCTATTTTTGGTCTTTTTAAGTGATTTTTAGTAATAGCAGAACAAAGGCTATGTTTGACTGATTATACTGATGAAATACACTTAGAAACTAGTAAAAAGCATGAAACAACAATAATAAGCTAAAAATAAGCTATTGTACAGTAAACTAAGTTTTAAGGCTAGAAATTCAAAAAGCTTACAACTGATTTTGCTAATAGAACAAGGGAACAAGGACCAAGAACACTTCTAGCTTGTTCACACAAGCTAGAAAACCCAGAAAAAGCCTTCCTAAATAGCTTTTTCCTTCAGAAGAGCTTATTGAGAGCTTATGTTGACTTTCATTGACTTTCTTGATTTCTTCAAATTAAGAACTGGTTTAAACTAATATAAACTTACAACAAGCTATTATAAGCTTGTATAAGCTTATAGAAACAACTAAGAAGCTATTTCAATTATCACTTAACTTAATTCGAATTCTCAGTACAACATGAAATTTTAGAAATTTGGAATTATCATTAGCTAATGGAATTTGAACAAAGATTAACAACAAACAGACTTATCTTAACTTGTATTGATTACTGAAACTTGAAATTACAAATTATCACTACTGAAAATGAAATACGATTATGCTACTTTTAACTACTTAGCCATTAAGGCTTACATTGCTTCCTATTTATACAAAAATAAAGTGGGATTAGTCCTATCTCTTCCTCTGAATCTTTCTGAGCCCTTGGATAGTCTTCAACTGATCTCAGCTGTTGAAAGAGATTTTTGGCGCCAAAATTGAGTGAGTGGGAAATACCACTAGGACTGGTCTGAGGTGATGGGGAAGAGGCATTTAATGCCTTTTGGTTTGTTAGGTAAAGTGGGATAGGTGGAAGGTGGTGGGTTTGTCAGAGAGGCGGTGGAAAATGGTGGTGGTATTGGTGACTGGTTTTGGCGGTTTAGGGAGAAAGGGATAAGAGTTTGACCGAAGTCAAACTCTGGGTTAACTAAAAGGGTTGGGTCGGGCTTTGTTTTAAGTGGGCTTAGGTTAGGAAAGGTGGGTTGGGTTATTTAATTATTGGGTTGGGTTTATTGTAGCAGCTGGGTTTAGTTGGATTTAGGATTAGATTTGGATTTTAGTTAAATCTTAGGGACCAATGTTGTAACTTCTGAAAATCCAGGGACCAATCATGTACACTGCTGAAAATAAATTCCAAGGACCATAACTGATAATTTTCCATTTTTTAAAACCAAGGACTAATTTTGACAACTTTTGAAACTTCAGGGACTGAAAATGACAATTTTGTGAACTTTGCATGTTTTTCACTTGTTTTCAATCTTTTTGCACTTGAATCATATAAAAACACATTCTGTGATATTTTCTGTATTTTGAAGCATTTCTGAGTGTTTTTAAATGTTTTTGCAGTTCAGATGGGAATAAAATGATGAGTATTTAGACACTCATCAATCCCCCACACTAAACTATTGCTAGTCCCTAGCAATCATTTATGAAAATTTAATGGATTTTATGTCTCTTTACCAAAAGCCATTACTTCTGGAGTAGCCAATGTTTTAGTATGTGATACTTTGGTACAATGATAACCAAATGATTTTGAGCAAACCATCAGCTGTCAACGGATTTGATTTGTCTTTACCAAAAGCCGTTTGCTTCTGGACTAGCCAACTCTTAGATAAAATACAGTTATTATCTTTGGTGAGCTGATTACCAATCATGGTTTTCCAATGCCTTTACCACAAGCCATAACCTTGCGGGCTAGCCAACTCTTCACTTATAAAGATATGGGGAGTTGAATACCATACAATTTTTGGCAAATTGTAAGCCATAAACGGATTTGAGACATCTTTACCAAGAGCCGTTTGCTCTCGGATTAGCCAATCCTTAAGTGGGTTATACATAGCGGACTGATAACCATTTATTGCGTTCTAAGTGAGAAAATTTTTTTAAAATTTTGGCAAAAATGGGGGTACTAGATGGTACATATGATCAAATTCGCTAGAATTCCCCCCACACTTAGAACTGAATATTGCCCTCAATATTCAAAGTACCGGCTGTTAAACCAACACTTAGAAAGTAAAAAGGAAATATTAATAGTTTTTTTTTTTTTTTTTTTTTTTTTTTTTTTTTTTTTATTTTTTATTTTATGTACATATATACAACATGCGGGGCATCTCCCCCACACTTAGGTGAGACATGGGTGAAAACCCATGTTTTTACTACTGTTTTTATTAACCGAGTCGCTAGCTTGACTCGACCCCGAATTCATTGGTTCATGGGGAAGTAAGTGGAAGAGACCATCTCAATCGGACTTTCATTCAAGATGTTTAGATAATCATTTGAACATAAGAAAGTTCCACACCGATGAGATATATCCGGCATTTAAACCAATGTTAGATGGAAAATGCCGGGGTCAAAGGTAATATCCTCACTCCCGAATGAGTGAAGGATAGGGGAAATCACCGGGTAGGTGAAGGGAAGAAGAGAGATCTGAATAGCAATTAAGATAAGAACTTCCTCCTCAAGAATTGCATATTCAAGTGGAGGAGGCAAGTCCTTAAACTTGATCTCAGGAAATTTATCAGTTTTCTCAACTGACTTGATTTCCTCATTATGAAGTTGTTTTGGTGGAAGAGGGGAAGATGAATCTTCGTTTAACAAACTCTCTAGAAAAAGAATGTCCCCCTCAGGATCAAGATAGTTATCATCAACCTCATGCGGAAGTGAACTATCTAGAGCAAGAAAAGCCTCGACCTCATCCCAAAAGGGATCCCTTCCCTCAAACGAAGTGAGAGAAGGGGAAGAGTCGGCTATGATAAGTTGAGAAGATGTGGTGGGATTCCCACTCACAGAATTATGAAAATAACCAAGACTTTCTTGAGAGTACTCCTTTGAAGTAATATCAATGACATCGATTCGGTTAACCGATTCAGAATCATAATTTGAGGAGTACCTCGACGTTTGATCATGGTTAAAAGTAACAGCTTCATTACCCACACGCAATGTGATCTCATGCTTAAATACATCAATAAAAGCATGGCCCGTTTTTAGGAATCCTCTTCCAAGAATGAGAGGAACCTTTTGATCTGCGTCGAATTCAACAACCACAAAGTCAGCTGGAAAATGGAACTTCCCTACTTTCACAAACACATCCTCAGCAATGCCGAGAGGAAGTGATATAGTACGATCTGCAAGCTCAAGAGTCATGCAGGTAGGAGTAAGAGCCGGAAGAGAAAGTTTCTTCCACACTGAATGAGGCATTAGGTTGATGCTTGCACCAAGATCAGCCAAGGCATAGCATTCAACCATTCCTGGAAATACACAAGGTATTAGAAACTTTCCAGGATCTCCAAGCTTCTCGGGAAGCTTTTTCAAGATAACCGCTGAGCAGTTCTCATTTAATGGAGTTTTAGCCATTTCAATCAGTTTTTCTTTGTTGCTTAATAAGTGTTTGATTGTTGATGCAAATTTAGGCATCAGAATGATAGCATCCGCAAAACTTATGTCAAAATGTAATTCTTTAAAGATTTGAAAGAATTTGTCCATTTGTTGACTAGCCTTCTCGCGGAGTTTTTGCTCATTTAAGCGGGATGGGTAAGGAATATAAGGTTTGGATTTAGGGGCTGATGCGTGGTTTTGCAACCTTACAACAGGTTTTACCTCTCGAGGGATCTCAAGAGGCTTACAACCCCACCAGGCAGTGTACCTGACCGATGTAGTATAGTGTAGTGGTAAGTACGGGGGATTGATCGTTCTCCACAGGGAATAGTGTTCGTTAGGTATGAAAGACTACTCTAATAGGTCTAAGGGTTGAGGAAGATTCTTTTTTATGTTTTTATATTTTTTATGAAAGCAAGTAAAATCTCGGGTTTGAAAGAGTGGGCGGAATTAGTTTCTAGTCAACTAACCCAAATTACTACGAATGCAAATAAAATAAATAACTGAAAATAAAAAGTTGGTGAAAACTTAAGTGTAGAGAAATGTGTTTACTTAGATTTCCTTACTCCCTAACTATCTTTTACCGGTTGATTAGTGTGTATTAGTCGCGTGGATGACGGGTGTATTCCTTAATACCAATCGTGGGGTGGCGTACGTACTTCCCCAACTCTACAAGCTCCTACTTCACTCCTATGTCGAGCCGGCTAGGAAGCTCCTAACATGGGATCACTAGAATTCGCTTGTGCATTAAATACAACCATAAAAACCTTTAGTACGCATTTGGTTCATGTTTCTTAAGACGTTCAAGCAAGTTACCGAACAGGAAGTTAGCCAGTTTTCTTAAGCTTAACATAGATAAACAATCATCCAATACAACTAATAACACACTAATAACCAATAATCAATAGCTAGGTTTCATTAGATCTAAGCAAACACAAGATAAATCTAGCCTAACATGTTAAACAAAAGACAAGAACAAGATAAAATCAAACAACACATAGACATATTGAATGATTAATTGATAACTTATCTTTCAATGTAACATGGAAGATCTCAAGGCAAAAAGCCTTGAAAAAGATGCTAAAATCGTCTTAGGGTTTTCTCCCAAAAATTCCACACTAAGTTCCCCCCCTAATGACAAAAAATTAGAAAACTATATATAGATTTTTACATCTGACGGCGTCACCTTATGGAGTGTGACGCCGTCACCTCGCCGCTTCTAGGGTTCTCGGGTGACCTTCTTGACGCCGTCCCTCTTTAGCTCTCCAAAATCCGTTCTGGCTTATCAAGGCTTGACGCCGTCAGACCTTGAACGTGACGCCGTCCCTCTTTGAATTAAGCCGTGACGCCCTTGATCAGGTTAAAGCGTGACGCCGTCAGAATTCACATGCAATTTTCACTGGCTTATCATGAGTAAATTTCACGTCCACCTTTTCTTGCCAAGCCATGACGCCGTCCAGAGTAAAATCTGACGCCGTCAAAGGTAACTTTTAGCCGATTTTTGAGACTTTGTCGTTTTCTTCACTTTTATGCTCCAAAAACGTCCAAAATGCCTCCTTTTCCAGATTTCTCCTCAAAAGTACCTAAAATGACAAAAGGAACGATTTAGGGCGATATTTGATCAAATAAATACGATTTAGGGCTTAAATGACCCCTTAAAAGCGGTACACTTTTCACTTCATCAAATACCCTTACACTTGAGATTTGCTTGTCCTCAAGCAAATGCGCTTTTATTCTAATCAAAATACAGGTTAGGGGTCATTTAATGCAAACATAAAAGTAATTACAACAAATAATCGTTCCACTTCAATCATAATAAGCACGGAGATTATAAACTAGCACCTCACAAGTAGTGTTTAGATACTCACATCTCTCAAGTGTCATCAAAATAAATCTCATAAATGAAAACGGATAATATCTCTCACTACCTGTCATAGCAAATAGATTACCATAGGCTTGGGAAAGGATCGAAAACCTCTCCCACTAGGCGTAAGCACCTAAGATAAACTATCAAAGAGGGCTTTTAAATGGGTTATAACGTTAGGTGTAGGGAAAAGGAAAACACGATTTTGTTGGATAAAGGATATTCTACTGGTGGCGAGTTAAAGATCTTGATCGATTACATGTACTATACAATGTTGCTAAGCCAAGACTCGACTCAATCTTAAGCTAATGAAAGAAAATAACAAAAACATAAAATAAACATAAAATAAAACGGGATGGTAGTCCGTATGTTTTTTCTACTTTTCTTTTTCTCATTTTTTTGTATTTTTCTTGATTTTTTTTTTTTTTTTTTTTTTTTTTTTTTTTTTTTTTTTTTTTTTTTTGCTTACACTTTTGCCCTACCATCCAAAATAATACATCATAGGAGCGTTGCATTCCCCTTACACTTAAACTTTTACATAACTTTACAAATAACTATTCTAATGACTCGAATTAAGATAATCGAAAAACTTGGAGTACTTTTAAAATATTTAACACATATGGGGGTAATAAATGATGTTCTTCCCCATTACTCCATTACACTAGTACTTTACCCATGAGTCCCAATCGTCCCAAAACAATATGTACAAGGATATGACTCGACTTAGCAACCATGTAATCAATTAGATAATTAACTTGGGTTAAAACAAATGTTATCACAATAATGCACTAAAGAGGAGTGCATACAAGGTAGGCTAAGGCGATTTGGGTGTACATTTAAGTGGGGTGTAAACAAACTCTTCCTTTGAGTAAAATGCTCAAAGGTCGAAACGAAAAGATAGGCTCTGAGGGGTGTACTAGGGGTATCGTGTACTAAAAATGAGTACAACGCAAATGGTGTGGGAGAATTACTTGACCGATGTAGCCAACGTAATTATAACAAAAACACAGGTGTAAAACAATGGGTTAATCCTAATGCCTCTTATCATGTAGTAAATCTAACTACACGAATGTAGTCTCACTTGTGGCCTCGGAATGGTCCTAACGCAAGTTCTAGAATCTAAGTGCTACCGGTACACACATCATAGCATAAATGCTTTTCCTACCAATTCTAGGGGCGAACCTCACATATTTAGGGTGGAAAATTTTTTTAGTGGTACGGTTTTGTGCTAGTCATATAACTCCTATCCATGAGACGCTCATTAAGATTAAAGTTTCACTCCTATATGTTGTAAAAAATTTTAAATTTGGCACTAAAATTGCCCTAACAGGTATTTATCTCAGTTTTATTACACATCAGCTATTAAACAAACAAAAATCAAGCGTAATTGTATTCTCTAAAATCGTACTTTTACCCTCCCCTTACACTTAAGATGAACATTGTCCCCAATGTTCAAATAACAAATGTAAAAGCATAAAGTAAAAGAATGAAATCAAATACTCCCCTGATTCGCTCGGTGGATAATGAAGTTACACGGTTAAATCTTCTTCCAAGGTAATGTTGAAGCTCCATGACTAATGCATCGCCATAAGCTTGATTCAAAAACATTTCCTTGTCCAAAATAACCTGTTAAACCTGAGAAAACAAACACGAAAACCTGCATAACATCGGCGGGACAAATCTATATATATAAGGATATAATGCTTGTGGAATGATAATTTTGCAGATTCCTGGAGATTATAAGTTATAGATTTAATAAAAACTTTTTATGAAAACAAAACTTTCAAAAATTTCTGAAAATTAAATCTGACGCCGTCAGGTTATAAACCCTGACGCCGTCAGAAATGACCTGACAAAAATTCTCATTTTAAGTTTCCGGAAAATTTCTGGAAAAACCTTTACCTTACTTCCTGGAAATCCTGCAAAACATCACTATGACTCGATACAAGCATTTGACTCAAATGAATACTAATATGTATGTTAATTTATTATTATTACGATTCATGTTCATTTGTGTTCTAATAAACCGATTTAGATTTCCCTTACACTTATCTTTTGCAAAATACCTTTATATGTAGTTAGGACGAAGTTAAAAACAAAATAAAGCATTTTCACAAATTACTTTTGAACATGAACCAATAAGAATAAAAATTAAACACACATACGGAAGCAAATAAAAACAAACAAACAAATAAATAAACACAAAAAGCAAATAAAGATTGGGTTGCCTCCCAAGAAGCGCTTTTCTTTATTAACGAGTCTTGTAGCTAGACTCAAAGTCACGTACATTACGTGATTCCATCATTCCTAATGACGTATCCCTGATAGATATGATCCTTGTTATCAGGGTGGTGGTGTCTCAATCGCTCGACATTCGCGGTCACTTCACCTCCTCCCTTGCTGGTCAAGCTTACTATCCCATCTTGGTGTAAACTTTTAATTGTGAATGGTCCGTACCACCAGGGACTTGGTTCATTGGTAGGTGCTTCTGTTTCTGAATGCCTTAGGAGCACTGAGTCTCCTTTTGTAAATTCAACGGGGTTATTGGTTTGCTCATCAGCCTCAACATAATCGTTATTTCCACCCTTACATTCTCTAATCTCATTTTCCATATAATTCTTAATCCTTGCCTCCCATGCAAGAATTTTCTCTCGAACATTACCACGGATTATATTGGGGTTAGCCTCCATCTTCTTCTGCAGAGCAACATCTCGTATATGTCGTGGGATCGTTGGGAAGTTTATTGTTTTCTTCCCCTTCTTCATTTGGATGGTGTTATTTTCGTAATTGATTTGTGCTCTAGTGGTAGCGAGAAAGGGTGCCCCAAGGATTATTGGCATATTCATATCATTTCTCTCAATGATCATGAAGTCGACCGGATACAGGAATCCGGCAACGTTGACCAACACATCTTCTGCAATTCCTAACGGATACTCATAGGAATGTTTTGCAAAGGAGAGTTTAGTATGGGTGATGGATGGCAACTCATCGGTTAACTGAACATAAACAGATAAAGGCATCAAATTTACGTCGGAACCTTGGTCAGCTATCGCATCCAGATACTTGTGTTTTCCAATGCTGCATGGTATTTCAAAGACCCCGTAGAATTCCTGCTTTTCCACTAACTTTTGTCCTATGAGGCATTCATACAATTGCCCACCGGGTAATGTGTCAGATTTATCATCCGGTTCCACTTTCTTGGACTCCTTGTTGGGTAGATGAGTACGTCGATAGTTTCTCACCCAATCGTTTATGGTCTCCTTTTTATTTCGTGCTTCAAGTAATGCCTCACTTGTTGTGACACTGGCGGTTCAACCAATTGGCGCTCCTCAGAGGGCGCCTCCTCTCCCTTGTCGGAATCGCATTTGTAGGCATTGGTGTTTCCATTATTAAGTGGGATGAGGTCAATTTTGTTAACTTCCATAGTTATGGATTTCCCTCTCCCATCATTTCCGCCCTCTTGGACGGCGGAGGTGGTCTTGACAAATTTAGTGTTAGGAACTTCAGCGTCATTCCTCACCAACACTTTTTCAGGGGCTTTTGTATTTGTGTATTCTTTCAAAAGATTCATCATTTCCGCCATCTTCTCTTCCATTTCCTCCTTCTGTTTGTAGACGGCTTCCTCAAATTTTGCCAACCGTTCGGAGTGTTTTGATATGTACTCTCTCATTCGAGCTTCGAATGTTGGACTAAGTTCCTGAGGTGGTGAGTTGGGTTGAGCGTGCTTATGGAAGGGTTTAGCATTTTCCCTAAGGGGTGATTCGGACAATGGTGTTTGCTTAACGCTTGAGACTGAGTTAATTGTTGCTTTTTGTGGACTTAAGGGTCTCTTTTGCTTTTCCATAAGATATGCAACCCTTTTCTCAAGTTCACTAACGCTTTCCTCAGTGATTTGATTGGCTGTATCGGGCGATGAATATGTCTTGACTGCCGAGCGCACGTCGTGGGAGACTTGCCACAATTCATCATCGTCGGATGCAAGCTCATCAATGATCTCCCATGATTCCTTGGCGCTTTTGTCGCGCAGTCTGCCCCCGGCGGCTCGATCGATGGCATGCTTGGTGTGGTAATCAACATGGTCATAGAAGATTTGGATTTGAAGCCAGAGATTTATGCCATGATGAGGGACTTTTTGGAGTAAGTCCTTGAATCGGATCCATGCCCCGTAGAGGGTTTCGCCTCGACGTTGTTCAAACATTAAGATATCCTTCCTTAGCTTGGTAGTTCTTCCCGGTGGGAAAAACTGAGCAAGGAAACGAGTGGTGAGATCATCCCAAGAGGTGATGGATCCTGCGGGTTGACGTTCTAGCCACTGACTAGCTTGGTCCCGCAGAGAGAATTGGAAGAGACGCAATCGGGTCGTCTCTCGAGTGGCAACATCAAGGTCTATAGAATCAACGATTTTAAGAAAGTCCTTGAGATGTTGATTAGGATCTTCGGAACGAAGTCCATGGAATGCGCATCCGCTTTGCACCAACCGGATGGTGTCGGATCGCAAGGGTGTGACATTGGCTCCTTGAGTGAGCTCAATGGTGTTTCGATAGCCATGGTGGCTAGGACGGGAGTACTCTCCTAAAGTACGGGCTCTAGGAGGTGGTGGTTGTTGTGGTGGTGGGTTGTTGGGATTAAGGATATTACCATCTTCCATGATGTCGAATGGTAATGGTTACGAACAAAGAAACGAAGAAAATAGATAGACTAAAGAAAACCTAGAAAAATAAAATAAAAATCTCACTAGAAAGGAATCTAGTGAGTAGACCTAATAGAAATAACAATTCAACCTAAACAATAACTATTCCCCGGCAGCGGCGCCAAAAACTTGATGCGTGGTTTTGCAACCTTACAACAGGTTTTACCTCTCGAGGGATCTCAAGAGGCTTACAACCCCACCAGGCAGTGTACCTGACCGATGTAGTATAGTGTAGTGGTAAGTACGGGGGATTGATCGTTCTCCACAGGGAATAGTGTTCGTTAGGTATGAAAGACTACTCTAATAGGTCTAAGGGTTGAGGAAGATTCTTTTTTATGTTTTTATATTTTTTATGAAAGCAAGTAAAATCTCGGGTTTGAAAGAGTGGGCGGAATTAGTTGCTAGTCAACTAACCCAAATTACTACGAATGCAAATAAAATAAATAACTGAAAATAAAAAGTTGGTGAAAACTTAAGTGTAGAGAAATGTGTTTACTTAGATTTCCTTACTCCCTAACTATCTTTTACCGGTTGATTAGTGTGTATTAGTCGCGTGGATGACGGGTGTATTCCTTAATACCAATCGTGGGGTGGCGTACGTACTTCCCCAACTCTACAAGCTCCTACTTCACTCCTATGTCGAGCCGGCTAGGAAGCTCCTAACATGGGATCACTAGAATTCGCTTGTGCATTAAATACAACCATAAAAACCTTTAGTACGCATTTGGTTCATGTTTCTTAAGACGTTCAAGCAAGTTACCGAACAGGAAGTTAGCCAGTTTTCTTAAGCTTAACATAGATAAACAATCATCCAATACAACTAATAACACACTAATAACCAATAATCAATAGCTAGGTTTCATTAGATCTAAGCAAACACAAGATAAATCTAGCCTAACATGTTAAACAAAAGACAAGAACAAGATAAAATCAAACAACACATAGACATATTGAATGATTAATTGATAACTTATCTTTCAATGTAACATGGAAGATCTCAAGGCAAAAAGCCTTGAAAAAGATGCTAAAATCGTCTTAGGGTTTTCTCCCAAAAATTCCACACTAAGTTCCCCCCCTAATGACAAAAAATTAGAAAACTATATATAGATTTTTACATTTGACGGCGTCACCTTATGGAGTGTGACGCCGTCACCTCGCCGCTTCTAGGGTTCTCGGGTGACCTTCTTGACGCCGTCCCTCTTTAGCTCTCCAAAATCCGTTCTGGCTTATCAAGGCTTGACGCCGTCAGACCTTGAACGTGACGCCGTCCCTCTTTGAATTAAGCCGTGATGCCCTTGATCAGGTTAAAGCGTGACGCCGTCAGAATTCACATGCAATTTTCACTGGCTTATCATGAGTAAATTTCACGTCCACCTTTTCTTGCCAAGCCATGACGCCGTCCAGAGTAAAATCTGACGCCGTCAAAGGTAACTTTTAGCCGATTTTTGAGACTTTGTCGTTTTCTTCACTTTTATGCTCCAAAAACGTCCAAAATGCCTCCTTTTCTAGATTTCTCCTCAAAAGTACCTAAAATGACAAAAGGAACGATTTAGGGCGATATTTGATCAAATAAATACGATTTAGGGCTTAAATGACCCCTTAAAAGCGGTACACTTTTCGCTTCATCAGGGGCAATGACTTCAGGAGTCTCAACAGATTCAAAGACAACTCCTGGTTTGGATTTCTTTTTCGGGACAACCGGAGGATGGACTTGTGCTGTACTTTGTGGGCTTGGAATTTGCACTTTGTCCGTTGTATCCTCCGTCTCTTTTTCCATTTCATACAACGGAGGAGGAATAGGACCAGAGGGTCCCACATAAGCAGCACCACTACGAGTGGTGATAGCTTTGATGAAAGTGGTATTTTCATCATCATCACTGTCATCAATTACACTTATAGGAGCAGCATTGAGGATATTGGAATAAGCTCTGGCTGTTCTTTGCTCACTAAGTTTGCTTGACAAACTTTTAACCGTAAATCGTGAAAGAGTAGGATCTATTCTTGACGGTTGAGGAGCAATTGTGGGTGTAGAGTTTTGGACAACCATAGGTTGGACGTATTTAGCACTTCCATTGTTAGAGGGAAGTACCGGGTCCTTTTTCACCTTGAGTCCATCATGAGCTTTACCACTACGTGTAGTGACAGCTTTGAGTTCACCCCTTGGGTTGACAACAGTGTTACCTGGAAGACCTCCCGAGGTAGAAGGTAGATCATTTAAAGATTTTTTTATGTCATTTATTTGGGTAACCAATAACCGGTTTGTCTCATATTGGGTCCAATTTGTCTCCTCTTGGGATTTTATGAACTGCTTAAGCAACTCATCCGAGGACGTCTGATTTTGGTTTTGGACATTCCATGGTTTTTGGTTAAAATTACCCTGATTCTGACCTCGGTTTTGATTGAAATTTTGGGAATTGTTGAAATTTTGTCCTTGATTTTGAACAAAGCGATTTTGATTATTTTGATTTGGCACGGGTGGAAAACCAGGTGGTACCATAGCATTAGGTGCTCGGTACTGAGTTTCAGCATGCGGTCGGTATTGATTTTGGTTTACTGCAGCTACGGGAGCTGGGTAAAGAGAAGCATCGGTTGCTTGACAATCATAATACGCATGCGGGCCACCACAAGTTTCACACACTTTGTTTATGGCTTTGATTTGTTCCGGTTTATGAATTTCACTCTTCATTTCTTTCATTTCCTTCATCATGCAACGCATTGCGTCTGTTAGAAAGGCTAACTCTGATGAGTTACCGGATGAAGAAGCAGGAGTGACAGGAACATTCACTTTGTTTCGAGAAATAGGAACTTTTGATTTATTTTCACAAATTTCAATCACCTCTTTAGGTTTACGATTCAAGATATTGCCACCGGCGGCTGCGTTAAGTGAATCTTGATCGTTTTGGTTCAACCCATTATAAAACGTATTGATATGTTGTAACTCCGTGAAATCGTGATGCGGGCATTTTCTTAGGAGATCTTTAAATCTGTCCCATGCCTCTCCGAAGTTTTCATCAAAACCTTGACGAAATCCAGAAATTTCATTTTTTAGATTAGTCGTCTTTGATGGAGGGAAGAAATAATTGACAAATTTCTTTACGAGATCTTCCCAAGTTTCAATGGATCTAGGGGGTTCTTTATCCAGCCAAATCCGGGCTGCCCCTTCGAGTGAAAATGGAAATAGCATCAATTTGATAACTGTTTGCGGCACATTCTTGTAATTGATTGTAGAGGTCAACTTGTTGAACCAACGAATGTGTGCATATGGATCTTCTCGTTCAAACCCGTGGAATTGGTTTGTAGAAACGAGCTGAATCAAATGCGTTTTCAGTTCAAAATGATCAGAATCGATGGGTGGTAAAACGATGGCATCTCCGTAACCCTCGGTGGGTGCTTGGAGCATCTCCGCCATTGTTCGTTCGTCTGCCATATTATCAGTGGGAACAGTACGAATCTCGGGTTCGACTATTTGGGCAGCACGTCTACGATTACGTCTTCTCGGAATATCTACGAGTTCACGTAAAGGGCTTGTCGACGTGGAAGAACGAGTGCGCATGCACTAAATAAAATATTTCAATTAAATCAAGATCGAAGCAAAACACAAGGAACTTAAACCTTAAATCAACCAGCGTACGGTAGCTCTCTGACTGAAAAACGCACAGAGTGGCGGAGAAGCAAAGGTGGGCAATTAATGCTCCTTAAAAACCCGCTTCTTTCAGTTCGACAATTTAATGTCAAACTATCCTTAAACCTCCGTTATAGTTTGTTTATCAATCAAAGGTGAGCCGAATTCGCAAGCGACACAAAGGCAAGTTTTAATCTTTTGTTTGGGAACTTATTATGATAATACCCAAGTTGAGGAATATTATTTTGATTTTGCTTTTATCTTTTATTTTACAATAAAAAGGAAATGTTTTTGGGTTTTTATTTTTTATATGATATTATATATATAAAAGAAAAGGAAAATATTTTTGTTTTTTATATGGTTTATGGGAAATAGGAACTTCACAAGGAAGGGTCTCAAATCACTAATCGCTTAAACTTTACACAATATTGTCGCAACACAACCTCCCCGGCAGCGGCGCCAAAATTGAGTGAGTGGGAAATACCACTAGGACTGGTCTGAGGTGATGGGGAAGAGGCATTTAATGCCTTTTGGTTTGTTAGGTAAAGTGGGGTAGGTGGAAGGTGGTGGGTTTGTCAGAGAGGCGGTGGAAATGGTGGTGGTATTGGTGACTGGTTTTGGCGGTTTAGGGAGAAAGGGATAAGAGTTTGACCGAAGTCAAACTCGGGGTTAACTAAAAGGGTTGGGTCGGGCTTTGTTTTAAGTGGGCTTGGGTTAGGAAAGGTGGGTTGGGTTATTTAATTATTGGGTTGGGTTTATTGTAGCAGCTGGGTTTAGTTGGATTTAGGATTAGATTTGGATTTTAGTTAAATCTTAGGGACTAAAATTGTAACTTCTGAAAATCCAGGGACCAATCATGTACACTGCTGAAAATAAATTCCAAGGACCATAACTGATAATTTTCCATTTTTTAAAACCAAGGACTAATTTTGACAACTTTTGAAACTTCAGGGACTGAAAATGACAATTTTGTGAACTTTGCATGTTTTTCACTTGTTTTCAATCTTTTTGCACTTGAATCATATAAAAACACATTCTGTGATATTTTCTGTATTTTGAAGCATTTCTGAGTGTTTATAAATGTTTTTGCAGTTCAGATGGGAATAAAATGATGAGTATTTAGACACTCATCAGTGTTCACATATTCATACCTGAAATTGTTAGTCTAAAACCAAAAGAACAAAATACAAAGTACTTGTCTTGCATTAGAATAAACATAAGACCAACTATATGAATAACACAATTTTCATTAGTACTAGCAGCACCTTGTGTTCTTAGCAGTACCTTATGATACATTAGCAGTACCTTATAAATCCAGAAGTACCAACAAAGATTTATTTACAAAAACACATTATTTGAAAATTTTAAAGATTAAGCATTCCAATACTTGCTACCAAGTACTGAAACCTTGAAACATCAAAAGCTTTTGTTAGCAGATCTGCAAAATTATGTTCTGAAGCAATTTTAAGAACTTGAATTAATCTTTTCTCATTGCAGTCTCTTATAAAGTGATGACTAATTTCAATGTGTTTTGTTTTAGAATGTTGCACTGGATTTTTAATAATACAAATTGTACTACTATTATCAATATGAATAACAGTGTTTAAGAAATTGTACCCATAATCAAGGAGTTGGTTTTGAAGCCATAGAACTTGACTAGAGCAACTTGCAGCAGCTATGTATTCAGCTTCAGTTGTTGAATTTGCCACACTTGTTTGCTTCTTACACTGTCATGAGACAAGTCTACACCCAAGGAATTGACATCCTCCAGTTGTTGACTTTCTGTCCAAGCTAGCACCAGCATAATCACTATCCGAATATGCTACCAAGTCAAAAGGAGATTCTCTAGAATACCATATACCCAACCTTGGTTGACCTTTAAGATATCTAAAAATTCTCTTGACTGCAGTTAAATGAGAAACCTTTGGAGTAACTTGAAATCTTGCACAAACACAAACAGGAAACATGATATCAGGTCTAGATGATGTAAGGTACATCAAAGAGCCTATCATAGATTTGTAATTGTGTACATCTACATTTTCTCCATCTTCATCTTTCAAAAGGTGCTTCTCAGAGTCCATTGGTGTGCTTGCTATTTTTGAATCAGCAAATTGAAATTTTCTAAGTATCTCTGCAACATATTTGTCTTGACTAATAAATATGCCTTCAGATGATTGCTTAACTTGCAAACCCAAAAAGAATGTAAGTTCTCCCATAGAACTCATCTGAAACTTATCTTTCATAAGCTTCTCAAATTCTAAACACATATCTTTCCTAGTAGATCCAAAGATAATGTCATCCACATACACCTGCACTAACAGAAGATCCTTCTTGTGCTGTTTGATGAACAGTGTCTGATCAATCTTTCCTTTTTGAAATCCATTTTCTAATAAGTAGGAAGCTAGTGTTGCATACCAAGCTCTTGGTGCCTGATGAAGGCCATAGAGAGCTTTCACTACTCTGTACACTTTGTTTGGATGTAATGGATCAATGAAGCCTGGAGGTTGTGAAACATACACCTCTTCTCCAATTTCACCATATAAAAATGAACTTTTGACATCCATTTGGTAGACTGTGAAGCCTAAAAATGAAGCATAAGCTAGAAACAGCCTAATTGCCTCAATCCTTGCTATTGGAGCATAAACCTCATCATAGTCTATCCCTTCTTCTTGTGTGTACCCTTGGGCTACTAATCTAGCCTTATTCTTGATCACTATTCCTCTTTCATCCCTTTTGTTCTTAAAAACCCATCTAGTGCCAATTACCTTCACACCTGTAGGTAAATCAACTAGCACCCAAACCTTTTGAATCTTGAACTGAAGAAGCTCTTCTTGCATAGCCTCTAACCAGCTTGAATCATCTAGGGCTGTAAGAATTGTCTTTGGTTCAGCTTGGGAAAGAAAACATACAAACAAGCAAGAGTTTAAAAGCTCATGCTGTTTTGAAGCATAAAGGGCATCAAGAAGCCCTTGTTGGTCTGAAGACATCAATTGTTGTCTTGTCTTCACACCTGACTGTATATCTCCAATCACATGTTCTAGGGAATGAACTTTGTGAATTCTTGATTGTGGTGTAGTAGGAACTTGATAATTTGATGGAAGATTGTTGAAATCCACCTCATTATCTGAGAATTCTGCTTCTTTTGTTTCTGAAGGGCCAGCAGCAGAGTCATTTGGCCGAACAGCAGAATCAGTAAGCTTATTAGCAGAGTCATCAGCAGAAACAGATATACTACCAGTAGCAACAGAAATACTACCAGCAGAAACACTTTGTTGTTCCTGAGTTCCATATTCTTTACTTTCATCTTCAACACCTTCTTTAGCTTTACTAGAAGAAGATTCATCAGTTGTCGAAGTTGATTCCACAATTGAACTTGACCATATTGGCATTATCACATCATTTTGATCTTTTTCTAACTCTGCCTCATTTGTTGTATAAGAACCTGCAAAATCATTAGTTTTCTGCAACAATAGGCACATAATTCATTGAATTTGTTAGATATTCCAGATCAAATAGCCATTTTGGTCCTTGACCTTCTACATTGGATTTGTTTTCTAAAAACTCCACATGTAGATTTTCTTCTACTATTTCTTTTCTTGTGTTGTAAACTCTAAATGCTTTGCTATTAAGAGAATAACCAACAAAGAAACCTTCATCTGCCTTACCATCGAATTTTCCTAAATGGTCTAAGGTATTGAGAATTGTCAAATGACATCCAAAAGGTCTAAGAAATCCTATTGCAGGAGTTCTACCATTAAAAAGTTCATATGATGTCTTATTGTGAGGCTGCACAACTAAAACTCTATTTTGAACATAGCAAGCAGTGTTGACTGCCTCTGCCCAAAAATTTATTGGTAGCTTAGAATCAGCTAACATTGTTCTAGCAGCTTCAATTAGTGTTCTATTCTTTCTTTCAGCTACACCATTCTGTTGTGGTGTTCTAGCAACACTAAATTCTCTCTTAATACCTTTTTCTTTGCAGAAATCATCCATAACTCTATTCTTAAACTCTGTCCCATTATCACATCTAATGACTTTCACTTTCTTGCTTACTTGATTTTCTATCTGTGTAATGAAGTCCTTAAGGATGCTTGATGTTTCATCCTTAGTGGCTAAAAAGAAAACCCATGTAAATCTACTATAGTCATCAGTAATAACTAGACAATATCTCTTATGCATTATGCTCATTACTGAAACAGGTCCAAATAAGTCCATATGTAGCATAAACAAAGACTGATTGATAGAGTTAAAAATTTTGGGCTTACAAGTGGCTTTGTGTTGTTTGCCTTTTAGACAAGCAATGCATGTTTGATCATTTTCAAATCTTTTGTGAGGTAAACCTCTTACCAAACCATTCTTAACAATTTTATTTATGGTTTTGAAGTTAATATGACCAAGCCTTCTATGCCATTTCATTGATTCATCCAATGTGGCCTTTGCAACGAGACAAGTTAAATTCTTTTTAGGGATAATATTCTTCATGTCTACACTGTACATATTGCCCTTTCTAGGAATTCTAAGAAGTACTTGACTTTCATCAGGCATCTTAAAATCAGGAGAAAGTACAAGACATTCAGTCTCACAGAAAAGAACATTATTCTTTTTGTCACACATTTGTGAGACACTAAAAAGATTATAATTTAGCTCTTTTACATAGTAAACATCTTCAAAATCTAAATTTCCGGTTTTGATTGTACCTTTACCAGAAATTTTGCCACGAGCACCCCCTCCAAAGGTAACATATCCTCCATTGAAAGCTTCAAAATCTGAGAGATAAGACATGTTGCCTGTCATGTGCCTTGAACATCCACTATCTGAGTATCCTTGATCCTCTTCCTGATCATTTGAATGTTCCTGCACACAAATAGGAGTGTTAGTTTCTTTTGGGGATCCAAGCCATTACTGACTTGGATCTGCCTCTTACATCAATGTAATTAAATCTTTTAAGGATAGTTGATGCAACATTGGATTTGAGAATCCAACATGCTGAGGCCTTAACAGCATTTGCCCTTTTTCCCTTAGCAGCAGATTGAACCACATGCTTAGCAGCAGAATCTGCTAACTTTTTAGTTCTACCCTTTGGTTTCCAAACTTGTTTTTGGACCACTGCCTTTGATTGAATGGGCCTTAGAACAGTTGTTGGTGCATGTTTAAAAAATGTTTTTGCACCCTTAGCTGTTGATTTTGGGTTAATAGTCATAAAATGTCGAGCAGCAGGAACAAATTTTCTAGCAGCAGGATCATTTGGTCTATCAGCAGGATCAGATTTTGAGATAGACTTGTTTTTGACTACTCTGGGGTTTGATTTCTTAGAACTAGAGTGAAAGTGAGATTTAGGTGTTTGCCTTTTGTGGTTCACTCTATGGTTTTCATACCCAATTACCCATTGGTTGCAGAAAGCTGCAAGATGGTCAAAACTACCACATGTGTAACAAGCTTTATTATAAAAAGCGAAGTCATCACCTAATTGGTTAGACTTGAGGTTGTTCCAATTCCTTTGGTTACCTCTGGGCTTGTTGGTGGTTCTATATTGCTCACAATATCTAACTGGTTGCCTAACATGCTTAATGTTTGATTTAGGCCTATCAGTATTGTGTTTGACTACCTTAGGAAAACTTGTTCCTACTTTCTTAACCAAAACAGGTTTAGACATAACCTGTTGTTCTTCATCATCATAACTATCAGTTGTACAGTCTTCAACAACTATAGCATCTCCTTTCTTAGCAAAGGACACCTTGTCCTGATAAAGTAAAGTTTTATCTAAACTTTTACTTATTTTTGCTACCTTAAGACTCTTACTAGTCTTAGAACCATATACTATGATTGGTTCTTGAAACTCAGCTAAACCTGTATGTGCTAGGTCAACACCTGGAGGTGAAGGAACACCTCTATATGGTGGAGGGACAGTTTTGTAACCTACACCTGAATTAGCTTTATCAATTACCTGAGCTTCCCAAATCTTATTCATTCCTTCTGAGGCATGTGCTAGAGTATCTATAGTTACCTTAACATTTTCTTTTTCAGTTTTGACTTCAGATAACTGTCTACTTTGATCATTAAGTAATTCATCTCTAAATGTTATTCCTCTTTTTAAAGCATTTAAGTCATCAGTAAACGTAGATTCATTCTTTTTATAATGTTGAATCTATTTTTCTAGAACTCCTACACACCTCTTATGATTAGCTAAATTATGAAGGGCATCAATTAACTCTTCTCTAAAAGCATCAAATCTCCTTTTAATGTCTTCATAATTTTTAAGATTAGGACATGAATTAGTACAAGTAGGAATGATATCTACCTCTGAATCAGAAGAAGCCATTAGAGCAATTTCATCGACAACAAGAGCAGCATTTGGTGGTGCATCCTCTTCAGTAGCCATAAAGCTCCAATCATATCCAATACCATCAATAGCCAGCATAGCCTTTGGCTCTTCCACCAGTACTTCCTTATTCCTTTCTTGTTTATACCAAGTGTTCCTATTATCCTGCTTCCTTGGGCTTCTACATTCTTTAGCAAAATGTCCCAACCTATGACAGTTAAAACATTCCACTTTCTTCTTATCGAACCCATCAGTATCATTACCATTTATGGTAATTTGCTTTCCAGTTTTCTGCCAAAACTTCTTAGCCCTCATGCTAAGTAAAGCAACTTGCCACTTAATATCCATCTCTTCCAAATCATCACCATCTACCTGCTCAAGGTCTTCATGATTTAAAGGAGAACCACTAGCTTGACTGGTTATAAAGGCATAAAATGTTGGATCTCCAAGTCCAGCAATATCCTTTTGTAAACTAGTAGAAGGACCACCATAAGTAACATTAGAAACACTTTCAACTTCATCTACCTCTTCTGTATGACTAACACTAGGAACTGATAAGAGTGCAGCATTCCCAGAACTAGTACCATAATTTCCACCTCTCTTCAGACTTTGCTCAACAATTTTAAAGTTGTTGAACAAATCATTAAGCTTCATTGTTTCAATTTCTGGCTTGTTCATCCAGACAATAACATGAGTATGGAATTCATTAGGTAGACTTTTCAAGAACTTCATGTTGAGATCTTCCTTCTCAGTCTCAACACCCAACACAGCTAACTGACTGACAAGCTTGTGTAGTCTTGAAAATAGTTTATCAAGAGACTTATTACTAAAAGCAGTAAAGTTTTCAAATTGGTGCTTTAGTAAAGTCTTCTGTGTCTTTTTGGTAGTTTCATTACCACCAAACCATGCACAAATCTCTTCAAAAAGAGTTTTTGCATCAAGATATTTGCTAAAAGATAGCATTTGCTCACCAGGAATGGTCATAAGCAACAAGTTTCTTGCTTTCTAATCATTTCTCTTCTGTATCTTTTCATCATTGGTGACTGGTCCAGTATTTCTTTTTCTAACTGTCTTCCCTTCAACAAGAACATCTGAATAGCCTAAAGTGAAGGAATCACCATACTGAATTATGTCCCAAAGAGCATAATCTTGAACCATAAAATATTGCTCAACTCTCATCCTCCATAACTCAAACTCATTGGGTTTGATCATGGGCAACTTTGCAGCAACATTTGTTTGAACATCTTGTACATCCATTTCTTGTTTCTTCTAAAAACAACAATATCAACCTCTAGCTTTGATACCACTTGCTAGGATCCTGGACACACGATTAAGGTGGTTAAACCTTGTAACTTTGTGTGTATGATATGTTGTGTTAAAATGATTAAGTGCGCGGAATTCACTCAACCAAACTTAGAAGGTTGTGTATGTTATGGAAATAGAATTGTTATGTTTGTTAGTTAGCAATGAACACATAAAGATTATCACCAAAAGATTCAATATTATTAAAGATAATAATACGAGTGACCTTGAAATATCACTAGGGTTACAACCTTGAATCTTAAGTTTTTATCACTTGTGATATATTTTGTGTTTGTTCTTATCTAACAGTTATATGTTCTTCAATAACATATGCATGTACTAACTTAAAATGCTCTAACGTCCTACACTAATATCACAACTAAGATCTCTTTTATAGTCAAAAGATCTTTACATATTGCTTAAAGTCTTGGCCGACTTACTTTGTTAACTTATCCTATTTGAGTGTCAGTACATCAGATACAACATGTATCTATGTATACAACTTGTTAACTAAGCACATGGGGTAAGATATTATCTACCGTATATTGTTGACCAAAATACAATAAATATCTTTTCGATCTTATCCTTTCATCAGCAGAGTGTTCACTATCAGCAGAATCCATCAGCAGAATGCTAAGCCTATCAGTAGAGTCATTTATCACTATCAGCAGAGTGAAATGTTCTATCAGCAGAATCAACATTATCAGCAGAAACCATTTTGCACTAGCAGCAGAATTACACTTAGAGTATTTCTTGGATTAGAACCCGATATTAGACATCTTGAATATTTAATTCCCAACAATACTTTTATAGCTCATTGGCTATTCTTGTCACCATACAATTGCGATGACTTATTAATTTTTTTCTTTTTCTCTTTTTTTTTTCTTCTTTTCTTGGCCACATGTTTCGGCCATCGATCATAATTCCAATAGATCTTCTATGAGATTATCATAGAGTTTGCAACTTTCTCCAAAATTCAAGGATTTCCCACATAAAAACCATCTTTCCAAGTAGCTAGTAACCAACCAAGACTTGACTATGGGTAAGGTTAAGGCTAAAAGTGTAAAATATTATTGTATTTTTCTGGTGTAACAAAAGAAAAGAATGGCTCAAAGGGTGTACTAATGGTATCTAGCACTAAAGTTGAGTGCCAACAAATGGGTCAATGATGAGAGTTTTAACTAACCGATGTGATTAGCTAATGTATGATTTGCAAACGGATGGCCATTTAGTTGAATCCTAATGTTGCCTCTTATCACACGAATACACTTTCATCACACGAATGTGATCTCACTGCGATCTGGTAATGATTTGCAAGTACAAGTTCTAGAATAAATAAAATCACCGGCACACTCATAGCAAAAAGATCAAGCATAAAAGATGTATGCTATATAAGAATAGGCTCAAATCCTCACAATTTTTGGTGGAATGGGCTATAATTGTGCTAGCAATGTTATCGATCCCAAAAATGGATTGCAATGTCAATCAGGACACATCTCAAATTTTCAAAAATTACATGTTTTATCAGTGGATTGATCTAGTTATTCAAATATAAATTATCCTAAATGTGCGAAAACAACTAGATCATAAGGGCAAACAATTTAAAACTAGGCTAAAAAATATAGAAAATTTAAAATCCAGTTTCATTTTCCTATTTCCTCCCCCCACACTTAAGTTTGACATTGTCCTCAATTTAAAATCAAGTTTCATTTTCCTATTTCCTCCCCCCATACTACCTGAGCCTTGGAATCTAGATCGAGCTCCAAATGAGATATTGAGATCGAACGATTCCACATCTTCGAGATCAAGCATCGTAACCTGCAGTAATCTTCATATACAAAACAAACAAACACACAAAATGCAAAATATTTTTGGATTTTTTTTTTTTTTTTTTTTTTTTTTTTTTTTTGCAAGGCCCCCACACTTATGGTGAAACCATTGGGGCATAAAAATAAACAAACAATTAAAAACACACGGGTTGCCTCCCGAGAAGCGCTTAATTTATTAACGAGTCATCAGCCTGACTCGATCTTCCTCACTTTCGTGGTTTATGTTGGGAATAAAATGTTCAAGTCAAAGAGCCTGCCAGATATGTCAAAGAGCCTGCTAGTTGATTTTGAAGAGTATGAAGATGTACTAACAGTACCTTCTGGGTAGAAGGTACTGCTAGTTGATAAAGGTCCTGCCAAGCATTATGTCAAGTTGATAGATATTTTGTAATAGATATTTAGTTGAATTATTAGTCTTTGTACATTGTAATACGTTATGTGGAAGTAGTTTAGTCCTCTGTGGTTCACAGAAGAATATTACAGAGTTGTTACATTGGTAGTTGTATTTAATTGTAGGCTAGAATAGTCAAAGTAACATATTATATTCAACCACTTGACAACTTGTAATTAGGGTACCTTATTGTATAAAAGGTTCCCTAAGACACCTCCTTCATGCATGCATCTCTTCAACTATTAACCAAAACTGAACAATCTCTCAAGTAACTTAGTTACTCATTTCACAAATCCTTTTACAATCTAAGATTCAAGATTACTTTGTAATCCTGGTGATAGTTAGATCATCCGTATTATTTCATCAATAATATTGAATCGTTTTGTGTTAACTAAAGTTGTGTTCCTTGTTCATTACATACTCACGTTTACATAAACTCACCACCTTTGTGTTCTTTTAAGTGTGTTGTAGTAGATTCCGCATACTAAACACATTCATACATAAATATCCTAAACACGTTACTAAGATTCACATCCCAAGTGTTTGCGCAATCCTTTCCACAAGTGGTATCAGAGCTAGGCTGATATTTACTAATTTAAAAGAACAATGGATGTTGAACATATTCAAACCAATGTTGCAGCTAAACTTCCATTACTCAAGCAAAATGAGTTTGATATGTGGCGACTAAGGGTAGAACAATACTTTCAAGTGCAAGACTATGCACTTTGGGAGATCATTGAAGAAGGCAACTCATTTAAACCCTCAATCACCACTACAACAGTAAACGATGCACTTGTAACACAAATACAAACACACCCATCAAGTGCAGAAGAAAGAATTCAGAAGCGAAATGATCTAAAAGCCAGGAGTATGTTACTGATGACTATTCCAAATGATCAGCTTTTGATCTTTAACAAATACAAAGATGCTAAAACCCTTTTTGAAGCTATTGTGGCTAGATTTGGTGGTAATGATGCTACCAAGAAAACACAGAAAACACTACTCAAACAGCAGTTTGAAAACTTCACAGCCACAACAAATGAGTCTTTGGACAGTATGTTCAATAGACTTCAAAAGCTTTCAAGCCAGTTAGCCATCCATGAAGTGATGATAACTCAAGAAGATCTAAACTCCAAATTCCTCAGGAGTTTACCTTCTGAATGGTCCATGCATGTCATTGTCTGGAAAAACAAGCCAAATATTGATCAGATGAGTCTTAATGATCTCTACAACAATTTCAAAATAGTAGAGCATGAAGTGAAGAAGACTACTGGGTCAAGCTCAGGAAATATGACTTTTGTTTCATCTCCAAGCACCTCAAAGGTTGTTAATGAAGAAAAAGATGGCAGAGAAGAAGGTACTGCCAACACAAACTTTGGTACTGCTAGTACTTCCAGCAGTACCAAAACCATTTTAGATGAAACAATTGGGTGTGCCTTCCTGACATCACAACATAATGGGTCCATATTAACTTTTGAAGATCTTCAAGAGATTCATGAAGATGATCTTGAAGAAATGGACATAAAATGGCAACTCTCACTTCTGAGCATAAGGGCTAAGAAGTTGCTGATGAGGACTGGAAAGAAGATAATGATAAATGGTAATGAGCCTGCTGGGTATGATAAGTCAAAAGTGGAGTGTTACAACTGCCACATGAAGGGTCACTACTCTAGAGAGTGTAGAAGACCTAAGAAGCAGGATGACAAGGGTAGAGGGTTTGACAACAGGAATAAAGGAAGCTTTAAGAAGAAAGGAAGCTTTGAGAGCAAGAGTAAGGAAGTGGAAATCATTGAGCCCAAAGCAATGGTTGCTATTGATGGTATGGGTTTTGATTGGAGTTTTATGGGTGAAGAAGAGTCAACTTCAGATAAAATGGCTTTGATGGCATTCTCCACTCCTGAGGTACAAACTACCAAATGTTCTAATAACTGTGAAGTTTTTAAAGAATTAGAAACTTTAAGAAAATCTTATGGTGATCTGACATTAGAACAAAGAAAAACACATCAAAACTTAGTCGATTATAAGTGTGGTATGGCCAAACTTGAAAAACAAATCATTCAAATCACTCACTTTAGAGAAAATGAACTCACCTTTTCTGATGCAAAAGCTATTCTTAATAGACAAATATTTTTGAAAGATTCAGAAATAGAAATGTTAAGAACTGAGTGTGCTAAAGTGACATTGGCTAGAGATAATATTCAACTGACTGTTACTAAATTGGAAATTGCTTCTGATTACACAAGAAGCATAGTTGAAAATCAGATGAATAAAAGAATCAAATCTGGGATAGGATACAATAAATGTCCACCTCCTTATAGAGGAATTCCTTGTCCCCAAGGTATTGATCTTGCAGAATCAGGTTTACATGAATTTATTAACAAACCATTGGCTAAACCTGTAGAGAAAAGTGAACCTTCTGAGAGTGCTAAGAAAGCCTCACTCTCTAATAAAAAGGTGCTCACTAATAACAAATCAGATGTTCTAATCATTGAAGATTGGGTATCTGATGATGATGAAGATGAGACTATTTCTATCAAAGGAAACAAAGTAGGACCAATCAGTCCTAAAAGAGTAGAAATTAAGGCTAAGGCTAAAGCTGTTTTGAAAACAGTTGAAAGTTGTGAAAAATGTAATAACAAACCTAGGGAAAGCCAAAGAAATTGGAACAACCTTAAGTCACAACAACTAGGTGATGACTTTGTTATGTACAATAAGGCTTGTTATTACTGTGGTAGCTTTAATCATCTTCATGCTTATTGTAATAATTGGGTTTCTGGGAGTAAATCAAAGTCTAAAACAAATGTTACTCACCCCAGAAAAAGTTTTATTAAGTCTAACACCACAAAAGTTAAACATACTTTTAGACAAAATAAGCCTGTTATTACAAAACCAACTGATAAGGGTACAAGAAACACTTTCAAATATGTACCAAAAGTTGTGAATAGTCCTATTCAAAAGAAATCTGTGGTCAAAACACATGTTTGGAGACCAAAACCAAAAGGTCCTGCTAGACCAAAAGGTCCTGCTAGACCAAATGGTACTGCCAAAATTGGTACTGATAGACCAAAGACCACAAAATGGATAAAAAGGGAAAATGCTGTTAAGTCCTCAGCATGTTGGATTTGGAAACCACTCCAATCAAAGGGTGCATCAACAATCCTGAAAAGGTTTGATTTCATTGATGCAAGAGGCAAACCCAAGTCTGTCATGGCTTGGGTACCCCAAGGAAACTAATATGTTTATTCATGTGCAGGAACATTCATCTGATATTGGTGATCAAGGATATGTAGATAGTGGATGTTCAAGGCACATGACAGGCAACATGTCATTCCTCACAGACTTCAAAACATTTGATGGAGGATATGTTACCTTTGGGGGAGGAATAAAAGGAAAGATCATTGGTAAAGGTACTATCAAAACCAGTAAATTAGATTTTGAAAATGTGTATTTTGTGAAAGAACTTCAGTTTAATCTCCTTAGTGTCTCACAAATGTGTGACAAAAAGAACAATGTTCTATTTACTGACAATGAATGTATGGTTCTTTCTTCTGATTTTAAAATGCCTGATGAGAGTCAGATACTTCTTAAAATCCCAAAAAGGAACAATATGTACAGTGTTAATTTAAAGAACATTGATCCTAAGGAGAGTTTAACTTGTTTGGTAGCAAAAGCCTCATTGGATGAATCTATGCTTTGGCATAGAAGACTTGGTCATGTAAACTTTAAAACAATCAACACTATTGCAAAATATGATTTAGTAAGAGGTTTACCCAAAAAGATTTTTCAAAATGACCAAACCTGTGTTGATTGTCTAAAAGGCAAACAACATAGAGCTTCTTGTAAGCCCAAGACCCATAACTCTATTTCTCAGGCTTTATACATGCTTCATATGGATCTCTTTGGTCCTACTAATGTGAGTAGCTTGAATGGAAAGAAATATTGTCTTGTTGTTACTGATGATTATAGCAGATTTTCTTGGGTTTTCTTTTTAAGATCTAAACATGAAACTAGTGAGATTCTTAAATCTTATATCACTGAGGTAGAAAACCAATGTGATAAGAAAGTCAAAGTCATCAGATGTGACAATGGGACAGAGTTCAAGAATAGGGTTATGGATGACTTTTGCAAGGAAAAAGGCATAAAAAGAGAATTCAGTGTAGCTAGAACCCCACAGCAAAATAGAGTAGCAGAAAGGAAGAATAGAACACTTATAGAGGCTGCTAGAACTATGTTAGTAGACTCTAAGTTGCCTATTTCATTTTGGGCTGAAGCAGTTGGTACTGCTTGTTATGTACAAAACAGGGTTCTTGTGACAAAACCTCATAGAAAGACACCTTATGAACTTTTCTTTGGTAGAACACACCATCTTTAAGTTTTATGAGACCTTTTGGTTTTCATGTCACTATTCTCAATACCAAAGATCATTTAGGCAAGTTTGATGGAAAAGGAGATGAAGGCTATTTGATAGGGTATTCTTTGCAGAGTAAGGCCTATAGAGTGTTTAATACTTGCACTAGGCTAGTGGAAGAGAATCTTCACATAGAGTTTCAAGAGAAACTAACAAATGTGAAAGGAATTGGACCAGATTGGATGTTTGATATTGATAGGCTTTCAGAATCTATGAATTATGTGCCTGTTTCAGGTACAAATACTAATGATGATGCAGGTTTTGAAGATAATGTTGAAACTCCTAAAGATCAAGATTACATCTGGATGCCAATTTGGAAAGGTTTGGATCCATCTTCAAGTCAAGAAGAACCTTCAAACACAAGAAATGAAGGAAATGAAGATGATCATGGAACTCAGAATCATGAGAATCAAGAAAGTGGTGCAAATGACAATGGTACTGCTAGTTCACCAGATGGTACTGCTAGTTCAAGAATTGATACTGCTGAGCCATTGAATGTTCAAATAGATGATTCTTTACCTGAAGAAGTGGGGATTGGCAATCTTCCATTTACCTATGAAGTTCCTACAACACATAACACAAGAATCCTCAAAGATCACTCAACTGATGATGTGATTGGTAGCCTGGATTCTGGTGTTAGAACAAGATCTCAAGTTGGCTTATCTCAAGTCTTGACTTCAGACCAAGAAGGGTTTATCTCCTCTATTTATGAAGAAAAGAATCATGATATTGCCAACATATGCCTGTTTTCATGTTTTCTATCTCAGGCTGAACCCAAAAACATAAACAAAGCTTTAGATGATGCAAGTTGGGTTGAAGCAATGCAAGAAGAGCTTCTCCAATTCAAGATTCAGAAGGTTTGGATATTGGTTGATTTGCCCAAAGGTCAGAGGGCAATTGGAACCAAATGGGTGTTCAGAAACAAGAAAGATAAAAGGGGTATAGTGATCAGAAACAAAGCAAGATTGGTAGCCCAAGGATATACTCAAGAAAAAGGGGTAGATTATGAAGAAGTGTTTGCTCCAGTTGCAAGACTTGAAGCAATTAGGCTTTTCTTGGCCTATGCTTCATTCATAGGCTTCACTGTCTATCAAATGGATGTTAAGAGTGCATTTTTATATGGTGAAATAGAAGAACCAGTGTATGTCTCTCAACCTCCAGGCTTCATTGATGCAGAGTATCCAGACAAGGTTTATAAGGTTACCAAGGCTCTTTATGGTCTACACCAAGCTCCTAGGGCATGGTATGAAACATTGGCTTGCTTTCTACTAGAAAGTGGATTCCAAAGAGGCAGGATTGATCCAACTTTGTTCATCAAAAGAACAAAGAAAGACATCTTGCTAGTGCAGATTTATGTTGATGACATTATCTTTGGATCTACAAACCAAGACTTGTGTGTAGAATTTGAAAAACTTATGCATAGTAAGTTTGAAATGAGTTCCATGGGGGAACTTACTTTCTTTTTGGGTCTCCAAGTGAAACAATCTCAAGAAGGCATATTTATCAGCCAAGATAAGTATGTGTAGGTCACGTATAAATCTCAAACACACTCGTTAATACAAATAACCACACGTACTACTACACTAGAATAAGCTACGTAAAGAGAGAAATAAGCTAATAAGATAACGAGAGAATAAGAAGAGAATAATAGAGAATGGATGGATTTCACTTAATCAAATGTTACTCGAGCAGAGCTTTCGCAATACACATGAAAAACCAACAACTAAGAATGCATCCCATGCCTTCTATTTATAGGCAATGGGAGGGGAATAATTCTAAGAATATTCCCTTACATGTGATAAGAATAAACTAACTAATGTGACCGGTCCATGGACGACTAATGGACCAGTCCATAATTACAAACAATATAGTCCTTAAACGTGCAACATTTAATATAAATGAACAAGACTTGTAATTAATTAAAACATGTTCCTAACAATCTCCCCCTAAGTCTTGATCATCAATGTTGCTCGACGTCTTCTTTGCTTCTTGGGCTTCTGACGTCTTTATAATCTTTGTTTCTTTGTTCTTTGAATAATGATGGTATAATGTTGTCTCAATCTGCCAATCTCCAATGTCTTCTCGTCTTCTCCATCATGCTCATATGTCTTTGACTTGTTTTGAATCATATAATGAACTTTTGATGTTACTGAGTCTTTGTGAAAACATTACTTCAAGATATGAACATGATGGAGTCTTGATGATCGAACTCCAGCTCCTCAGCAGCAGCAGCAACAGCAGCATCAGCACGAACCAACCGGTACTTACAGGCTCAGACTTGAGATCATCAACAGCATAGTGTGAAGACTTTCTCAAATCCTAACCCAGACCGTTCTGAACCGGATTCCCTCGAAAGGGATTACACGGACACACCGAAGTGCACCCACGATTCAGTGAGTCGCTGGAGATCACCCCACGACTGTAGACCATTTTGGAGCAAACACTAAGTGTAACCCACAAGGAGTTACCGAAGTGACCTGCTGACAGAGTTGTTTGATGTTGCTCTGGCAGGATTTCCATTCAATCATTGATAATCACAATTGTGACTTCTCTCATGAATGTTCTTGGCAGATTGCTAAGATCTGCGAAGGACACTTTCTTAATTTTACATCTGCTGCCCATGATGTAGAACAACAGAGTAATACTAAGTGTACCTAAGAGATCTTTTATGAATCTCATGGCTCTAGACTCAATCAGTGCACATTTGTTTGGTCATCGGAGGCATGGAGCAGATTGCCTCCTTTTCAATATCAACACTCTCATAATGATAGGTCGATAGATTATGAAGGGTTCTCCGTGTGAATGAAACAAATGTCTTTTGAGAGACACTTGAGTGGCTTAGAAGGTTTATTAGTGCGTCACTGGGTCCATGACGTCTTTAGTCTTCAATACCGGTGATGCTCATCAACCAGTAGATTATGAATTGAACCCGGTTTCTGCCCTAAGGTTGAACAAATGAAGGGCTATTTCTTTTCACCCTTTTCTTTACTTTTCTTTTTAATTCTTCAACCCCTTCTTTCTCCGTTCATTCATTTTCTCCTTTTTATATCATACCTAGGACTTTCTAGTTCTAAACTATTGGTATTGTCCTTGGGTAGATCCCTCCGGCTCTGGCGGATCATAGGATGGTTTTCCCTAACCTTAGTCACCTTATAACTCCATGACTATCCTAATGATGCCATAAACCAAACCATTGAAAATCTCTCAAAGTGTCGATAATTGTAAAGACATTTTGTTGACACCTTGAGAGTTTGATGATTTTCAGAAATACTCCCCCTTAACATGTGCGTATAAGTATTAAATTTTGAAATTTGCACATGCCGGGAAGAGTTGGCACATTTGAATTGATTGACTTTCAATGAACCTGATCGTTGCGAGACACGCTTACATCACCAGTTAAACTGGCTTGAAATTATTACCCGTCCAGATCAGATTCAAAGATTATCGCTCGAAATCGGTACATTCTACTCAGACACGTCCTTTGCGAGACACGCTTACATCACCAGATAAACTGGCTTGAAATTATTACCCGTCCGGGACATGTCCTTTCGACTACTGACTTTCCTAATCGTCAATTCGAGGGTCAATTCTGAGTTTGAGCACACGAGATTCCAGCAAATGAGACTTCATATTTTAATCATCTTTTACTTCTCCCCCTCAAAAATAGCATACTCATGATGTTTTTGGAAAACGTTTATGATTAAAATATGCTGTTTTTGAGTTTTAGGGAAGAATTTTCAAGAACATTGATAATTCTTTGAACAAAGATTATATTTTTCAAATACTCCCCTTAACAAGGGAATACTTGTCCTTATGAGCAGAATGTTTGAAAAACTTTGGAAAACATTCTGGTTTTAATTCTGCTCATAAGTAAGAAGCTTTCGCTCCTTTTTCAGGATTGAGGCACTGAAGCGTACCTCAGGGTCCTTTCTTTAGGGTCCGGGTTGTACACTGTTATGTGTGCACAAGCCGTAATGCACAGGCCAATGTGAAGGAGTAATGAGAAAAGAATAATGTATGATGATACGATATTCTTACATCAACCGCCTTTGCAAAAAGTTGTGAACACTGGGTCGGTCCTCTGGAATAATCTGATAGCAAAAGGTGGACGACCCCCAACATAGCTTTCTAGCCTCCTCATCTGATCCCGATGGTATAACCGTTCTTCCATCTTCCGAATAAATTCCTTGACTTGTCGCAGCTCCTTCGAATTCCATCTTGTTGATTTATCCAATACCGAATCTCGAACTCTATTAGCTAACCCGTCACGTACACTCTTTAGGGTATCGTCACAGAACTTATGAATTTCATTGAATGCCATGAAACGGTGAAAATCAGTTGTGCTTCTGTAAACGAACCCAAAGACTGGACGATGTAGCATGGTGTACTGAGGGTCCTTTTTCCTGTTGAGAAGGAATTGTGGTTCAACAAGGTTAAGCTGAGTCTGATAACTTTCAACACCAAGCTGGAGATCTTCTACACGTTCTTTGATGATGGTTCTCCTGATGTAATGACAGAGGGAAGTACTGAGTGCATATCGAAGCTCGTTGGTCAGATGCTGCAGTTTGCCTTAGACCTTCATTAGATACATGTCTTCGATATCATTCAGATTCAGCTCAGGAAAATCCGCCTCAGAAAATGTGTAGAGATTGTTGTCGATTCTTTTTACTGTGATCTCTTCGAGAAATATATAATCGCATCTTCTGGATCCGCTCACATTGATGACGACAATTATTCTGAGATCACTGTAAACTGGTTCTCGGGATTTCTGGAGAGCAAGTTTGTACTTGTACCAGCTTTGTCGTTTAGAATACCAGTGATGAATCCCCAACTCTGCATCACGATCATACTTGACGAGCCTTTTAACAAACAGACGTCTGTTAATAGCTTCTTCTTCAATAGCTGATTGTGTGTAATGAGCTGCTGGTGTGAAAGTGATTGATGTAGCATACTTTGTCGTTCCTTGAGCTCCATTCTTTAGAAGTTCCAGATCGTTGTTGAAGAAGATATGGAAGGGAATTTCGGAGTAGTGAGATTTTCTTATCACGGAAAGCGGCTTAGTCCAATCAGTGATGAACGGTTGATGCTTGCCAACTTTCCTGACAACGTCTGGATTAGCCCAGTCGAAGTCACTTGACATTGCGCGTGCAATGTTTTCAAGGTGATATTCAAGCTCTGCTGCGCTGTTTGATTTATCTTTCAGAAGAAGGAAAGCATCGTTCTTGATTCGACGAAGTTCCCTTTTGGTCATCTTCTTAATGTTAAGACTTCTTTTAATCTCTTGAGTAACAGCAAAGGTGTTGTCTTCAACTCGGGA
The DNA here is from genome assembly GCA_021014915.2 of Artemisia tridentata subsp. tridentata. Taxonomy (NCBI): domain Eukaryota; kingdom Viridiplantae; phylum Streptophyta; class Magnoliopsida; order Asterales; family Asteraceae; genus Artemisia; species Artemisia tridentata. The sequence goes on along the minus strand of CP139507.1, from coordinate 437,197,525 downwards.
AGCTTCGTCAGTCTGAACTTGAGCACTTGCTAGATGATCAAACCAGTCATTTCCTAGCTCATCCGTATCATTATCCAGCCATGTGACAACAGCAGGTCCAGTAGATGATTTTTTGCTGTGTGAAGGCTTGGACTTGGAGGGCTTTGGTTTTGGTGATGATGGTGGTGAATGAGGTTGATCGTCTTGTGGCTGGTATTCCACATCTTCTGCCGTAAAATGCTCATAGTGATGTTTGGTTTCAGTGGGACCAGAGGATTGATGTTTAGGAGGTTGAGATGATGTTGTATGTCCAGTTGGCTCCTGAATATGTATCCCTGACCCGCTTTTGTGTTTCTTTTGTTCGGGTTTGGGGTCCTGATCATCCTCATCATCCTCTCGAATACGTTTTCCTTTGTCTGCAGCTTCCTTGCATGATTTCTTCTCAATGTGTGCTTGAAGAGCTGCGATCAGGTTAATTTCTTCTTGAGAAGGAGAGGTGATTTCAAAGAGTCGGTCGAGAAGCACAAGCTCGATGTATTCAGTGGTGAGATCTGGAAGTGGTTTGGTTTGGGAAAAAGAAGAGATGGCTTCTTTGATCTTTTCGTCAAGTTGTGAATCAATATGTTCATTTATGCTTTGTTGAATATCAGGAAGAAATTGCTTAACAAATTTCTTTGTCTTGCGTGTCATATGATCTTTGATATTAAAACCAAGAAATTCATCTATCTTCTTCTTACTTTCCTGCATTTCTTCCATTTGCTGAGACAACTTCTTGACTAAACTTTCCATTTCAGCCAATCTTGTTGTAGCTTGGTTGTCTCGTTGTGCTTGTGCTCTCTTTACTGCCTTTTTAAGTTTCTTTGCTGCAGGAGACACAACTTCAACTTTTGAAACATGGACGATTCTTCTCTTGCTCTTTCCTTTGTAGGCCTTATGAATGTTTTCAGAAACAGTTGCTTTTGATTTTGATTTTGGTGATGAAGATCTCGAAGATGATTGAGTGAGAGAAGGGATTGGTTCATCAGATTTAGTATTTGATTCCTGTTGAGGTGAGGGTGGAGGTGTTGGATTCTTAGGTGGTGATCCAGGAGGTGTCTTGGGTGAAGAAGCAGACGATGGCTGGACTGGTGGTTCTTCTTGCTGCTGTTGTGGGTTATGAACGACCATAGTCAGTGCAGATTTGGCTGTGTCCTTTGGAGGGGAAGGAGGAGGTGTTGGAGTGTGAGAACGAAGGTAGCTATCTGCTTCCAGGTTAGCTTGAGCATCCTCCTTTCGTTTCCTTTCTTCCTCTTGTCTTTTCTGTTCCTCAAGATCCTTGGCTGCTTTAATTGTTTGATCTCCCAGAATGTCTTTTTCTTCTTCTATGTTCCAATCGTCTGTATCATCGTTGCGTGTTTGTTCCTCGGGATTGTCGTCAAACATAGAATCAGAAATATCCTTGTCAGATAAAACAATGTTGCTATCCTGATCTTTTTCCTTCTCCTCCTGAGTTGGTGCTCCCAAGTCGGGTTGATTAACCGAACTTGTTTGCTGTGAAGAGACCTTTGTTGATTCAGCTCCAGACCCTCCGGGTTGATTAACCGGATCATCTTGGGTCAAAGCTGCTTTAGGATCAGTTTGTGATCCTCCAACTCCATGTGTTCTTTCATACTCCATCTGTTGTTCCAATACTTTCCTTGCTCTACGCTCTTCATCTTCTTTTAGTGATTTGAGACTCTGCTTTTGTGCATTCTCATGAGAGATCTTATTGTGAAGTTCATCCTCTTCAACAGTCATAAAGACATGTTCTTCTTCGGATTCAGATGATTCAGATTCAGATTCAGTATCTTCATCAATGATTCTATTCGGTTCAGGTTTTGGCTGAGGTTTACTGGGTACTCTCCTCTTGATGAAAGTGGTTCTGGGATGTTTTTGCTTAGGTTCAGAGACACTTGATGCACTACCAGTCTTGGTCTTACTTCGAGAACGAGTCTTTGAAGATCCTGATTCTTCTACCAATTTTGCAAGACCCACACGACGTTCACGGTATGCCTTGTCGTAATCATGATAAGCTTTAGTTTCTTTGACCTCATCAGGCATCAAAAATTCTGGCAACCGTGCACCTTGTTTGCGTGTGCTTTCTTTCGGGAAGTAGACTTTGCTCAATGTTTTATCCATGCTATACTCATGAACCTCTTGATCAGTAGGACGCTTATCAAGGTCTTCATGTTGATCAAGTAGATAGCTGATAAGAACTTTGGTGTATCGTACAAATGGGATTTTCTTGGATGCTTTACGCATTAAGTACATTATGTCTTCCCAGATGAGAGCAGCAAAGTCAATTGGTTCTTGGTTAAGAAATCCCCATAAGACTTGAAGATGAGATAGTCTTGGATGCTCAAACCCACTATCTCTTCCAGTTATGGAATGAGTTATGATGAAGAAGATAGTCCTCCAGGGTTGAGGAATGTATCTAGCATTGACCTTGGAGATTGTGGTTAATGGTGTATCAGGTTGAACATCATAACCAATGTCTTCCAGGAATTGCATGACCTCAGACTCTGAAGGTGTTGGGTGGAATCGGTTAGAAGCCTCAGGTGCTTCTGGAAGTTTTAAGGCTTTTCGGAGTGTATCAGGTGTAACTCTGATTTTCTTTCGATCCAGTGTACATGTGAAGTACTTGTCATCATTGCTTCTTGTGAAGGTATCCCAGAATTGATGAATGTAGAGCTCTGGAATTGTGTCTGAGCTATCAAGAAGATCCCTGCATTTATGAGCTTTGAGAATCTCTACTGCAATTTGGCAACTTGAATCAGAACACTTGATCTTGTCCAGTTCTACTCGTGAATTGTTCTTCCTTATTTCCAGAGTATACCCACGAGGAAAGACTTCTTCTTTGGTGAGAGCAGGAAGAGGTTGTTGTTGTGAAGTTGCCATTGATGTGTTTCTGAATCAACAATCATATGCGAAAATACAGTATGCATGTTTGTTAGAAAAATTGTTAGCTTTTAAGAACAACACATAGCACCCTATTGTATTAATGATTGTTTGTTACATGCTTGGTCAAAGAATTGATCAAGAGTTAGCCAAGTTCTATAAAATTTGATTAACTTTAATAAGTATAAAAGGATATACCTAAGGAAATTGATCAAAATTCTATATCAGATCACAACTGCGATAATCATCTCAACTGCGATAATTAATGTCAACTACGATAATTATGACAACTGCGATAATTATTCAATCAATATAAGTATCTTAATTGTAATAATTATCCAACTGCGATAATCAACTCAACTGCGATAATCATCCCAACTGCGATAATTATCCAACTGCGATAATTAGCCCAACTGCGATAATTAGCCCAACTGCGATAATTAGCCCAACTGCGATAATTATGTCAATCAAGATAAGAATCTCAACTGCGATAATTATCCCAACTGCGATAATTATCCCAACTGCGATAACTATCCCAACTGCGATAATTTTGGCCAACTTCGATAAACTCTTATACAAGAGTTTACGAACACTTTTGACGATGAACATAAACTTAAATCTTTGATTTGTGTCCACAGATTTTCACAAACAATTTGAATGATAATTATGGGCATTTTGGCTAAGTTATAACAAAAACGAACCACAATTACGCATAGATCAAACTGCTAGTGTCCATGTTCTTCATAAACCCTAAAATTCAATCGATTCACTTAAAGTGTTTCAGGTTACAAATCAAGCATGCCATTATTCAATTAAGCATCAAACAACAACATTCCAATAAACACATTACACAATAACGCTTTAACATGGTTTTCCCCAAATTGACGCTTAAACCCTAAAATTCAATTTGAACGATTTATAGTGATTGGGTATAATTAAGCATGCAATAAAGGTTCCTAAACAATGTATCAACATTATCGTACAATTGTTTTACACAAAAACACTCTAAATCCAAAATCCCCAATTTAACGCTAAACCCTAGAACTACATAATACGATTTTGATTGTTCTAGCCGTTGGATCAAGAATCTGTTTAAAACCATCTTTTATAATCACATAATAATCATAAGATCACTCACAAAAATCAAAAATCTTGAGCGGATTTGCAGATTGAATGTTAGCCGTCGATGATGGTGGGTGGGGTGAATTGAATGCGGTTGGTGAATTTGGCAGATGTATTAACTGCGATAATTAATTTGACTTAAATATCTACCAATTTTAACTTTGCACGTTTTACACATATAGTCCCCTAACCTTGATTATTTTGAACACTAGGTCCTAAACCACCATCATGCTAACACTAAGTCTCATTTTTGACATTTAATGCACACAACTTTCCATCTTTAAAATCTTATTCACCAAAACTTGTGATGCAACAATTTCTGAAAACATATGCAAGTACAATTTAAAAAATTTTGGAAAAAATTATGTCTCCCCCTCAACACGTGTTCAAAAATAATTAGGGACATAAAAAAAATGAACAAAGTGTTGGATAAGGGATTGTACTTGCATGTTTTTTTTTAAATGTTTATTTACAAAGATAGTTTGGATATTCGACTCATTTATTTGTTTTTGAGAAAGTTTGTCAATTCTTGGGGAGTCAAACATCGCATTCCAATTTGGTGAACCAATTTCACAAAACGATCATGAGGTAAGGCTTTCGTGAAAAGATCCGCCAATTGGTGTTCCGTTCCCACGAAATACAACTCAACGGTACCCTGCTCCACATGCTCCTTGATGAAGTGATATCTGAGAGCGATGTGTTTGGACTTGGAATGTTGCACAGTGTTGCATGAGATAGCGATGGCACTTTTGGAGTCACAATACATCGGAATTTTGTTGAATACGTAACCATAATCCATCAGTTGTGATCGCATCCAAATGATTTGAGCACAACAGGCAGACATGGCTACATATTCTGATTCCGTGGATGATAGAGACGTACAATCTTGCTTCTTTGACTGCCAGGACACCAGCTTATCACCTAGGAATTGAACACCACCGGATGTGCTCTTTCTTGTATCAATACATCCCGCATGATCCGCATCTGAAAAAGCAGTTAGTGCAAAACTAGAATCCTTTGGATACCAGATCCCCAAATGAATGGTTCCCTTGATGTATCTAAGGATTCTTTTAACAGCAGATAAATGTCTTTCTGTTGGGTTAGATTGATAGCGTGAACACAGGTATGTGGCAAATACAACATCCGGTCTGCTAGCGGTGAGATACATGAGAGACCCAATTATGCTACGATAATTTGAAGGATCAGTGGGTTTCCCATGTATGTCAGCATCTAGCTTCGGGGATGAGGAAGACATAGGGGTGTTATAGGTGTCACTAGATGTCATGCCATGCTTTTTTAATATCTCTTGTGCATATTTGGACTGACTTAAGAATATACCACGAGGGGATTGGTGAACTTGTAATCCTAGGAAAAAGTTTAATTCACCGATCATGGACATCTCAAAGTTTTGTTTCATAAGTTTTGCAAAAGCGTTTGAGTACTTTTTATGGGTAGACCCAAAAATGATGTCATCCACATAAATTTGTACGATGAGAATGTCCTCCCCGTGTTTTTGTATAAACAAAGTCGGGTCCACAGATCCTTTAGTAAAATGATTAGCAAGCAAGAATGCAGCGAGTTTATCGTACCATGCCCTCGGGGCTTGTTTAAGGCCGTAGAGAGCTTTCTTAAGCCTGTATACGTGTTATGGATGTTCTGGATCGACGAAGCCCTCAGGTTGTGAAACATACACTTCTTCACGAAGTTGTCCGTTCAGGAATGCTGTCTTCACATCCATTTGGTAAACTGTGATGTTCTTATGAGCCGCGTACGCCAGAAACATTCGCACTGCCTCAAGCCTAGCTACTGGAGCAAAAGATTCCTCAAAGTCGATTCCTTCTTCTTGGCTATACCCTTTAGCAACTAACCGAGACTTGTTACGAATAACCGTTCCTTCTGCATCCAGTTTATTTTTCCAAATCCATTTTAATCCTACAACATAAACTCCATCTGGTTTTTCAACGAGTTCCCAGACTTCCAATCTTTTGAACTGATCCAACTCTTCTTGCATTGATTCAATCCAATTGTCATAAGTCATGGCCTCTTTGATATTTTTCGGTTCAGCTTGACAAACGGTGAGAGCATAAATGCAGGTTTCACCATCTGTGTGGAGTTTCTGTCGTGTCATAACTGGTTTATCTGGATTACCAATCACATTATCTAACGGATGATCCCTTGTCCATTTATGAGTAGATGGGTAGTGTTGAATGTTGTTGTGATGATATGACGGGTCCATATTTCTCGAAGATGATTCTCCGGTATCTGGAATGGTTGGTGGGGGAGCAAATGGATTAAAGAATGCGTTCCCGTCATATCCTGATGGTGTTGGAACATTGTTAGAAATGGGGGATGAATCTTCAACTGCAGGTGGAGGTGTTTTCTCCATTGATGATGATGGTTCAGGTTGTGGTGCATCGTCAACAACTACTGTAGAGGTAGATGCTGATGGATCAGGTGTTTGATGTGGAAGTTGTTGAGCAGCGGAACTGGTTGAAGCATCTGATGCACTAGTAACACGAACGTCATCCAACATTGGTGCAAACAAATCTTCCAGATCCTTCCTGTTGAAAGGTAGGGGTGCAGCCGAAGATTCAGGGAAGTTTAGACGGTTGTGTGCGGGTTCCAAGCGGTCTTGCTCAGAAGCCATTTCAGTGAGTTCATCAAAATTAGCGTGTATGGTTTCTTGAATATCCCCAGTCCGACGATTCCAAATTCTGTATCCCTTGGAGTTCTCACAGTATCCTACAAATATCCCAATATCTTCTTTAGCCTTAAGTTTACCAAGATCATCTTTATCATTCTTCGGATAACACAATGCTCCAAAGACGTGAAAATAGTTGATATTTGGTTTTCTTCCTTGTATAAGCTCATATTGTGTTTTGCTGTGTCTTTTGTTGATCATGGCACGATTCTGAGTATAACAAGCAGTATTGACAGCTTCAGCCCAAAGATAATCCGGTAATTGAGCATTGATCAACATAGTTCGAGCTGCTTCCACGAGCGTACGGTTTTGTCTTTCAACTACACCATTTTGTTCTGGAGTGCGAGCTATTGAAGTCTGATGAACAATTCCATGTTTCTCAGTGAATTCCCAAATGATTTGATTCTTAAATTCAGTCCCGTTGTCTGTTCTGATGATGCGGACGGTGTTACGGACTTGAACTTGAATCTTCGTGAGAAATGTGATGAGGATAGAAGGAACTTGATCTTTAGTCCGAAGAAAATAGACCCAAGTCCATCTTGAGTAATCATCTACTATTACCAGAATATACTTCTTCCCGTTAATACTCTGAATTCGCATCGGACCACACAAATCCATATGAAGCAGTTGTAGGACATGATCTGTGCTGTGTTCTGTTTTGGGAGGAAAATGAGCACGGTGACTTTTCCCTTGTTCACACGCAGAACACAAGTGATCCTTGGCATATCTGAATTTAGGTAGACAGTCAACTAATTTCTTCTTGGCAAGGTCAGTGATGGTTTTAAAATTGAGATGAGACAATCTTTTGTGCCATAACCAAGCCTTTGTGGGATGAGCCTTGGAGAGTAAACAAATAGGAGTAGAAGCTGTCATGCCTTCAAGGGAGATAGTATACAGACTGGTTCCGCGCTTTCCTTTCATGAGGTCGTTGCCTTGAAGATCACGAATAAAGCAAGTTTTCTCCCTGAATGCTACTTCCAAGTCTCCATCGCAGAATTGTCCCACGGAGAATAAATTATGACCAAGGCCTTCAACATAATACACACGGCTGATTTCGATGTTCCCATTAATATAATCCCCATAGCCCATAATTGCAGCGAAGTGATCATTCCCGAATCTGACCGTTCCGATAAACTTAGCAATAAAGTTTTGAAGAAGTTTGAGATTGCCGGTCATGTGTCGGGAGCACCCGCTATCAACAATCCAAAGGACGATTTGAATCACCTGCATCACAAACATTGGAAACAGGTGGAGATTTGATAACGGTTGGATCCGCTGGGTTAGTAACATAAGAGGTTAGTACTTTAGGTAACCATTTAAAACCAAAAGTGTGCTGTAACCAACGTTTCCAGGTCCAACTAGTCTCTGCCTTTTTCCTAATGTATGCACTAGGTGAAGCAGTTATTTTGGATTTGGGCTTGTCCATTGTCTTCTCAGAAACATCTAGTGGGGGCATGCCTAAAATGGACTTTTCACTGGTTTTAAGCCTAGAGGAAGCGCCACTAGTTCGTTTCTTTCTCTTAGTCAGCAAAGTTTTAGCAACACATTTTGTATGATCACCAGATAATATGCTTTTACGACAAAAAACACAAGTAGCATCAACCAAAACATCTTCATTAATATTTAAAGATTCATGATCTGTTACATCAATCCTAGAACTAGACTCAGATAAGTGCAAGTCTATTCCTGATGTTACATTCGTCTTATTCAAACTACTAACTGGAACTTCTTCAGACTTAGATAACTCCTTCCTAGGTTTCTTGACTCTATTCTTCCTCTGTTTCTTGTGAGTCTTGGAATGGCTAACCTTAGATGTGGTTTCTAGTCCTGTAGAAGTACAAGTAGCTGAATTAGTGGTTACATCAGATGCTTGGGTATGTTCTTTGTCCACTACATACATCCCTGGGGCAATCTTATGAGTGTTTGTTATGCCTGTGTCTAAAACTCTGATTTTCTTCTTCAAATCAATAATTATGTGTTGGAACTCTTGGTTTTGTGAATCTAATTTTCGATTGAGGCGGACTGTGTCATTTCGGTTTTGAAGAATTTCATCCAGTTCCTTTTCATTTTCAAACAATTTAATTCTTAAAAAAGCTTTTGTTTCCTTAAACTTTTCAGGAACATGACTGTTTTGAAATGATAAAGATTCTATTAGATGTTGAAATTTAAGTTCAAATTCAGCACTCCGTTTTTGACACCAGTCAAGCCTTTTTTGAAGATTAAAAACTGTGTTTTCCACATCATTGTTGATTTGTCGAAGAATCTCATTCTCATGTTCCAGATTATCAATCTCCTTACGCAACATTTTACTATCCACAGCATGATCATTCACAAGTAAAGCATTACCAGATTCATAGAGCGAGTTCATAATCACAGACACCAAGTCATAACACAAAACTTTTTCCAAGAGTCGATCATTTTCTGTTGCTAAAAATTTCCTTTGAAGTTTTTGACGTTGAACTTTGTCATCTTTAGCTTTGAAAATGGTTTGCATAGATGCTACTTCCGTTTGTAACTCCTCTTCCCATTTTGTTGCGCATTTCTTCAGATTTCTGACATGAGGAAGAATTTTCTTTTGAAGAATCTCTTTCTTTTCTTTTTGAACAGGAGAAAGAAAAGAAGAGACAGGAATTTGAGAACTAAACTCAATTTCATTCTCCAAACGAGAAATGTCGTCCATAAATGTCTGAAAATATCGAAGAACCCGACATTTTGGAGGCATTTGTGGATCAGCAAGATCCTCTGTCAGACACTCTTTGAAATGTACAGCAGTCGTGGGGACAGGAGTTATAGACGAAGGAGCACTTATGTTTGTGTATGTTAACGTTTGTTCTGGATGGTCCTTAGGAGGGACAAATGATTTGCTCAAATGAGGTAGTGCATTATAATCATAATGTACTTTTGAAAACTCTTTTTGTGAATTTGATCGACCCTCAATTTTTTGTGCCAGAAAATCAGTTTCTTCATCAACAGAATACATAACAACACGTTGAAAGGTATCATCTAACAAAAATGTTGCATCGTATAACTTAGGATTGTCTCTGAGTGCTTTGTGTGAATTACGGGGTGTGTCACTTCCAAGTGCAAAACTTACTCCCTTAGGACTTGGTTTCACAGTCAGTTTTTGAATTTGTGTTACAGAATTACCCGTTTTATACACAACATTTTGAAATTCTTTGAGTTTGGTTTCCAAATCCAGAATTTGATCAAGATATGAGTCAACACGTTTCCTAGTGGCTTGCTTTTCTGCAAGAAGATCCTTCTGAGATGTGGAAAGCTCAGATTGAGTTTTTAACAACTCAGAATTTAAAGCATCAATTTGTTTTTTTGAATTCAAATTGATCCTTTTCTTTTTGAGAGAAAAGCTCAGCTTTGGCAACGGTTAACTCACGAACTTGACTTTCTAAATTTTGAACCTTTACATATTCTTGTTGGAAAGCCATTTCAAAACCTTTTTCACGTTTATCTTGTTTAAGATATCCTGAAAGTTGTTGTTGGTAGCACTCATTATCCTTTGTTAACAATGCAATCTTTTCTTTGAGCTTTTGATTGATGTCATTGCATTTTTCTATTTGTGACTGGGTGGTCAATAACAAGGCCTTTAACTCCGAATCTTGATCATTCAAATGATCTTTTTGTTCAATATGATCACAATGGTCATCATCAATGAGATCATCAAAAGAAACAACGGTGTTATCATCATCAAATGATACAACCGTGTTAAGTTGATCATCGGATGGTGATGAGAATGAATCATTTTGATCAAAAATTTCATTTGTAGATGAAGATGCAGATGGTGACGCAATTTCATGGATAAGACATGTAGAATCAGGTACCTGAGAAAGACCATCGGTATCATAGACCGGGCCTGACTCGGACATATTCATTTCTTGCATATTAGCCATAAGCATGACTGCAGCATTTGCCTCTAGATCTTCCATTTCATCATCTGATTCCACATTAGCCATAAAACTTTGATCATTCTGAGTCAACCGTCCAGCAGCCTTTTCATCTTTGAGTGCCATCAGAAGAGCCTCTTTGTGATAAGCACTGCCCATTGTTCGTGGCTTTGGACAAGCATTAGCCATGTGACCGTTCCCCCCACAGTTATAACATGTGATAGACGTATTTGCAATGCCTCTCTGATCATTCCCAACAGTCGAATTTCCTCTCTGAGCATTCCCCATATTGTTTCTGTTTGCCCCTGCAGTATTGAACCTATTTCCTCCTGACTGAACCCTTTGAGTACCATATCCACGATTTCCCGACCCATATCTGCCTGAAGACCGGTTTTGAATTTCTACTCTGCCATCATTAACAACTGCCTGATTTCTAGTATTTGACGATGAACGAAGACGGTTGTTGGATTTGGTGAATCTGCCAAAAGCTTTAGCAATCAATCCAAATGCTTCATTAAGAGAGTTGAAAGCATCCTCTTCTTCATCATAATCTGCATTTGAGTACATTACTGAATCGGTGTTGTTGTATGGAACCATCTGGTTATCAGAGTATTGTTGTGGTGCTTCATAGGAAATGATTTGGTTATGAGGTTGGGGTGGAAGACTTGGTTGAAAAGATGAGTGGCCAAATTCCTGATGTGGTAAAGAGAAGTTAGATTGAGCAACGAGAGCAAGTGAGTTTGATGTTGGTGCAGGTGTGAAACCTCCTCGTGCTGCAATTTCTTTATCCACTTCTGATTGATGTTGTCTGAGGTAATCATACATGAGTCCATATTTGACATCACCAATTTTCTTTGTCTGTCTTACAAAAGTTGCATACTTCTGCCATTCAGGACCAAGACATCCAAGGAATTTGGAGTTGACAGCAATCTTTGGTAACTTTATATCATGACGATCAAGGTCATTGATAATGTTGGTGAAACGGTGGTAGTAAGATTCAATGGTTTCCCCTGGTTCCATGATGAAGTGAGTGTACTCCATGTACAACATAGACTCAAGATCTTCTTGGTTTAACTCTGTTCCTTCCATGAGAAGATGAACATGTTCCCACATATCTTTGGCTGTCTTTTGAGCATCAATACTTCGATAGATAGGATTGGGAATTCCTTGAAGTATGAAAGACATTTCCAATTGGTTTGCTTCTTGTTGTAATGTTTGCTCAGTTGTGTAGTTGGCAACAGGAGTGGGAGTGGTTGTTTCTTCTCTCTCTGAAGTTGCTGGAACGACAGTAGCTGGAATAGGATAGGGTCCTTCTTCAATGACTTTCTTGAGGTATTGACCATGAGGTTTTTTCAGTTCAACGAATCTGAGGAATCTACTAGCCCATTGCACGTAGTTACCCGGAGTTAGCATTGGTGGAGTTTCTTGACTTCCAGCTTCATGACGTGATTGCTGACTACTAATTGCCTCACACATCTTGTTAAACCAATGAGGTTCTCTGGAGTAGGAAGAATAATTCTGCAGTTGTTGATTCTGTTGCATGATCTGTTGTGGGGATACTTGTGGTGGAGAGAGAAATTGATGTTGTTGCACGAATGCTTGTTGTTGTTGATACTGAGGATGAAATTGCTGTTGTTGTGGATGTTGCTGTAGCTGGTAGTAGTAATTGAAGTGAGGTGGTTGAGACATATCTGGATCTTAAAGATAATTAAGATATGTGTTGATGAGATATATTAAGTTGGTTTAGAAATCTAAAGATTTTGTCCAAATGCGATAAAGTACTGTTCACCAAATGCGATAGGTCAATTCACCAAGTGCGATAATGACAGTTCACCAAGTGCGATAAGATCAGTTCACCAAGTGCGATAACGACACTACACCAAGTGCGATAACCTTCAATAGCGATAACGAAAGTAGAAAATGCGATAAAACTATAAAGTGCGATAAATAATGACAATTAAAATATGTTATCTTAAAGTGCGATAGGTTATTGCAAAATGCGATAAGATATCAAACAGCGATAAGATAAGATATCCAACTGCGATGATTTATGGCAAATGCGATAGATTTATCACAAATCCAAATTCGATAATTCTCAACTCTTGTACAAGAGAAGAGAAGCAACCAAGTCGAAGTATTACAACTTTCTAATACAAGAAAGTACAATACTGAGTCCCAAATGCGATAATTGAAGATCTCCCAAATGCGATGAAACCCTAACTTATCTTGATTCGAACTGCGATAAAACCCTTAGTTATCTGGATTGCAACTGCGATAGAACCTTTCAAATGCGATGAAACCCTAACTTGTCGAAGTTCACTCAGAAACCAAAACTATCACTTTTCATCAACTTTTCCAATACGCTAATAATACGGATTACACCAAATCATCTAAATAACCAATAAACCCGATTGTTTTTGACCTTAAACGATTAGTAATCAAAAGATTTAATGAAGATTAAGCTTTTTAACGTAGAAAATATGAAAAACGATGAAAATTAGTGAAATTTTGACGAAATCAAAGCTATTTTCAACAAAAAACGAGAGTTTTCACATTAAGATGTGAACAAAACTTTTCGATAACAATAAAACCAACGTAATTAACACTACTAATGATTCAAACACACGATCCTAATTATCCCTTGGCGTATGATACCACTTGTAGGTCACGTATAAATCTCAAACACACTCGTTAATACAAATAACCACACGTACTACTACACTAGAATAAGCTACGTAAAGAGAGAAATAAGCTAATAAGATAACGAGAGAATAAGAAGAGAATAATAGAGAATGGATGGATTTCACTTAATCAAATGTTACTCGAGCAGAGCTTTCGCAATACACATGAAAAACCAACAATAAGAATGCATCCCATGCCTTCTATTTATAGGCAATGGGAGGGGAATAATTCTAAGAATATTCCCTTACATGTGATAAGAATAAACTAACTAATGTGACCGGTCCATGGACTACTAATGGACCGGTCCATAATTACAAACAATATAGTCCTTAAACGTGCAACATTTAATATAAATGAACAAGACTTGTAATTAATTAAAACATGTTCCTAACAGTATGTAGCAGAGATCCTAAGGAAATTTCAGTTTGCTGATTCTAAGGTTGCAAGTACACCAATGGATCCAGAAAAAGGGCTACTCAAGGATGCTGAAGGAGAAGATGTTGATTTGCACAATTATAGATCAATGATTGGGTCTTTGATGTACCTTACATCATCAAGACCAGATATCATGTTCTCAGTATGTGTATGTGCAAGGTTTCAAATACATCCCAAAGTCTCTCATCTCACAGCAGTCAAGAGAATCTTTAGATATCTCAAGGGTCAACCTAGGTTGGGTCTTTGGTATCCAAGGGAATCATCTTTTGAATTGTTGGCTTATTCTGAAAGTGACTATGCTGGTGCAACTCTAGACAGAAAATCCACAACTGGTGGATGTCAATTTCTTGGTTGCAGACTCATCTCTTGGCAATGCAAGAAACAAACAATGGTGGCCAACTCTACAACTGAAGCAGAATATGTTGCAGGTGCAAGTTGTTGTGGGCAAGTTCTTTGGATCCAAAATCAAATGCTTGACTATGGGTACAATTTTCTTAACACCATTATTTATATTGACAATAGCAGTACTATATGTATCATTAAAAACCCAGTTCAACACTCAAAAACAAAACACATTGAAATCAGACACCATTTCATAAGGGATTGCAATGAGAAAAGGTTAATTCAAGTTGTTAAAATTGATTCTGAAAAGAATTATGCAGACCTTCTCACCAAAGCTTTTGATTTAGGTAGATTCAAATATCTTGTAGGAGGTATTGGAATGATAAATCTTTGAAAAACATGTGTTTTTGTACATAAAATTAACTGGTATTGGCTTTTAAACATGGTACTGCTAGTTAGTCAATAGGTACTGTTAGTTCATAATTGGTCCTGCTAGTATAAAATTTGCTAGGTTTTGTTAATATTGATGCTTAAATGTTTAAAATGCTATAGATCAAGTGCTTTGCACTTTGTTCTTTTGGTTTGCAACTAACACATTTCAGGTTGATGACAAAACAAGAGATCTTTCAAACAAAAAGGGGAAACACAAGTTATATTAATCTCAGGGGAGGTAACAATCTCAGGGGAGGAAATAATAGCCCAGAATGGAAGTAAAACCAATTTATGAAAGAAAAAGACAAGAGCATACAAGATGATGCAAAGGTTGAAAAAGATAGGATTAGATCACATATTCAGAAGGGATGAAGCATTCCTAAAGGAGAAAGTTCTATCTAGATCAATCTAAGGAAAGTCTCAATTCAAAGGCATGCTAATAGATGATTTCACTAGTTGAACCAATCATCCAAGATACACAGCATCATTGTCTTTTTAATTTCCTCCATCCAAGGAAATTGCACCATCTTTAGGCCAATATGGATTTTGGTATTCAGTTCACCAAGTTTTTACAAACTTAAGAGCTGGCTAGTCCATAAGCAAACGGCTTTTGGTAAAGACACATCAAATCCGTTGATGGTTGATAGTTTACCAAAAACTATATGGTTGTTAACTAACCATACGTAACTGTAAATAGTTAGCTAGTCCATAAGCAAACGGCTTTTGGTAAAGACAACTCAAATCCGTTGATAGCTGGTAGTTTGCTAAAAACTATAAGGGATTTTTGCAAAACTTTCAAAGGTACTGGTAGTTCAAAAATTGGTACTGCTAGAGTAAAATGGTACTGCTAGATAGCCGTTGAGCCTGTCAGAAAAAGTTTTAGCCGTTGGGCCTGGTAGTTAAAATTAGCCGTTGGGGTAGTTATGTAAATTACTGATGATTATATTATATTATATTTCACATATAAAAGATCTTTTTAACCGCCTTTTCATTTACTTATTATAATCTTTCTTATTGTCGGTTAAAAGTAATTCACACATATCATCTTTCATCAGTCCTTATCATAATTCACATAAACCTTTCATCTTCTACCAGTACCACCAACAAATCCCACCATCATAATCAAAATTTTCATTATCTTTCACCATGGATACCACAGTTGTTCTAAACTTTGTTCAACGTCACAATCAATTAGCCTTTTTGGAAAAGTCAGAGGAGAATGCCTCTTTTCATCAAGTAGTGGACTTTTTAAATAACTCCTACATCAGGTTTGTTTTACTAGTCAATCCCACTATTTATGAATCTCAAATTTTACAATTTTGGAAAACAGCTAAAATTGAAACTTCTGAAAATGGGGAACAAAGGATTAAGGCCAAAGTGGATGGAAAACATTTGACTCTTACTGAGTCATCCATAAGAAGACATCTTCATTTGGATGATTCTGATGGTATTAGTCAGTTGCCAGATACTGAAATTTTTGAAAATTTGGAAAGAATGGGGTATCATGCTACTTCTACAAAACTCACTTTTCTTAAGAAGCATCTTACTCCACAATGGAGAATTTTAATCCATACAATCCTTCATTGTTTGAGCCAGAAGAAAACCTCTTGGGAGCAATTCAGTGGAAACATGGCTTCTGCTCTCATATGCTTGGCTACAAACAGAAAATACAATTTTTCCAAACATATTTTTGAAGGGTTGATTAAAAATGTGGATAGTGAAACAAAGTTTTTGATGTATCCAAGATTTATTTCATCCATCATTGCAAAATCAAAACATTTGTTGCTTCCCCCACACACTCTTTATGCAACACCAAAACTTTCTCACAAAGTATTTTCAAACATGAGAATTGGTTTCAGAGGGGAAGAAATACCACTATTTGATGAAATGTTACCACAACATCCAGAAGAACCAACACCATCAACTGAATCACCATCATCTAGTTCTTCAACTGGTTACATCTCACCAACACATCAAACATCACCAATACCATCTCCAGTACCATCAGCAACACCACCAACATCATCACATCATGTATCACCACCCCAATCACCTCAGACAATGCAAGAACTAAAAGAGAAGGTGAAGCTCTTAGAAGATGCTCTTAAAAGTCAAAACAAGAAATTTTCTGAGATCAACATCAAGTTAGTAAAGAGGGTAAAGAAATTGGAGGTTGAAGTGAAGAAGCTAAAGGGTAAAAGATCTGCAAAGGTTGTTTTATCTAGTTCTTCCAAATCAGATGCTGATAGGTTAGGTCACTCTTCCAAAAAGGGGAGGATGGATAGTTCTGAAGATGAAGAGGAGGCTCAATTTGAATTCCATGAAGGAACTCAGATTTATGATGAAGAGCCTGCTGGTGCAGGGCAAGAGCCTGCTGGGCCAGAGCAAGAGCCTGCTAGGATTGAGAGGCTATTGGGAATGGACTACAAAGGGTCTGCTGAGAAAGTGTACAAGAGAAAGAGGGACTTAGAGCCTCAAGGAGATTTGTTTGTTCAAGGGAGGTCATTTATTGCTGATGAGCAATCTTCTGCTCCATCTCAAGAACCAACTCCAATGGATAAGGGCAAGAGCATTATGGTTGAAGATGAGCCAAAGCCCAAAAAGTTAAAGAAATCAGTGCAAGCACAGATGGCTAGAGATGAAGAAGAGGCCAAAAGAATTCATGAAGAAGAACTGAAAGCATTTGAAGCTTCAAGGATGCTTGCAGAAATGAAAGAGCATAAAGATGCTGCTCAGACTCTTCTTGATACTCAAATTGCTCAAGAAACCTTTGATGCACATATGCAATGGATTATTGCTAATGATCCAATTGTGAAAGGCCAAGCATCAATAATAGTGAATGACAAGAATCTCAATTCTGATGAGAAAACAGCAGAGCTTGAATCTTTTATCAACAAGAAGTATAAAGAAGCAGCTCTGGCTGACATTTTTGAAAAGATGAAAGAAAGTGAGAAAAGAGGTTTTAAGGTGGGCAAATCATGGAAATATCAAGTAACTTTTATGAAGAGATTTCTAAAAGGTCAAGCAAATTGGACTGATTATCAACTGAAGAAGAAATATGCTGATGAAATCTACTACTTGTATCTTCAACCTACAAAAGTCTTTACTACAAAGTTCCATCTGATGCAAAGCCCTCAATGAAGAAGCAAGATGCTCAGAAGAAAGAAGAAGCAAAATTGGACTCAGAGCAAGTAAGTAAGATGTTAATTACTTTGCCAACTATCATACATGCTGATCCAATTAGCTGTAGACGCCCTATTATTGATTGGGAAATACACCATCATAGATAAGGAAAGTCATGGAAAATATCAAGGGTTGGGGGTCAGACTGCTATCTTTAAGAATTTTGAAAATCTAGTTAGAGCTTGTGACAGAGCAGACTTGGAAGAATTGTGGAATCTAGTTCAGATTAGGCTAGACACAAATTCTAGTACTGATGTTAAGGAACAGGAACTATGGGTAGAATTCAATAGAATGTATGATCCTAGCCCAAAAGATGTTCATTGGAAATTTCCCTATCATGATCCTTCAACAACATGGGAATTTCTAAGCCTTAGTAGTATTCATCATCTTTACACACAAAGTGGGATAGAACTCTTTATGTTGGCTGAGAAAGAGTATCCACTTAGTTATGAAGTGCTTACAACTATGATCTCCAAGAGATTAAGATGTGACAAAGATGAAGAGAATTCAGAAATTGTTCAAAGTTTGCTGAGGAGCATATTTGAGCAATGTGAAAGAAAAAGGAAGAATAGAGAGTGAAGGTTTTTGGAAGAGTTCCCTCAAATCCTCAAGGTATGTATTTTATTCATCAGAAACTTGTGTATTTTAATGGAAATAACAAGTTTAGGGGAGGATTGTTGGGAATAAAATGTTCAAGTCAAAGAGCCTGCCAGATATGTCAAAGAGCCTGCTAGTTGATTTTGAAGAGTATGAAGATGTACTAACAGTACCTTCTGGGTAGAAGGTACTGCTAGTTGATAAAGGTCCTGCCAAGCTTTATGTCAAGTTGATAGATATTTTGTAATAGATATTTAGTTGAATTATTAGTCTTTGTACATTGTAATACATTATGTAGAAGTAGTTTAGTCCTCTGTGGTTCACAGAAGAATATTACAGAGTTGTTACATTGGTAGTTGTATTTAATTGTAGGCTAGAATAGTCAAAGTAACATATTATATTCAACCACTTGACAACTTGTAATTAGGGTACCTTATTGTATAAAAGGTTCCCTAAGACACCTCCTTCATGCATGCATCTCTTCAACTATTAACCAAAACTGAACAATCTCTCAAGTAACTTAGTTACTCATTTCACAAATCCTTTTACAATCTAAGATTCAAGATTACTTTGTAATCCCGGTGATAGTTAGATCATCCGTATTATTTCATCAATAATATTGAATCGTTTTGTGTTAACTAAAGTTGTGTTCCTTGTTCATTACATACTCACGTTTACATAAACTCACCACCTTTGTGTTCTTTTAAGTGTGTTGTAGTAGATTCCGCTTACTAAACACATTCATATATAAATATCCCAAACACGTTACTAAGATTCACATCCCAAGTGTTTGCGCAATCCTTTCCACAGTTTATGTTTGGGATTCTTTCACGACTTCTTGGGAATATAAACCACATTTCCTTTCACTATTCCTTTTCCGGTTTTATCGATGTCATATAACTTTGCTGTATCACAAGATCTAGGAAGGACATCATACATAAATCCAGAATCTGCAGCCCATGGTATTACTTTTTTATAATCTGCTTGGAAAGGGGCCATGAATGGAATAGCAGTGTATTTCCTTTTATCGAGCAGTTCAAGTGGAATTTCCTCACTTGACATTTCATTCAGTTGCTCCTCATTATGATAAATCTTGATACAATGTCCATTAACAATGAAACTTCCACCGTGCTTGTCATATAACTCGACATATCCGGATGGAAAACCATGTTTTACCACGAATGGACCATACCATTTGGTTCTTAGCTTAGGAGCTTTGAATTTGTACTTAGAATTGAACAAAAGTACTTTGTCTCCGGCTTTGAATTCTTTCCGGATTCTGAGTTTCTTATCATGGTACGCTTTTGTTCGAGCTTTGTACAACTTGGAATTCTCATACGCTTAGAGTCTTAACTCATCGAGTTCATGCAATTGCGAGAATCGTTTTTCTCCAGCGATTTTGAGATCGGGGTTACATTACCTCAACGCCCAGTATGCGCGGTGTTCAATTTCAAACGGCAAATGACAAGTTTTTCCATATATGATTCTATATGGAGTTGTGCCAATTGGAGTTTTATATGTCGTTCTAAATGCCCATAGAGCATCATCGAGTTTACTTGACCAAATGGAAGGATTATCCTTAACCCTTTTTTCAAGTATTCTTTTTAAAGCTCTATTGGTGTTTTCAACTTGACCACTGGTTTGAGGGTGGTATGCTGTTGCGAAACGATGATGGACTCCATATCGTTTCATAGCTTTCTCCATTTGATGGTTACAGAAGTGAGTTCCTCTGTCGCTTATCAAAGCTTTTGGAATTCCGAATCGAGAGAAAAGCTTTTTCAGAAAATTTACAACCACTCGTGCATCATTTGTGGTTAAGGCTTCCGCTTCGGCCCATTTAGAAACATAGTCAATTGCAACGAGGATGTATTCGAACTTATGAGATTTAGGAAAAGGACCCATGAAGTCAATTCCCCATATATCAAAGATTTCAAAAACTTGTATGCTCTTTTGTGGCATTTCGCATCTACGAGAAAGACTACCAGACTTTTGGCAAGCATCACAATTCTGCACAAGCATATGGGCTTCTTTAAAAATTGTTGGCCAATAAAATCCCGCATCAAAGACTTTTTTCGCGGTTGTAGACGGACCGTAATGTCCTCCAGTTGGGCCGTGATGACATTCATCGAGAATTTTTCGGTTCTCTGAACCGCACACGCATCTTCTAATTATCCCATCGGGACACATTTTAAATAGATACGGTTCATCCCAAAAATAGTGTTTTATGTTTGCGAAAAATTTACTACGCTGAGTGTGAGTTAGACCTTTTTGTAACACTCCTCCGACTAAATAATTTGCAAAGTCTGCAAACCATGGAACTTCTTCGTTTTCAATTCCCATAAGAGTTTCATCGGGAAAATTATCATCAATCTCATCTTCACCGAATTCATCTAAATTAAGATTTTCTAATCGAGACAAATGGTCTGCTGCAACATTTTTCGCGCCTTTCTTATTTGGGATTTCTATGTCAAATTCTTGAAGCAATAAAATCCATTGGATAAGACGTGGTTTGGCATCTTGTTTGGCAAACAGGTATTTAAGAGCTGAATGATCAGTGAATACAATTGTCTTTGACAAAACGAGATAAGAACGAAATTTGTCAAACGCAAAAACTACAGCCAAAAGTTCTTTTTCAGTGACCGTGTAGTTTTGTTGAGCATTATTCAAGGTTTTGCTAGCAAAGTAAATAGGACGAAAATGTTTTTCATCGCGTTGTCCTAATACTGCTCCAACGGCAAAATCACTTGCATCACACATAAGTTCAAATGGCAGCGACCAATTTGGTGAAACCATAATCGGTGCATTTGTTAACTTATTTTTGAGCGTTTCGAATGCCTTGATGCATTCTTCATTGAAATAAAAAACTGAATCTTTCTCGAGAAGCTTCGTCATAGGACGAGATATTTTCGAAAAATCTTTGATGAATCTGCGGTAGAATCCCGCATGCCCCAAGAAACTCCTAACGCCTTTGATGTTAGTCGGGGGTTGATTCGCTTGAATCAACACGTAAATATTTCCAAGGAAACACAAGTGAAGTATGTGTAACCCGGGTCGTTATCCCCAACGAAGGATGAATGGAATCTCGTGATCTCGATTCGTGGAACGTGTTTGAATAGTGGAAACAAAGAGATTTTGGGTTTCTATGCTAAGATAAGTGAACATAAAATAAAAACGAATTAAGAAATAAGGAAAACGATAATCTAAGGAACGCGTAATTAAAAACGTAAAGAAAACTTAAAACGCGCGATTAAACGTCAAAAAAATGAAAAACTAATCCTAGAAATGCCAAAATAATTTTTCTAAGTTCTAATTAATAAAAGAAAATTTTGAAAAAAAGAATTATATTTTTCTGATTATTATTTAATTTAATATGAATTAAAAACTGAATTAAAAAGAAAAATAGATTAAAAATACTAAATGGAAACTGAAAATTACCAAAAAATACAGGAAAGTCATAAGTTATAAACTGAATCTAGGAAAAATAAGCTAGGGGTACCAGCTTATCCAGATAAGCTGATATAAGCTGAAAGGTGAAATAAGCTTTAAAAGGAGAAAAGGGTTAAAAGAAAAATGATGCAAGGGATAACCAAGAAAGTCCCTAGGGCAGTTGGTTATCTGTGTTGTGTTGTGAGGCTTGGGAGGCTGAGGTCCAGGGTTCGAATCCTGGCCTCAGCTTTTTTTTGCAAACTAATTTTTTTTTTTATTTTTCTTTTCACAACCTCAAAAAGCACAACATAATAAGCATTTTACATAACTACAACTTTTATTAAAAACTACAATAAGCTCATAAATGAGCCATGATGGACTGATCAGTCAGGAATAAGTGGATAAGCTAAAACTATTTAAACATAAGGATAGTTAAGCTATTGAGCAAACTAGGACAAATAAGCAATGTTAAATAAGCTAAGGTGAACGATGGAAATCTACATAAGCTAAAAGACACAACTTAAGCTACAAACAATAGCAAAGAAGCATTGAGTGAATCAAATTAAGCAAGAAAAAGGGACTGATTGCATGCTTGTGCAGGGCTGCAGAGGGTGTGTGCAGAGCAAATCAATCCCATGGGGCAGACTTGCAGACCAAATTAGAGTGACTAAATAAGCTCTAAAAAACTGAATAAGCTGAAAATCCTCAAGATAGAACTATAAGCTAGAACTAAAACAAAAAATCAGTAAAGAACCTCAAGTAAATAAGCAGAAGACCAGCAATGAAAAGGGGCTAATAACTTATGCAGACTGCATAAGGGTCTGCACAGTCAATTATGCAGCAATGACACAAGATACTACAAAGCCTAATGCAAGAATGCCATCTTCTAAAATCCTAGTTCATGCATAGATTTGAGCATATAAAGAGCAAAAACAAATTCTAAAAACTAGATTCCTAAACAGAAACCAAATAAGCAAATCTAGACCTCAAAACATGAAAAATCAAGCTTAAAGTGAAAAACCACCTGAATCAGCTTAATGCTACTTAAAAATAGCTAGAATGAATCAAATAGGCTTAATCTAAGTTGGATCAACTGCACATGAACAGTGAACAGCCCTTTTTGACCCATTTTGGATTCTAACCCAAACAGCCCTTAATGAGGGTCTGTTTTGGTTTTTTCCAATAGCAAAAGCCAATTTAAGCTAGGATTCTTGATTTCTACTAACTCACTGACTTAACCAAACTATATTGAACATCTTTCAAAAGCCAATAAGCAACCTAATAAGCCAAAACTAATTTAAGCTAATTATGACTGAATTTAAGCTTTTAAGGTAAATCATGAAAAGTAACCTAGGGCTAAGCAACAACTGACTTTAAACGAATCTAATAGGCATAAATAAGCAAATGAAGGGAAAATAAGCAAAAAATAAGCACTTACACAGTAACTTTGACTTTCATTGACTATTTTGGAATTCTTGGAATAGAACTGAATTAAGCTATAATAAACTCACAAAAAGCTATAAAGAGCTTATATAAACACTAAGTGAGCTTTTAAACAACCAGTGAACTTAATTCGAATTAAAAGTAGATTTTGAAAACTTAAAATTTCATTAACTTGAGAAATAAGTACAATACTGAACAAATGAAATACAAAAGAGCTTAAATTAACTAAAATGGATACTGGAAACTTAAATTTATGCTAATTAAACATTTAAACTAAAAATACGACATAACCAAAAAACTACTTGCCAAAATTGGCTTACAATAAGCCCTATTTATACTAAAAAGATGCTGGGATATTCTTCCTATCTTCTTCTGATCAAATCCTGACCCTTCAATTTGCTTGAAACCATCTCAGCCTTTCATTGTGGTTTTGGCGGGAAATGTGGGTTTGGGTGGATTTCCCACGTAGATAGGACTCACGTGAATAAGTACTATCTAGGAGGGGGGAAACGTGTATCAGAGGAGAGATGAGGAGACAATGTTGTCTGGGGAAGCATGGGGGAAGACATGATTGTCTGGGGAAATGGTGGTTTGCTTTTGGCGGGGAAGAGGATTGACCAGGTCAACCTGGTTTGACCCATGTTTAGTTAAAACACAAGACCAGGTTTGGGTAGGGTTTTTATTTGGGCTTTTATGTTAATGGTTGGGCTGGGTTAAGGGGTTGGGTTTTTATTTTAGGGTTTAAGGGGTTAATTTGTTTTAGGTTAGTATTGGATAAGGAATTAGTGTTAAGTTAAAGGACCAATTTTGCCATTTTCTGAAAAGTTACACCAAGGGCCAATTCTGCCATTTTGATTTTCTTTGAAGGTTGACTTTTGACACTTGAGCAATTTCTCGGTCCAAACTCGTAAATTTCTTCCCCGTCCTCGGCTTTTCACGCTTTTCCAATCTTGTGCTCGGTTTTGTCCGTTTTTGCCCTGTTTTCAATCCTTTTGTACCTGAAACACATAAAAACACAAACCAAGAATATTTGCAACAATATTAGATCTATTTGGGTGTTTTTGGTCATTTTTGTGTCTTTTATGGGTATAAAATGATGAGTATTTACACACTCATCAGGGGTGGTAACTTAGCAATAGCATCTATTTTTGCTTTGTCAACTTTGATTCCCTTGCTAAAAATCTTGTGACCAAGCACAATGTCTTCTATCACCATAACGTGACATTTTTCCCAGTTTAGTACGAGATGAGCGGCTTTGCATCATTCAAGCATTTTATCAAGATTGGAAAGGCATGACTCGAATGAGTCTCCAAATACCGAGAAATCATCCATGCAAATTTCCATGGAGGTTTCAAGCATATCTTGAAAAATAGCAATCATGCACCTTTGAAATGTTGCCGGTGCGTTACAAAGACCAAAAGGCATACGCCTATACGCATATGTGCCAAAAGGACACGTGAATATGGTCTTTTCTTGATCAGCTGGATCAATTGGAATTTGGAAATAATCGGAAAATCCATCGAGAAAACAAAAGAATTTGTTCCCCGCAAGTCTTTCCAACATTTGATCCATGAACGGTAAAGGAAAATGATCCTTCCTGGTGGCGTCATTTAATTTGCGATAATCAATGCATACTCGCCAACCTGTTATGGTTCTGGTAGGAACAAGTTCATTACGTTCATTAGTTACAACGGTTGTTTCTCCTTTCTTAGGAACACAGTGAACATGACTCACCCATGAACTATCCTCAATGGGGTAAATAATACCAGCATCAAGAAGTTTGATTATTTCCTTCTTAACAACTTCCTTCATATTTGGGTTGAGTCTTCGTTGTCTTTGAACAACGGGTTTGGAATCGTTTTCAAAATTGATTTTGTGCTTGCAAAAGTTTGGACTTATTCCACGAATGTCAGAAGCTTTCCAAGCGAAAGCTTCTTTATGATTTTTGAGCATAGAAACAAGACGTTCTTTTTCATCGGGTTTGAGTGCTGAAGATATGACAACCGAAAGAAGAGATTTTTCTTCCAAGAATGCATATTCCAGATGATCAGGAAGAGGTTTCAAGACGAGATCCACCGGCAGATCTTCAATTGAGGTTTTGATTCTCATTTCATCATTGAATTCCAACTCCTCAAAGTTGGTTATTTCTTCCTCAGAAATTTCTTCGGTATTTATCGGCATAAATTCAGTGAATTCTCTATCGAGATCTTCATCACTTATTTGTCCAGATGTTTTATGAGTCTTAATTATTTCATCAAGCAACTCATCGAATGTTTCCTCTGTAATTTCATCGATAACATCAATGCTATAACAAGTGTCATCATTCACATGAGAATATTTCATGGCTTGATTAATTTGAAAAGAGATTCTTTCATCTCCAACTCCAAGATTGAGTTCTTTGTTTTTGACTCGAATGATAGCATCGGCGGTGTTTAGGAAAGGTCTTCCTAAGATCAATGGAACTTTGCTATCTTCCTCCATCTCGAGGATCACAAAATCAACGGGAAAAACGAATTGCCCAACTTGAACAAGCATGTTTTCAGCTACTCCAACAGGATATTGGATAGTATGATTTGCTAAATGTATACTCATTCTTGTGGGTTTCAAGGTATCGATCGAAAGCTTCGCATACAATGAGTATGGCATAAGATTGATACTCGCACCGAGATCGGCTAATGCATCACAAGTGATTGAATTTCCCAAAGTACACGGGATGAGAAAACTTCCAGGATCACCGAGTTTTTTCGGTAGTTTGTTTTCAACAATGGCTGAGCAATCTTCATTCAAGAAGGTAGCAGAAATATTTTCCATTTTGCTTTTGTTGCTCACAAGTTCTTTCAAAAACTTCCCATAATTGGGCATACCAGCCAGGACATCAACAAGAGGAACGTTGATCCTAACTTCTTTGATTAAGTCATTGAACTTGCCATATTGTTCTTCCATCTTTTCTTTCCTCAAACGTTGAGGATATGGAATTCTTGGTTTATATGCTTCGAACTGTGGAGTGGGTTTAACGACTGGTGTAGGAATTGGTTCGTTATCTTTTGGTTCTTCCTCTGCTTCATCCTCACTATCATCATGAATGATAGTGGTTGTTTGGTTTGGGGTTGGTGGTGGATCATAAGACAGACCACTACGAGTGAATACAGCATTTACATGCACATTTCTCGTTTGAGGTGGACGATAAGATCCAGATGATGATGGTTTTGGGTTGGATTGAGTATTGCTTGGCAAAGTACCCAATGGTCTAGCAGCAAATTGATCAGAAAGACAACCAAATTTGGTTTCAAGGTCTTGGATAGAAGCTTGATGGTTCTTTTGACCTTGTTCGACTTTGGTTTTGAGGCTGAAAAACTGATTTTTGATAAATTCATTCGTTTGTTTTTGAGCTTGCACGAATTCACGCATGGTTTATCGAATTCAGATTGTTCATTTTTCTTTTCAGGTGTTTGTGATGATGAACGGTTATCATCACGAGACGATGTCGGACGGTTTTCGTCACGAGGTTGGGAACTACGATTATCATCCCCCGGTGGACAATCTTGCCAATCTCTAGAATTTCTACCTTAGTAGTTTCCACGATATCCTCCTCCTCAATATCCTCCATAAACATAACTGGCTTCGGCTTCGGGACCTCCCATGGGTTTGTCATCACACTCGGATGATGAATGGTTTCCACCATAATAGTTGCATCCATCGTGCATATCTTTGATCTCTTTTTGGATACTTTGGAATTTAGAATCGATTTTGGTGGTGAGATCTTTCATCATGTCCATGATTTTGGAATTTTCATTCGTTCCTTCGGTGAATGCAACGGTTTTTCTTTGAGTTTTGGTTTCGGCATCCTTAGACCAATCGAGCTTAAGAAGTACACGGTCTTCTAGTAAAGTGTAAGCTTCGTTAGGGGTCTTATAAAGGAAAATTCCTCCGGCATCAAGGATACCTTGAGTTGTGTCATCGAGACCATGGTAAAAGATTTGAATGATATTACCACGAGACAAACCATGCCCATGACAACTTCGGAGCATGTTTTTCATTCGAAGCCAAGCTTCGACAAGATTTTCTCCTTCCTTTTGAGTGAAACTACAAATTTCACCTAAGAGACGATCAAACATGGCCGGTGGAAAGAAACGTCCAACAAATGCTTCTCTCATTTGGTCCCAAGTTGTGATCACTCCGAGGCTTAATTCGTTATACCAAATTTTCGCTTCTCCTCTGAGAGACGATAGAAAGAGTTTGAGGCGGATTGCATTTGCTTCGGTAGTTCCATAACGAAACATGTCACAAATTTCAAGAAAATCGGCGATATGTTTGTGTGGATCGGATCTAACTCGAATATCAAATTGATTGTCTTTAATCATCGAAAGATGATGACCTTTGATAGTGAAGTTATCTCCAAGATTAACGGGAATAATGGCGGTCGCGGGTGTAGGAGCTACAACCCTATTGGTGGCCCACATAGGTCGATCGTCGGCCATTGGAAATGGTAATTCAAGAAAAAGATCAACGATTGGATAAACTTCGGAAAGATTATCAAATGGTGGGTTAACGGTTCTTGGTTTTCTTCGATTATTTGGAACAAATGGGGTTCTCTTTTTGCGAAATAAACTTTCGGGGTTAGACAATGGTGTACTTAATTCTTCGTTAGAAGAGCGAGTGGTCATACACGAGAAAAACGAGCCAATCGAAAAAGATTATCAACTAAAAAGAAAATTATTATTATTATTATTATTTTTTGAACAGTAACTGCCGGTTCAAAAATGAACCGGGCGGTTGGGGACGGTCTAGGTCACAGAAACAAATGAACCAGGCCGGCTGAAAATGAACCGGGTGGCTGAGACAGGTCAGGAACAAACAAACCGGGCGGCTGGGTTTGAACTGGGCGGTTGGGGTAGGTCAGAAGACTCTGAACCGGTCGGTTCAGATGTGAACCGGGCGGCTGAGTATTTTCGGGGTGACAGAAACTTTTGAACCGCTTGGTTCAAGGTTGAACCGCGATTTCCTGGGTGAAAATTTCAAAGAACTTTTAAAGAACAAGCTTAGGAACAAGAACAAAGCACAAAAATTATAAACAAAAACTCACAAAAACGTGATCAAATCCCCGGTAGGGGCGCCAAAAACTTGATGTATGTCGAGAGTGTAAGTTTTAAATATATAAACACGATCTACCAATGATTCAAATGAAACACATACAAGCAAGTATACTCATCTGTGTGTAGCAAGAGGTGATAAGGTAAGCCGAGGTCATTCACAAGGATTTGTTTAGTTTTTATGTAACGTGAGTTTGATTATAACAAAGACTTAGTAATGATTCTAAAGCAAGCAAATAATGATGATGATGTAAATTCAATATATTAAAAACTACACTTACCTAGACTAGTTTGCACAATTCCCTTGATATGATTATGACAATGGTTCAAATCGATTATGATCAATAAATTAGATGGTGCTCTAATTTGATTAGTTGGTGTACTAATCCTCTTGTTTTCAACACTTTCAATCCTCGTCAAGATTTTAAGATGACAAAAACAATATTAAGTTTTGATCAAACAAGACTAACACAATTCAATCACTTGATTCGCTATCGTTTCACAAGTAATTGACAACTACACTTTTAGTTTTCTAAGTTTAACCAAGTTACATATGAAATGGTCAATACATAAGGTAACACCTTCATAGACAAAGGTTTACAATTGATTAAATAAAAATGTCACTTTCGACCTATTACACCATTAATAATCAACCAAACTTGATAACTCTTTTGTTTATGAAAACTTTGAAAGCACAATTCGATCTTAGTATTAGCTTTTCATTGAATTAGAACCTTAGAGTCATAATCAATCAACATTCATGTAACAAACATCATCTAGGCAAGTGCACAAGGCACTTAGCCGCTCATGGCAAACAAAGTAATAATCACAGAAGTTATATCACTTGAAAACATGATTAAAGAGTCTTACAAAAGTTCTAATGATGATTACAAGACTAAGGAACAATTATGAGGTGATCAAAAATGATTCCTTTGATGATTACAATGATGGATAATGAATGTAAGTCAACTTCTTCCTATGTTTTCTTCTTTGTAGCCTTCTTGAGAGAGTATGAGAAATTTGGTATATGAGTATGTCTTTTCTCTCTAGCCAATGCTTCTAATTAATAGAAAACTACTCCTTGGCCAACAAGCAAGTTTCTTGGGCACCAAGTGTCATAAAATTCTGGACTTGAAGTAAATGAAGCATAATGACAACCTACATGAAGAGTTAGATCATTAAAAGTAGTCATTAATTGTGCCAGGAGTTGCAGCAACCCAAGGTTGAAATCTCAACCTGAGGTTCAGATTCCAGCCCAAGGTTTGGAGTAAGGTTGGAATGGCAGTTTTGAACCTTGGGTTGAACTTAAGCCTTAGTTGTATTTCTTGAACCATTGGTTGAGGAAGCAAGCCATAATTCATAGCAAACTTTGCATGTAACTTCTCATTCATTTCATCAACACTTGATCTTTTCTTGAGCTCAGAAATCTTTGTAACTTGATTCTTTATCTTTGATGATCTTCCCGAGGTCTTTATTATGGGTAGAATCTTTCGTTGTGCATAAGCTCTTGATTTAGCGACTTTTCCCCATCTTTCTAGCTATTCCCTTGGACTTGATTGTACCTGAACCTTAATATATCTTTTGTACCTTTTTCGCATAATATGTTCACAAACACAACCAAATACAATGCACAAACATAGAAATAACGCGACTAAAACATGTACGAAATAAGCGTTATCAGTTATCTAACATGCTGTGTAAGAAATTGACAATGTTGCTTGTTGTTAAGATCTATGTGTGATAAAATAGTGAAGGAAAGAGTTTGGAAACTTACGTTTTATCAGAATCTACTTGTTTATACCAGCAATTATCGTGATCCAAATGCATTACAAACTTGATTTTGTTGTTCAGTAATGTGTATATATATATATATATATATATATATATATATATATATATATATATATATATATATATATATATATATATATATATATATATATAGTTTCACTCATACTTTTACCTCATCAACGAAATCCATCCGCTGCAGTGCCCATTTCAGCTAACAAACACACACATTTCAGCAGACACAGCCACCCTTTTTAGCCGCAATTTGAGTGCCAAAATCCCCTCCTTTCATCCCCATTTCAGCACCAAAACACCTTCCGTTCATCCCGTTTTTAGGCCCCATTTTAGCCCCTACAGTTTGCATATGCATACCATTTGCAGCAAGAACACCCTACGGTGATCGCGCAACCTAAAGGTGATTCAAATACAAAAGCAAAATATTATAATGGCAGTGAAACTAAATATTACGAAGTATTTTACAAAGTACTTTGACATAGAATACTAAACACCTATACACTGCACCAAAACCGTAATTTGCTTACATAATATTCTGATATGTAAAAGTTTGTAAGTAGTTAATGCAACATAACTGGTAGATTGATTTTGGTGGTTTCTATATCCTTCTGTTTTACAGTCTTTTGCTACAAATAATATTCCCCTAAAGTTCAGAAAAAAGCATTCTTTGGCGCCTTTTTATGTCTATATTTAATATCTATTTACACTGAGTATCAAGTAATAATCTAAGTAAACTACTCTTGCAGGTAATTTATTAAATGTGGCTATCCTGCTCCCAAATCCAAACGACGAATCAGTTGCGGGGGCTGGCGAGGTTTGTTATTAGCAGCACTCGCTTACCTCAGTTTCATCTTTTCAATTGCTAGGGCTATAAATGTGAAGTAGCCATAAAGTCTTAAAATATGCAATAGCCAAAGCCGCACCCGCCATTGTATTAATAAACAATTATTACGTAAGACTCGAGCTATAAACGCATAACATTGTATACAGAAAATTGATTTAAACAGATGACTACAGCTTCACTTACTTGACATTGTATCGGGCAGAAGATATAGAAAGCTATGTTACTCCAACTATTTTTGTTCAACATCATGAAGAATAAAGCTTCCAATACCTTCAATACTGCCTGGTGAGCTGCTCCCCTCTTGAGGTCTCTCTTTAGCTTTGCTTTCAATTTAGCTTCAGCTTCAGCTCGCCTTCGAGCATTTTCCGCTGCCGCTGCTACTGCTTGCAACTGGGGCTTTACTGCTTGTAAACAAAACAATTCATTATTTAACTGAAACGTTAGCAGTAAAAAGAGTAGTCATGTTAACAACTAACAGATTGGAGCAGCAAGTCAACATAATGCTACAAAAGAAGGTGCTTACTTTTGGAATGGCGCTACATTCAATCTTGTTAAGAACTTTGCAAATAATGATCCCACTTCTTAGCTCCAATCTAAAGTTTTGTCAAAAATGCAAACTCACCAATTATTGTACCTTCTTGGACCTAACCTTAAAAAAAATGAACCATTCAACCTAACATAAAATAAATGTATCAAACTTATAATTTGTGTTCACACTCATATCTCATGAAAACCAAATCTACCACCCTCTTCACATGGCTCAGGTAAACAACATTTGTTATGATAAAAAACACTACTTTATCACACTATATTATGCTATTCGATGACACATAAAGACAAGAACTAGAGATGAAAGAGATATGTGGATCGTTTGTATAATATTACCAAGTATATATTAGCTTGTAAAGAAAGAAAATAAATACAAAGAACTTAAAGAAAACACACTACACACTCTATCATATACTACTCTTTGAGGCACACCTTGGAATGGAGGTGAGAATGTCCTTATATAAGCACTAGGTGACGCCCTAGGTGCTCTTGATGAGCTTTAGATGGGCTTGTGTTGGACTTGAACATTTCTAAGCAACACATGGACTTTAACTAATACACTTCTAGCTTAGTCCAACACAAGGCCCTTTTTCTACTATTCTTTTACACTAAATCGACATAACACAAAGTTGTTAAAATACAAATGACCATCACTTCAATAATTAATTTAAATGCTAACAATCTCCCCCTAAGGGATGGTCATTTCAATAATGTTCCCGGTGATAGGTCTTTTGACTTCGACGTCTTGAACTTTGTGTGTCGATGTAGAATAGTCTTCATTCTTTGATCCTTCATGCTATGTGATCTTCAAAGTAATCGTCATTGTGGTTGTTCTTTCCTTCGCTCAACATCTTCATGTGATTAAGCGTCGTGTCCTCCAACATACTCATACATCTTAAACTTCGTACTTACGTCATCCTCACTTGATACATAAACTTGCTCTTGACATCTTGATTAGCTTCTTGACTTTGTTGTAACACTTTTTCTTTCACTTGATCTTTTTGCCTTGAACTTTTTCATATCGAGCTTCGTTGAGGATGATCTTCAAAAGTATGAGTATGCTGAGGTGAAGATGTTTGATATATCATCTGATGATGGTTGATGGACTTTTGTAAGTAGCTGCATAAAACCGTTAGTAATAAATCGTCCAGCACTTATAGGTTCGGACTTCGAGATCGTCAACAGCATAGTGTGAAGACTTTCTCTAATCCTCGCCATGGCCGTTCTGAATCGGATACCCCCGAAAGGGCTTACACGGACACACCAAAGTGCACCCACGATTCAGTGAGTCGCTGGAGATCACCCCACGACTGTAGACCGTTTAAAACATAGTAACCATCATGATATAAATGGCAAGATCCTTGGATCTCATTAAGACTCTTGTACACCTTGTGTCCTTTTTGGTGAACACAAGGGTATTCTTATGGAAGTGTTCCTAAGAGATCTTTTAATGAATCTCATGGCTCTAGACTCGATAATGCGAGTTTTGGTTTTAGTAGTCGGAGGCATGGAGCAGAGTGCCACCTTTTCAATATCAACACATCTCGGAGTGAGAGGCCGATAGATTATGTAGTGTTCTCCGTGAGAAATGAAACAAATATCTTTTAAGAGATATCTGAGTGGCTAGGAGGGGTTTGTGCAGCGCGTCACTGGGTCCATGACATCTTGTCTTCAATATCAGTATTACCTTAGTGAATACCAATAGTAGATGTATTGACCCAGTTTCTGTCCTAAGTTTTCATGGAGGGCTATTTCTTTTCACCCTTTCATTCAACTTTTCTTTTTAATTCTTCAACCCCTTCTATCCCTTTCTCATTTACTCCTTTTTTTCAATCTTTCCAAAGGACTTCTAATTCTAATATATTGGAATTGTCATTGGGTAGATCCCTCCGGCTCTGGCGGATCATTGGACATAAACCTAACAATAATCACCTTATTACTCCATGATTATCCTAGATTTGTTGATCACTTGCCATAAAACCTTTTGTGAAAATCTCTCAAAGTGTTTATGAATAAAACACATTTTTGTTAACACTTCGAGAGTTTTGCATTTTCTGAAATACTCCCCCTTCACATGTGCTCTTGCATTTTTAAGATAAATTTTGCACATGTTGGGTAGAGTTCGCACATTTGAAATGATCGATTTACAATTAATATGACCATTGCGAGACATGTTTACATCACTAGTTAGACTAGCTTGAAATTATTACCCGTCCTGGTCATATCAAAGGCGAATCTCTCGAATTGGTACATTCTACTTAGACAAGTCCTTTGCGAGACACGTTTACATCACTGGATAACCAGCTTGAAATTATTACCCGTCCCGGACAAGTCTTTTCGATTACGGACATTTAATTTTCGTCAATTCGAGGGTTCATACTGAGTCGAGCTCTTATTGAGATTCAATCCATGATCTTTAAATTTTTTGATCACATTTTAATCACGTCTTCTCCCCCTCAAAAATAGCATGTAGTGATATTTTTGATATCAACTGATTTAAATGAGAACTTTTTAGAGAGATAGACGGATCATTTTAGCATGATTTGGAACATTTTGTTTTTCTTTTTATACTCCCCCTTAAATAAAGCATATTTTTTAAACATTTGAGTTTAAAATCAATTTAAGGGTATAGAGGGAGTTTTCTTTTTTAAGAATCTTGAGCACAGAATTTGAAGAAAGATTTTGAAAAATCTTGATCATGTGCTCAAGGATTCTTATTTTTGCCATTAACATTACGAGTCCTGATCTGAAATAATCAGAAGTCATCAATGTAGCACGGGTTTCGTACTGAAGTATACGAAAGCCATGGTGAAGAAATTTTGAGAAACGACATGTTTTGGAAAAGTTTTAAATGAACTCTCGCTCAAGCATCTGTACATGTATCATTGTTGAATGACATTTCTAGATACGTATAGAATATCGATTATACGAGAGACATGTCGTGAGAAGAATATTTTTGGATTTTTGATTTTATATTGTTTTTGTATTTTTAAGAGTTTTCTATTTTTATATTTTGTTTTTGATGGTTTTTCAAATTTTGTATTTTCTTTTTGTTGGTTTTTCAAATTTTGTATTTTCTTTTTTCAAAAATATTTACAGCGAAGCTTTTTGAGATAAAATTTCAAGAAGTTTCGAGAAGACTTTCTAACTCTTTGGGAGTTAGGCTTCGCATGCAAATTCGTCGAACTAAGTTATCAAACCTCTCTTTTGGAAGGGCTTTAGTAAATAGATCGGCGAGCTGGTATTCAGTCTTCACGAAAAATAATTCAACAGTACCCTCTTCTACGTGTTCCTTTATGAAGTGATAGCGGACTCTAATATGCTTGGTCTTCGAGTGTTGCACTGGATTGCACGAGATGGCTATGGCACTTTTTGAGTCACAATACAAAGGTATGCGGTCGAAAGATAAGCCATAATCTGTGAGCTGTGTCCTCATCCATAGAACTTGGG
Organism: Artemisia tridentata subsp. tridentata; assembly: GCA_021014915.2. Taxonomy (NCBI): domain Eukaryota; kingdom Viridiplantae; phylum Streptophyta; class Magnoliopsida; order Asterales; family Asteraceae; genus Artemisia; species Artemisia tridentata. The sequence continues at coordinate 437,162,633 of CP139507.1, read as the reverse complement.
CACAACACGCAGATAGAGACACATACTCGGCTTCTGCGGTTGATAACGCCGTACAATCTTGTTTCCTTGATGACCAGCCTACTAGCTTTTCTCCCAAAAATTGTGCTCCACCTGATGTGCTTTTTGCTGTAACTTGACAACCGGCATGGTCCGCATCTGAAAAGGCTGTTAGTTTGAACTCCGAATCCTTCGGATACCAAAGTCCCATGTTAATGGTTCTTCGTAGGTACCGAAAGATCCGTTTAACCTCTTGGAGGTGCAGTTCGGTAGGCCTTGCCTAAAACCGTGCTAATAAACAGACAGCAAAATGAATATCGGGTCGACTAGCTGTTAGATACATGAGAGAACCAATCATGCTCCGATATTTCTTCGGATCTATGGGTTTCCCATATAAATCCGCACCTATTTTGGGTGAAGTGACCATTGGTGTACCAACAGAGTTACAATTTTCCATTCCATGTTTTTTCAAAATCTCAATTGTATATTTAGCCTGATTAATAAAAATACCACGTGGGAATTGATGAATTTGTAAACCCAGAAAGAATTTTTGTTCCCCCATCATGGACATTTCAAATTTGCTTTTCATGAGATTTTCAAAATGTTTTGAATGTTTCGGATTAGTGGACCCAAAGATTATGTCATCCACGTAAATCTGAACAATCAAGATGTCATCTTTGAATTTATTAGTAAACAAGGTCGGGTCAATTGTTCATTTGGTGAAATTATTTAATAGCAAGAAAGATGATAGTTCGTCATACCACGCCCTTGGGGCTTGTTTCAAACCATAGATAGCTTTCTTTAGCTTGTAAACGTAGTATGTATGATCTTTGTCAACGAATCCATCTGGCTGACTCACGTACACTTCTTCTTTCAGAGTTCCATTCAAGAATGTTGTCTTGATATCCATCTGATAGACCGTGATATTTTTGTGAGCTGCATAGGCTAAGAAAATCATGACTACTTCAAGCCATGCTACTGGCGCGAATGACTCATCGAAATCTATCCCCTCTTCCTGTCTGAATCCCTTGGCCACTAGACGAGCTTTGTTGCGAATTACAGTCATCTCTTCATCCTTTTTGTTCTTCCATAACCACTTAAGATCAATGACAAGTTTGTCGATTGGTCTTGGAACTAAATCCCATGTGTCATGTAGCTTGTATTGGAGAAGTTCTTCCTGCATCACTTCAATCCAAGCATTATCTGCCATTGCCTCCCGAATGTTCTTTGGCTCTTCTAGACTGACTGAGCAGACGTAGATACACATGTCGGAATCGGTGGCAAGTTGTCTTCTCGTCTGAACTGGCCTTGAAGGTTCACCAATAGCATGTTCTATTGGATGGTCTTTAGTCCACTGTAACGTTGAAGGGTACCTTGGATTTGACGAATGCGTGTTAGATGGTTCATGTAACCTTGAAGATGATTCAGCAGAATCCGTTGCAAATGGGTTCTCGAATGGTTCTTCTTCTAACACAGCATCGTTTTGTTGTTGTTCTTCTTGAATTGGCGAATCGTGGTTTTGCTCATCAACTCTTGGTAATACAATCTCAATTATTGGAGTTGCTGGAGTAGATGTTGATGATGTTGAGGGAGTTGGTGCATCAGCTTCGAATGTTGTAGATGCATCTTGTGGTGGTGGTGGTGGTTGATGATTTTGAGCGGGTGCAGCGGACCGTTGTTGTGATGCATTTATCGAAGCTCCACCATAGTATTCATCATACATATACTCGAAGAAAGTGTCTAGTTCTTGATTTGTTGGTTTGTCAATATTAGTTGACTGAGCTCCTTGGGGTACGAGTCCTGAACAAATATGTCCAGAAGTCTGACTGTTTGGTGCGGGTCCTAATCTGGTACGATTAGAAGCCATCGGGTTAAGCGCGGGTTCTAGAGCGAGTCTCTTAGAATCCATTTGTGAAATCTCGTCAAACTTCACATTCATCGTCTCCATTATCCTCTTAGTCCTTCTGTTATACACCCTGAATGCCCTCGAGTTTTCTGAATAACCAATGAAGATTCCAATATCACCCTTAGCTTTCAGCTTCCCTAGATCTTCTCTGTCGTTTGTTGGATAGCACAAAGCGCCAAATACATGAAGGTAAGAGATGTCGGGTTTTCTGTTGTTCACTAACTCATATGGGGTTTTATTGAATCTTGGATGGATTAGGGATCGGTTCTGAGTAAAACAAGCAGTGGCAACAGCATCAGCCCATAAGAATAGTGGTGCATTTGAATAAATCAGCATCGTGCGAGCAGCTTCCATAAGAGTTTGATTTCTTCTTTCAACTACCCCGTTCTGCTGTGGAGTTCTAACAACTGATGTCTGGTGAGTTATTCCAGTATCTTCAAAATATGTTCTTAACTCCTGATTTGTGAATTCCGTGCCATTGTCAGTTCTTACAATCCTTACTGGAGTTTGAAGTAGGACTTGAATTCGCTTCAGAAAGGTGATGATGATGCCTGGTGCTTCGTCCTTTGACCTCAGAAACTTTACCCATGTATATCTTGAATAATCATCGACGATAACAAGAATATACTTCTTCCCATTGATACTCTCAACTCTCATTGGGCCGCATAAGTCCATATGCAATAGATGTAACTTATCAACCGAACTGGGAACGGTTTTTAGGTTTATAAGTTGCTCTTTTGCTTTTGCCTTGCTCGCAGGATGGACATAGATGATCTTTGGTGTATTTGAACTTCGGGAGACCGTTGACGATGTTGTCTTTGGCTAACTTGGTTAAGGTGTCAAAGTTGAGATAGGATAAGCGTTTGTGCCACAACTAGGACTTTGTTTCGCAAGCTCTTGTCATGAGACAAATTGGTGATGAAGAGGCCATTTGGTTGATGTCGATAGCATAAAGATTGGTTCTACGATTTCCAGTTAAGAGATCATCTCCAATCAAATTCCTAACAAAGCAAGTGTTTCTCCTGAATGCAACCTCTAAATCTGCATTGCAAAACTGCCCGACTGAAAATAGATTGTGTCCTAATCCTTCGACGTAGTAAACCTGAGTGATTAAGAAGTTCCCAAACTGAAGATCTCCATAACCCAGAATAGCTGCTACATGATCATTTCCAAACCGTACTGTTCCCATGAACTTCCATACAAAGTTGATCAGCAGCTTTAGATTCCCGTTTATGTGCTTGGAGCAACCCGAGTCGACGATCCAAAGACATATTTCGATAACCTGCCAATAACAGAAGATTGTGCATTTGGAAACCGTTTATCATTTGGTTCCATGGGGTTAGGGGTAACAGACGAATCACATTCATAGACGGTTTTTACTGGTTCTTTTGGAGCCTTTAATTTACCATTTACTAGAGTGAATTCTCTACCCGTTGGAATCCATACGCACAACTTAAGATAGTTCCTAGGCAATATTCTACTAGTGGTTGTCCTAGATTTTGCAATAAGTCTTTGAATATATCTAGTCTAAGCACTAGTTCCTAGAGGAACATCTTTCTTTTTAGGCATGGCATTCACATTCACATTATTAGAAACAATATCATCACAAGCATTTTCAGATAACAATTTCTTGCACATTAAACAAACAGAGTCATTACATGCACTCGAAATAGTACTCTTAACATTACATCCAGATGACATATGTTTCTTATTCGAAAGCGATAAATTCCTAGGGTGTTCTTCTACTTCTTCCGTTTTATTCTTGCTTTCACTCTTAGAGGCAGGCGAGACTCTATTGTTCCTTGTATTGCTTCTAGGCTGTAGTCTGCTGCTCCTAGAGGTACTTTCTACTCCTGTAGAAGGTAAGGCACACACATTAGGATTTATCTTGTTGTCATTTGAATTTGATTTAGAAATTCTAGACTCTTTTGGATTATCTTTTATACTTTTATCTATCGCCCTATATGTTTGAGATGTAGAGGTAAACTCAGTAGTGGTACTAATCTTATAAAGTCCAGGTGCTATCACATTTGGTGTTTCGACAACTGCTTTCCCTTTATCAATACTTGTTGATTTATCACATTGCTTAGGCAAGGGTGTTGGAACACATTGAGAAATTGACATTTTTTGTTTAGCAATCTTAGTTTCCTCACCCTTCCTATTTTGACTTTCAAGCTGAGACTTCAAAAGATCATTTTGTTCTTTCATGTTTTTGTAAGCACGCTCATATGACAATTTGTCATACTTGCATTCTTCCTTTTTCCGATCAAGTTGTTTAAAATATGTGACATTTTCTTTTTCAAGCTTAGCAAGTGCATTTTCATATTTTGCAACAATTTCAGAAGTCTCAGCTCTCAGTCTTTCATCATCTTCCACAGAATATGTTTGGTAAATTATGGACATAATATCAGTTGACAGAGCTACTTCGAAGAGAGTGTCATTGTGTTTTTCCAAAACTTTGATATATTCAATGTTTTCATTTGCTTCCTTTACCAGGGATGTGTGGTCCTTAGCAAATTCGGCTGTTTCTTTTAAAAGCGCATTTTCAACATTAAGTATTCTCGCACTAATGGCATTTAGTAGAGGAATAATTGCTGTGTCAAACATCTTTTTCTGTTCTGTATGAAAACTTGAATGCCAGTTGTTGATACTGATTTCTGTTTTGGTTTTAACAAGACTTTGAAAATTTTCCATTCTCTTTTTAAGATCATCCAAATATCGTCTAGCTTCACTTGTGTTAAAAGGGTTGCTAGAGGACATTTTTTCGATGTTAGAAAGATGTTTGGAAGCAATTTTTTGTTTTGTTGAAACAACTTGTCTTTTGAAAACCTTTGGTATTGGTTGTTGTTTAACAAAATTTACTCCAGAAATTATGTTAAGCTTATTATAATCAATTGGTTTAATTTCTGTGTTCATTTGTCTCATTTTAACTCGACTCTCTTCAGCAAGCTCAATCGTTTCATCAGAATCCCGAACCTCGGGAGGATCATGTTTATCAAATAGCACATTACCATTATACAACACATTCTGTTATTTCTGAGTTTTCTTGAGTGTATAAGGATTTTCACAACCGATAGCCATTTTCTTCATTGTATGTAAAAGCGGATTTGGATCTTTAATGAGCATATGAATTGTTTGTGTAGAATGACCCATTTTTACAAGCAACTCTTCCAACTTTTTAATGGTTTCTTGTTTGTCAATGATTTCATCAAGAAGATCATTTTCACGTTTTGAAAACCTTGCATTCAACTCTTTCTTTTCTTTTTCAAGATCAGAACAAGTTGATTTTTGTTTAGAAAGTTGGTTGGTTAATTCTGAAATTTCCGTGTTTAAGGTTTTTGTTTTCAAGTTCAAATTAACATCTAGTGTGTCAAACATGATATGCAGTTGTTTTTCTCTTGAAACGGAATTTCGATAACCTATATCTAATTCTGACTGTCGTTGTTTATTAAATTCAAAAGTTTTTTCATTTTCCCTATACCTCTCAAGCTCAGCGGTCAATTTCACATTCGCGGCCTTAACATCGCGATTGACCTTTTTGACCTTTTCAATTTCAATACTACAATTTTGCAATAATGATTCAAATAACGCACGTGTTTCCTCATCATTTTTAGTATGCTGTGACTCGAGGCCTCCATTAGGATCCATATCTGGAGTTGCCAAATTAATATTGCTACAACTTGGCGTGTCCATGTATGTATCATAAGTGGATGCAGGAGTCGCAGGATGCTGTTCATTCTGAGGTGACATATCAAATATTTCATTATTGTGACATGTAGTGAATGGTGATACCTCAGAGACTCCATTGATATCATAAGCAGGTGGTGCTTCAGAATCCGTATCATACTTAACCTCCTGAAGATTTGCCATGAAAATGCAGTTTGCATCGATGTCCTCAAGGTCTTCCATATCATCCATAAGAACCATAAAATCATTCTCTTCTGCACTCAACTGTAACCCAGTTTCCTACCGTGCCAACAACAATGCTTTCTGCAGATAAGCTGAATCTTTCTTTTTCGGCTTGGTGGGACAGTTCCTTGCCATGTGACCGACTCCCTGACAGTTGAAACACTTTAACAGATTACCCTGATTCACATTCCCATAATTCCCAGCAACTGGAGTAGCAACATTCCCAATCTGATTTCCAACATTCTGACCCCTCTGATTTCCAACAACTTGGCCCATCTGATTCTCTGCATACTGACCCATCTGATTTCCTCCATACTGCCCTGCATTCTGATTACAAATCTGATATCTAGGAGCATATCCCTGCTGATTCCCATAACCTCCAACCATTTGTCCTTGTTGACCCATGTTGAAACTCGGTTGTGCAATCTGCCTATTGCGAGTGTTCGATGAAATCCTTTGGTTGTTGTTAGTAGGTGTAGAGTAGCGTCCTTGTAATGCCTTTGATAGTAAAGCAAATGCTTGTGTCATAGCAGCAAGAGTTTCATCATTGTCAGTAAATTCTGGTTCTTAGAATTGTGGGTATTGTTGTTGTTGAATGACTTGTTGTTGTTGTGGGTAGAATGGTTGTTGTGGTACATACTGTTGTTGCATGAAGTTCTGAGTGGAAGTTGATGATGATGGTTGTGTATTCACTGTTGCAGGTGTTGGTGTTTGAGCAATCAATGCAAGAGGATCATGTTGCTTTGCTAACTTCTCTCTCCTGACTTCATTTGCCTCTGCCTGGTTTTGTTTAAGGAAATCTTAGAGCTGATCATAGTTCACCTGATGAAGGTCCTTTGTTTGATTGACAATTGTGACGAATCGACCCCATTCTTCTGGTAGATTGTTGATGAACTTGATGTTTTGAACAATTGGCCTTGGTGTCAACTTGTTTCTGATGAGCTCATTCATTAGAGTGCAAAACCGGGTGTAGTAGGACTCAATGGGTTCCACTGGGGTGGATGTGAACTTTTCCCATTCAGTTAGAAGCTTTTTTTCAACATCTTGTTGTCCAATTTTTGTGCCATGACAAAGCCTTCTAACTCTCTCCCACATGTCATAAGCAGTTTCACAACTGTCAACAGCAGCAAATATTTGTCGTGGTAAACCAAGTTGAATTAAATGCATTGCCAAGTCATCAGCTGCAATTTGCTTCCTATCCTCTTCTGTGTATTCATGTTCGTATTGATCACGATAGAATGGTGGTGTGGGAGGTGTTCCATTTAGATCCCCAGGGTCTAGAACTTGACGAGGCTAGAATGGTCCTTCTTTGATGGAGTTGAGCAGGAGTTTTCCTAGACCATCTGGTTTTGTTTTGATGTAGCAAAGCATACGGCTTGTCCATGGGAGATAACCACCTTTTTCAAGCATCGGAGGACGGTTTTCTGCACCGGCTGCATGGATGTCTTGTTGAGTTTCCATTGATGATGTTGTATGATAAAGTTGATGCAGGATCGTTGCAACGAAATAGGGGTTGTGGTTGTTGAAGGTTAAACTCAGTTGTTGTGAAGTCTTGGTCTTTTACAGAAGATCGTTTGAGGTTACTTGTAATTTAGATAAACTATGACAATTTGGATAAACGTAGCAATTTAGATAAAGTTACTAAATTCGACAAGACTATAATTTAGACAAGATCAAAATTTCACAAATTCGAAAAAGTTATATAAATTACAATTTAGATAAAACCACAATTTCTATAGAAATCTTAATTTAGACAATTTATACAAATTTTGGCAAAATTTCAATTTATATAGAAATATGCAATTTATATAAATTTGCAATTTATATAAAAGATCTAACTAATTTATACAAATTAGTAGATATATCCCTTGTCGAAGTATTCGTCACACTTGTACAAGTGAGAGAATACGGAGTTCACGTTTGATGTTGTGGAAATTAAATGCAAATCGAATTGAGAAAAGTTATGTAAGTTGCGACAAGTTTATAAGAATTGCGATAGCTTCTTTTGTAGTTGCGATTAGCCAAATCGACCACACTTTGCGATAGCGTTGACTGAATTTGCGATAAAGTTGACTTGGAGATTTGCGATAAGAACCTTGTTCCAACTTTGCGATAAAATTCCACACAATTGCGATAAACCACAAGAGCCAACCTTTGCGATAACCACAAGAAGCAGCTTTACGATTGATCCTTTTTTATCGCAAATCTTATACAAGATTGCGATTAGTTTATAAATGCGATAGACAATCCCAACTTTGCGATAAACCCTCACTTCCTAGGTCAGAATTTTGCGACAAACCCTTTTCTATCGCAAATCTTATACAAGATTGCGATAAGCTCACTTTTTTTTTTATCAAACTTCTTATACAAGAAATAGATAAAGATCGTAAGACAATGAAGATTCGAATCTCGAGTTACAAACAAACTTCCCGCAAACCACAAGCAAACTTTAACACCTTTTTCTCGATCAAAACACCTCAAAAATCTCGTATAACTTGTAAAGCTCACACCTTTTGTCACCAATATGTTATAGGACCAATTTTTTGACACAAAGATTGAAACTTTTTGATAATAGGCTCATTTTTGAAGATTATGACCAAATGAAAAGGACCTAAAATCACTAGATAACCACGTAACAACTATAAAGCTGCAACCTTTTACCTTTAAACTTGCGTAAAACTCAAAGTTAACCACAAAAGTACACGTTTTATTGATAAAAGACGCAACCTTTATGCTTACTTTGATAAAAACCGAACACAACTAAATCCTATTTCGATGTTTGGCGTGATGATACCACTTGTAAAGCTATGAACTAACCTTTATCACACAACTAAATAAGCAATACGTGACACTCAATAAGATAAGAAATATAGATGAGAATAAGTGATGTGGATCGTATGATATAAATTATACCGAATGTTTATTAGCTTCAAAAGAAAGAAACAAACACACAAAATTAGAGAAAACACACACTACACACTCTCACCTATACTACTCTTTGAGGCACACCTTGGAATGGAGGTGAGAATGTTCCTATATAAGTACTAGGTGACGCCCTAGGTGCTCTTGATGAGCATTGGATGGGCTTGTGTTGGACTTGAACATTTCTAAGCAACACATGGACTTTAACTAATACACTTCTAGCTTAGTCCAACACAAGGCCCTTTTTCTACTATTCTTTTACACTAAATTGACATAACACAAAGTTGTTAAAATACAAATGACCATCACTTCAATATTTAATTTAAATGCTAACAACATTATTCCATCATCTTCATAATAAAGAAGTTCCAAAATTTCTATCTTTTTAATCTGTTTTTCTTATTATAATGCATGTTTACGTATAAGCTTATGTTAAACAGAAGGTGGTACAAAAGGTTCTTACCATGACTGATGGAAAAACTAAACAAAAAACCATTGAAGCACCCTTTATGATCTTCAATGTATCTACTGCATCTATATCCTCAATTCCATTCACATAAGTAAAGGCCATAGTTGAACCTTCCTTAGAAAAGTGGTAGCAAGAGGATCTTCCTATACTCAAATCTCCTCCGATCACTAATGCCACCTTTCGTTGCATTAAACAAAATTCCTGTAAAAACATAAGATATACATAATGAAAACAAAAAAGATTGAATCTTTATAATACTAATTAAAAAATTAAAAAATAAAATAAAAAAACCTTTATGTAAGAGAAAATTAAGAGCTTTATTAGGTTGTGCACCGTATTTCTTGACCCCGCCGCTCAATTAAATCAAAAGTAAACATAATAAGAAAAAAAGCGCTTGGTGGAATAAATTGACATTTTTTGGAGGTTGGTGCGTGTGTCGTGTACGAACACTATGTGAAAAACGATTGTGAGATCAAGATTCTAACTCAAACCAACAGACAACCGGCTCATCACATTGTCAGTCGCAACAAACCAACGAAACTACCATGTCCAAGTTAACGAAACCGCTATATAGTTAAAGAGAGAAATGAAGTTTGTGTGAGTTTTAAAGAGAGAATGTAAAACTTTGGGATATCAATCTATTGAGTCGGTGGTTTTGATGAGGAAGAGACGCGTGTATTTACAGGTGAAAGCTGAATCGTCTAATAACCTTCCTAGCCAAAAGTAATATAACCTAGACAACCAAAGTTTCATGCTTGATAGTGGCCTCTTACAATTAACCTAAACATGTTACTCATCAAAGCCACCAACCGAACCATAAAACTAAGCCAAGCCACTGAGCAACCTAAGCCTCATGCAGTGGTCAGGATTCTCAAGCATCAACAACCAATAACACATTACAGAACCAAAGAAAACTCATAGAAAAACCTACCCCTAATCTCAACAAATAAGCCAAAATGTCATTAAACCCATTCAGAACGCAGTAAGCATATTACAAAATCAAATTCAGAACATTCCATGAATCTTTGTGAAAGGCTCATTAACCTGCAAACCAAACACGAAAAAAGCTACAAACTTTTACAAACCACATACTATCAAGACCTCTTACACAACCTAATTTCAGTTTATTTTTGTTGTTTGATTCAGTTTACTACACCGCGGCTGCATACGGGTCACTTTTTCACCCATCAAGATACAGCAAACACACAAAAGAAATACTATCCTCGTCACCTAAAGTATCGTACAGGAAGAAACATAAAGGATTATGTATATATGACATCCTTAATATGTATTCAACTTTCTTCACTATCATACCCATTGATGCTTAGTTACACAAATCCAAATATTTCCACACACATTCTTTTTTACCTAATCTACGACACAACTGCTACAATGTTTCTGCTTTTACAAATGGTAAACTTAAATTTCTACTAAAGCATAAGAAGGAAAAACATGAGTGCAACTAATCCTTAATCCTAAAACAGTAACCGTAACTAATCAGGTGGCTTAAGTAACTTCCTGTAATACAGCTTTAGATTCAGGTCCATCTTCATTTTGGTCCAATTATTAACAACATGATTTTTGGTCTAACCATTAACATATTCAGCAAATTATTAAAAAAAATAAGAAAATAAAAAATAAAAATCAGAAAAGCTTCCATAATGTTTAGATGTTTCCAAAGTATAGTCTTTTGAAAACTTAAGACTGAGCTAGAAAAAAAGCCTATGAAACATATGAGGCTGCTAATATGTATTTTTCTATCTTCACCATCAAGTCCATCCATGGCTGCTTTACCTACTCTGGCAGTCCCAAACTTTCAGATTTTGGATGCCAAAAAAATTGTAGACTTATAAATCATATAAAAAAATTTGTACTAACACATACGAACAGAAAACATGAGTGCAAGTAGGTACCTAAATTCAGATATTCCCTAATTCTGAAGCAAGTTACAGTAATTATCTTCTAAATGCAGATATGTAATGCCTCTGACTCTCCAAATGCGAAAACATGACCTGTGAATATAGATAAGAAAATAAATGAAATTAAGAACCTGTATATGTTGAAAGAATCTTGTACAGGTCAACTTAAGTCAAAAAAACGACAATCTTCTTACCAAATCGTGGAACTGAAAATTTATGAATGCTTCCTCCGGACTGCAAATTTTAAAAACTTTTGTTAAAAGAGCCTAGTTTGAGTATCAGGATAGACATAAAAAAAGAAAAGAAAAGGGAGTACCTTAACAGAAAAATAAGGGTACACATTCGGCTTGCTCCTAGGCAATAAAGATTACCAAAAAAAAAACAGGTTATAATGGATACTATAAAAACAACTTTAAATCTGGGCACTAAGTCAGTTTTATAGCATTCACAAATATAGTTACCGACCTGTGCAGCTTAAGACCAATTCATGACAACAATTGAATCTTTTCCTCAACTGGCCTATGTCTGCAAATGTATAAAATAAACAAACATATTATAGACGGCGGTCCTGTACCCAAAGTAAGCTAATCACAATGTCTGGCTGAAAATGCGGGCCTATTATTTTGTGTAAAGTGCCCGCGTTGACTACTGGCTGCATACACGCACCTACAATGACAACAATTATGAAATTAGTATATGGTGCTATGGAATTCAAGTAGCTGTGATTCCAGATAAGTCATTACGTTACCTCAAGTGACCGATTGTTTTGGTCAGAACAACAGCAGAAGCAACAGTGATAACTAAACCGAAGAACCACCATTCACCAAATCCAAACACTCTCATCTCTAAGAGTTTAAAAGTTCGGATTCATAAGCACCCAATACAGAAGTACTGAGAAAACCATGGCTTGTGGCAGGCCGAGATAGGGTATCAGTTATTAGGCTCAGATTTTTAAACCAAATAAGGTCAAAAAGATCTTGATAACGCCTAAATCTAACATGTTTTTGATAGCGTTATTGGTAGTTTTATATATGTTTTGTGGTTATATTTATATGCTTTTGTTACTAAATCGTACCAAAGTGTGTTTGCAAAGCATTTGTAGCCAAAGACAGGAAAATGGATGGAAAAGATGCAAAAATGAGGAAAAAGGAATTATTTGAGATTGCATGTGAATCTTGTGTCAAGTTCTGCTCCGTAAGGTACTTCAATGAGTTAAAGTCCGAGTAGTCGAGTTAATAAGCTTAAGGATGAAGAGAAAGATCAAAGAATCAAGAGCTACGACCGAGAAACAAGTCAGATGGAAAAGTCCAAGAAAAAGGTCCACCAGCCATAGCCATCCGATCGGTCGCCGCCCGCAACCGATTCGGATGGAGTGAATTTGGATTTACCGAGAAGTCCAACCGATCGGTAGACCATTCTATCCGATCGGTTGGAAGTCGCTGTTGACCCAAGACTTCTTTATTAAGGATTGTGACTTTATAAATCCGGTTCTAGGTCCTTCTTTTCAGTATTCTAACCATTCAATACTACTTGGAGAGCAAGAGAAGCATTTATGCACTTAGACCCTTGGTTAGAGCAATTTATTGAACCATTTGTTGGGTATTTATAATACCAATCAATCTAGAGAGATATATGAATGCTAGGAGAGTGCTTGCTTGTTAGAGAGAGAACCATTCAAAGAAAATACTCAAGAAATTCGTCCATAAGTCCAGGAGAAGGGAGAAAGTCGAATATACCATTTTCATTGCTTGTGGAATCATTGTCTTTCACTTGTAATCTTATTTCCAATCATTGTAAGACTTTCAATCATGGTTTCTAATGTTCAAAGTATTGAGTTTACATTTATGTTTGCTATGAGTGGCTAGTGCCTTTGTGCACTTGCTTAGATGATGTGTATTATTCATTGATTGGCATATGATTGTGATAACATGTTTTAATTCAATTTCAAGTCGATTCTAAGAACCAATTGTGATTAAGTTTCATAGTGACATTTGGGTAATCAAGTTTAACTAGTGCTAGTAATCTTGAGGGTTGAAAGAACTATTGTTATTCCACTAGTTATAATCATTTGTCTATGAATGATTGTTGTCTTCCACTATTCTTGATTAAACAAAGGAACTTGATTGTGATTGTAATGAAAATGCTTTTGTCTATCAAAACAGATTGATTGTAAACCACTTTAAAGGTCGAGAGATTAATAGTTTGCTTTCAATTGTGACCTTTTGTCTATAATTGGTTACCTTTTGTATTGACCATTTCCTAAGCTTGTTTGATTAGACAAAAGATTGTTTTTGTGTTTGAGGAACACCAACTCATGAGCCTTGAATTGATCTTGAATTGATTGGTTAAACTTAATGCTTGTTTTTATAAACCAAAATCTTGACGAAGGTTTAATTTGTAGAAACAATAGATTAGTGTCAAAACTAATTATCACAACCGACATGTTATCCAAAGTTATCACAATCATATTAGTCAATTGTAGTACACTAGTCTAAGCAAGTGTAGTTTTTAATCATTTGAATTTTCATTATATCATTACTACTTGTTTGAGATAGTTGCTTTTAACTTACAATTCGATTCACTACACAAATCCCTGCGAACGATCCCGACTTACCATCAAAATCTTGCTACAACGGACGAGTATACTTGCTCGTATGTGTTGTCATTAGATTCGGTAATTCACCCCTTATAAATTTAAAACTTGCACCGAACCGGGCACATCAAGTTTTTGGCGCCGCTGCCGGGGATTTTGATCGTGTTTCTGTAAGTTTTAGTCCAATTCTCATATAGTTAGTTTTCGTAAAAAAAAAAAGTTTTACCGAGCTGCCCATCCGATCGGTTGTTCATCCATCCGATCGGTTTTTCAAAATTTTCATTTACCGAGAGAACCATCCGATCGGCGGACACTTCCATCCGAACGGATCCTTCAAACCAAATTTACCGAGAGATCTATCCGATCGGTAGACGGATCTATCCGATCGGTTGGACGATTCTGATCTTTTCAAATTGTTTTCATTCTTTGCTCGTTTGTTTAGACATTGCCTCGATTCGTTGGGGAATTGTATGAACACTCGATCAACTGGAGTAGAACCAATTCCACCACTTTTCGATCCCGAAAGTTTGATTCGAACAAGATCTAGAAGAAGAAGAAGAACACCTTTTGTTCCATTAGCCAATCGTGTACCAAGAGTACCAAACCCAACTTTTGATAACCTTTTTGAAGCCAAAGTCGTTTATAACCCATTCACTGATCAACCTTTTCCCATGGCTGACGATAGACCCATGTGGGAAGCAAACCGAGCCGTAGCACCCACTCCTAGAGCTGCTATTGTTGCTGTCAACTTAGGTGACAATTTCACCGTGAAAGGTCACCATCTTTCTATGATCAAAGACCGTCAATTCGATGGCCGTTCGAGGGCCGATCCTCACAAACACGTTGCCGAATTCATTGAAATTTGTGGCATGTTCCGATACGGTGATACAAATGTAGATGCCATTAAACTCAAACTTTTTCCGTCATCACTTGCTGGAGATGCAAAAGTGTGGTATAACGAATTAACACCAGGAATCATCACTACTTGGGAGGAGATGAGGCAAGCTTTTGTAAGCCGATTCTTTCCACCTGCAATGTTTGATCGACTCATGGGAGAAATTCGTGCTTTCACACAAAATCCTAACGAATCACTCGTCGAAGCTTGGCTTCGTATGAAGGATTTACTTCGAAGTTGTCATGGACATGGTTTAGGACGAGGAACCATTATCCAAATCTTTTACCATGGACTTGATGAAACATCTCAAGGAATTCTTGATGCTGGAGGAATATTTCTTTATAAGACTCCTAACCAGGCATACCAATTGCTTGAAGACCGAGTTCTTCTCAAACTTGACTGGTCAAAAGATGTCAAGACAAAACCCTTAAGAAAAACCGTTGCCTTTGCCGAAAGTTCTGATTCATCTAAACTCATGGAGAAAATGGAAACCTTGGTTTCCAAAATCGATTCGCAATACAAAGATCTTAGAGGAGAGATGAAAGAAATGCGAGATGGTTGTAACAACTGTGGAGGTAACCACCCATCATCAGAATGCGATGATCAACCTATGGATCAACCAAAAGAAGTAGAAGCAAATTACATCCAAGGAGGATACCGAGGAGGAGGATATCGTGGAAATTATTACGGATGAAACTCTGCTAGTTGGCAAGATCGCCGACAAAGGGATAACAACCATGAGTCCCAACCAAAAGTAGAGAACCAAACTTCACAAAATTCCGACAAGAAACCTGAAGAAACAGATTTTGAAAAAATGATGAGAGAATTCGTCACTGCTCAAAAATCAACTAACGAGTTCGTCAAGAATCAATTCTTCAATCTCAAGACCAAAGTTGAGCAAGGTCATAAAAATCATCAAGCGTCTATCCAAGATCTTGAAAACAAATTTGGTAGACTCTCTGATCAAATTTCTTCCCGACCATCAGGTTCATTGCCTAGTAACACCCAAACCAACCCAAAACCATCATCATCGAATGATAAGACTTATCGTCCACCACCAACCAGAAATGAGCATATCAATGCTGTATTCACAAGAAGTGGCCTGTCTTATGATCCACCACCCAACCCAAACAACACCACAACTATCAACTACGATAGTGAGGAGGAAGATGAAGAATCCAAGAAGGAAAATACACCAAAAACACTACCCAAACCCAAACCCAAACCACCAGTTAAGGCTTACACTCCAAAAATTCCATATCCTCAGAGCCTTAAGAAAGAAAGAATGGAGGAGCGTTATAAGAAGTTTGTTGAAATAATCAAAGAAGTTAGACTCAATGTACCTCTCATTGATGTTTTAGCCGGAATGCCCAATTACGGGAAATTTTTGAAAGAACTTCTTAACAACAAGAACAAGTTGGAGCAAATATCCGCTACCTTTCTCAATGAAGAATGTTCAGCTATTGTTCAAAACAAAATTCCACAAAAACTCGGAGATCCCGGAAGTTTTCTGATTCCATGCATATTAGGAAACAACATCACATGCGATGCTTTAGCCGACTTAGGTGCAAGTATCAATTTGATGCCCTATTCGCTGTATACGAAACTTTCAATCAATACCTTGAAACCCACAAGGATGAGTATCCGATTAGCTAATCATACTTACCAATATCCTGTTGGTATTGCTGAGAATATGCTTGTCCAAGTAGGTAAATTCATTTTTCTTGTGGATTTTGTGATTCTAGAAATGGAGGAAGATAGTAGAGTACCCCTTATTTTAGGAAGACCTTTTCTAAACACCGCTAATGCGATCATCAAAGTAAAAGGAAAAGAACTCAATCTTGGAGTTGGAGAGGATAGAATCACCTTTTTAATCGATAAAGCAATGAAATATCCACATTCCAGTGATGACACTTGCTTTAACATTGATGTAATCGATGAAGTCACTGAGGAAGAATTGGATGCATTACTTGAAGATTCTGATCCATTCATGACTATTTCAGAGAAGATTAGTGAAACAACTTTTGATAAAGAATTCGCTGATTTTATGGAAGTTAAGATTGATGAAGAAGAAGAAGAAGAAGAAGAAGAAGGAGAGATAATAGAAGAAGATTTTGAGGAAATCAGTTTTAATGATCAAATGAGGATCAAAACATCACTTCAAGAACCACCGACTGATCTTGAGTTGAAACCACTTCCCAAAAATCTTGAGTATGCTTACTTGGAAGACAATTCGCTACTTCCAGTAGTCATATCTTCGTTGCTCAATGATTATGAGAAAGAATGTCTGATTTCAGTTCTTAAGAAGCACAAAGAAGCTTTTGCGTGGAAAACTTCTGACATCCCAGGAATCAGTCCTGATTTTTGTAAACACAAAATCAATTTCGAAGAAGATGCCAAACCAATTGTAGAAAGACAACGTCGACTCAACCCCAACATGAAAGAAGTTGTTAAAAAGAAATCATCAAACTTCTTGATGCAGGTATCATTTACCCCATCGAGGATAGTCCTTGGGTGTGTCCTGTTCACTGTGTTCCGAAAAAAGGAGGAATGACTGTTGTGACCAACGAACGAAATGAATTAGTTCCTACTAGAACTGTCACCGGATGGCGAGTATGTATTGATTACAGAAAATTAATTAAAGCCAACAGAAAAGATCATTTTCCTTTGCCTTTCATGGATCAAATGTTTGAGAGATTAGCAGGAAACAAATACTTTTGTTTTCTCGATGGTTTTTCAGGATATTTTCAAATTCCTATTGATCCGGCTGATCAAGAAAAGACCACATTTACATGTCCCTTTGGAACTTACGCTTATCGGCGTATGCCTTTCGGATTATGTAATGCCCCCGCTACTTTTCAAAGATGTATGATTGCCATATTCCAAGATATGCTTGAAACGTCTATGGAAGTTTTCATGGATGACTTTTCAGTTTTTGGAAGCTCATTCGAAGCTTTCCTTTCTAACCTCGATAAAATGCTTGAAAGATGTAAAGCTGCACATCTTGTTCTCAATTGGGAGAAGTGTCATTTCATGGTAACTGAAGGAATTGTGTTAGGACACAAAATTTCCAGCACAGGAATGGAGGTTGACAAAGCAAATATCGATGTCATTACCAAATTACCACCCCCAACTAACGTTAAAGCCGTTTGAAGTTTCCTAGGACATGCAGGTTTTTACCGTCGTTTCATTAAGGATTTTTCCAAAATATCTCGTCCAATGACGAAACTTCTTGAAAAAGATTCTGTTTTCGATTTTAATGCAGACTGTATGAAAGCATTCGAAGCATTGAAAACACAACTGACTAGTGCACCCATTATGGTTTCCCCTGATTGGTCACTACCATTCGAGCTTATGTGCGATGCAAGCGATTTTGCTGTTGGAGCCGTATTAGGACAACAAGAAGAGAAACATTTTCGTCCTATATATTTTTCCAGCAAAACACTCAACAATGCTCAACAGAATTACACAGTTACAGAGAAAGAATTGTTAGCCGTTGTTTTCGCTTTCGATAAATTCAGATCATACCTCGTACTTTCGAAAACAATCGTGTTCACCGATCATTCAGCGTTAAAATATCTGTTTAAGAAGCAAGATGCCAAACCGCGTCTCATTCGATGGATTTTACTACTCCAAGAATTCGATATCGAAATCAAAGATAAGAAAGGAGCAGAAAATCTAGCCGCTGATCATCTATCTCGTTTAGAAAATCCAAATCTGGAAGAGTTAAAAGAAGATGAGATTGACGATTATTTTCCGGATGAAACAATCATGACTGTTGATACAGATGATGAGAACGAAATTCCATAGTTTGCCGATTATGCAAATTATCTCGTTGGAGGAATTCTAAAGAAAGGATTAACTCATGCCCAACGAAGTAAATTCTTTTCGGATCTTAAACATTATTATTGGGAAGAACCTTATCTTTTCAAAATGTGTCCCGATGGGATGATTAGAAGATGTGTTTATGGTTCTGAAACGAGAAGAATTCTCGATGAATGTCATCATGGCCCAACTGGGGGACATTATGGTCCTTCAACCACCGCTAAAAAAGTCTTTGATGCTGGATTCTATTGGCCAACTATTTTTAAAGAAGCCCATACTCTTGTTAAGAATTGTGATGCTTGCCAAAAATCCGGTAGTCTTTCTCGAAGAGATGAAATGCCACAAAAGAGCATTCAAGTCTGTGAATTATTCGATATTTGGGGAATTGATTTCATGGGACCATTTCCTAAATCCCACAAATACGAATACATTCTCGTTGCTATAGATTACGTTTCCAAATGGGCTGAAGCGGAAGCTCTACCCACAAATGATGCACGAGTAGTTGTTAATTTTCTCAAAAAGCTTTTCGCTCGTTATGGAATTCCTAAAGCTTTGATAAGTGATCGTGGAACCCATTTCTGTAACAAACAAATGGAGAAGATTATGAAGCGATACGGAGTTCATCATCGTTTCGCTACAGCTTATCACCCACAGACCAGTGGTCAAGTCGAAAATACCAACAGAGCCTTAAAAAGGATACTCGAAAAAAACGGTTAAAGACAATCCCGCCGTTTGGTCGAGAAAACTAGATGATGCTCTGTGGGCATTTCGCACGGCTTACAAACACCAATTGTTACAACATCATACAGATTGTTGTATGGAAAAACTTGTCATTTGCCGTTCGAAATCGAACATCGCGCTTACTAGGCATTAAGAAATTGTAACCCAGACCTCAAAGTAGCTGGAGAAAAGAGATTTTTGCAATTGCATGAACTCGATGAGCTTAGACTACAAGCTTATGAGAACTCCAAACTTTACAAAGCAAGAACAAAAGATTATCATGACAGAAAGCTAAGAATCAGAAAAGAATTCAAAGCTGGAGACAAAGTTCTGCTTTTTAACATGAAGTATAAGTTCAAAGCTCCCAAGCTGAAACCGAAATGGTTCGGACCGTATACAGTGAAACATGGATTTCCATCCGGATATGTTGAATTGCATGACAAACATGGTGGAAGTTTCATTGTTAATGGGCACCGAATTATGTTATACTATGACAAGGAGCAGATGAATGAAGTTTCTATTCAAGAGATTCCGCCTGAATCAGAATATGAAGCTATAACCTTTATGTCACCCTTCCCGGCCAATTTTAAGAAAAACACTCCGTGGGCCGAAGATTCTGGTTATATCTATGATGTTCTACCAAGACCGTAGGAGAAAGTTAAGCTGGAATACATAGATGAAACTGGAGAAGGAATAGTGATTGGAAATGTGCTGTACGTTCCAAAATTTCCAAAGAAGAAGTCAGCAAGTGCACCAACATGAAGAGAGAGAAGTTCGAGTCCGGCTGATGACTCGTTAATAAAACAAGCACTTCTCGGGAGGCAACCCGTGTGTTTGCTATGTTTATTTTTCATTTTTATTTTCTAGTGATTAAACCCCAAAGTTTTTTCTAAATTGCTTAGTTGAACTTAAGTGTGGGGGTGTATCACTGTCTTTTGAATAAAGCGAAGAAATATTTCGTATGTGTGTTTCTTTTGTTTTTAGATTACTGCAGATAATGATTTCGAAGCTTGGACGCTAGGATCAAGACTCCTCTTGAGCAGAAAATACGGTTTATTCTCTTATTTCCCTATTTCATTCTTTGTCGTTTATCACATTGAGGACAATGCTTAACTTAAGTGTGGGGGGGTGAATAGGAAAATAAGAATAGATTGTAGTTTTGAGCTGAATTTTAAAATTTTGTTTGCCCTTGTAATCTAGTCTTTTGTCATTTTAAAGATCATATTCTAGAATAACTGGATTTATCCACTGGTGAAATCTGTAATTTTGAAAATTCGAGATGTGTCCCGATTAATATTGCAATCCATTCTGGGATCGATAACATTAGCTAGCACAGATTATAGCCCTTTCCACTAAAGTGTGAGGATTTGAGCCTGTTCTATATATAGCATACATCTTTTATGCTTAGATCTTTTGCTATGAGTGTGCCGGTGATTTTATTTATTCTAGAACTTGTACTTGTAAATCATTACGAGACCGTTGTGAGATCACATTTCGTTTGTGATATAAGTGTATATGCGTGATAAGAGGCAATCTTAGGTTTTATCCCAAATGGCCTTCCATTTTCATATAATGCTATATTAGCTAGCTACATTGGCTAGTTAACCACTCATATGGACCCATTTGTTAGCATTTGTCTTTAATGCTAGATACCCCTAGTTACACCCGCCGAGCCTATCTTTTCTTTTGATACAATCCAGAAAAATTCAAAAAGATTTTACACCCTTTTTAGCCTAGCCTTATCCATAGTCAAGTCTTGGTTGGTTGCTAGCTATTTGGCAAGATGGATGTTATGTGGAAATCATGAAAGTTCAAAGAAAGCGTAAACTCCGAAAGTTGTTATCCAAGAAAAGTCATCGCAACTATAAGATGAAAAGTTAAAAAAAAAATAAATAAAAAAAAAAAAAAAGAAGAGAGAAGAAGAAAAGTCATTACAACTATAAGGTGACAAGAATAAGCCAATGGGCTAAGTGAATCAAGTATGAATAAAGGAAGTATGGAGTTTTTCGCAAAATGGCATGATAGTGGTTTGAAATAGCTAGTAACATTTGGTTCGTAGACTTTGACTAATTTTGTTTTTATTTTCAACCAATTTCATAAATATATCCCATGCCTTATCCTACCCTTTTTGACTTTGTGAAATTATTAAGTGTATGGACATGTAGTGACCATCCGATTTCTTGAGGAATTGACTAATGTTGTTAGCGATCTAGGGCGTATTTTGGCGACCATCCGTTATGCAAGTAACGTCGTTAGCGAACCAAGGTACAATCTAGTGACCATCCGTTATTTGGTAATGCAAGAATTCGTTGTTAGCGAGCTAATATGTTTTGCATGAGATAGTGGCGCATTAGTATTTTATAACCCTTTAAGCCTTAAACCCGAATAAAAGCCCTCTTTGATATGTATACTTGGCGCTCACACCATTTCGGTGTAGTTTTGTTTCTTGTACAAGCCTATGGTAATATTTAGATCATGACTGAGCAAATGAGTGTCATTCCTCTTAAATACTCCACCAATCATACAAATGAGTGTTTGAGTGAATTATATTTCATTTTCCTTTCATGAGGTGTTTAGTAATGAGTATCATGCAAGAAAATCATTTGGGTATTGTCAAACATCTCGATGATTCAACCATAAAAGCTTAAAGCGATGAATCTAGCTTGTACTAGTGCTTGATAGATTTACATCACATTTTCCTAATCATTTGTGTATACCATGTGGATAATTGTTTTTATTTCTAGATTTGCTTGAGGGCAAGCAAAGTTCAAGTGTGGGGGATTTGATAACGCCTAAATCTAACATGTTTTTGATAGCGTTATTGGTAGTTTTATATATGTTTTGTGGTTATATTTATATGCTTTTGTTACTAAATCGTACCAAAGTGTGTTTGCAAAGCATTTGTAGCCAAAGACAGGAAAATGGATGGAAAAGATGCAAAAATGAGGAAAAAGGAAATATTTGAGATTGCATGTGAATCTTGTGTCAAGTTCTGCTCCGTAAGGTACTTCAATGAGTTAAAGTCCGAGTAGTCGAGTTAATAAGCTTAAGGATGAAGAGAAAGATCAAAGAATCAAGAGCTACGACCGAGAAACAAGTCAGATGGAAAAGTCCAAGAAAAAGGTCCACCAGCCATAGCCATCCGATCGGTCGCCGCCCGCAACCGATTCGGATGGAGTGAATTTGGATTTACCGAGAAGTCCAACCGATCGGTAGACCATTCTATCCGATCGGTTGGAAGTCGCTGTTGACCCAAGACTTCTTTATTAAGGATTGTGACTTTATAAATCCGGTTCTAGGTCCTTCTTTTCAGTATTCTAACCATTCAATACTACTTGGAGAGCAAGAGAAGCATTTATGCACTTAGACCCTTGGTTAGACCAATTTATTGAACCATTTGTTGGGTATTTATAATACCAATCAATCTAGAGAGATATATGTATGCTAGGGGAGTGCTTGCTTGTTAGAGAGAGAACCATTCACAGAAAATACTCAAGAAATTCGTCCATAAGTCCAGGAGAAGGGAGAAAGTCGAATATACCATTTTCATTGCTTGTGGAATCATTGTCTTTCACTTGTAATCTTATTTCCAATCATTGTAAGACTTTCAATCATGGTTTCTAATGTTCAAAGTATTGAGTTTACATTTATGTTTGCTATGAGTGGCTAGTGCCTTTGTGCACTTGCTTAGATGATGTGTATTATTCATTGATTGGCATATGATTGTGATAACATGTTTTAATTCAATTTCAAGTCGATTCTAAGAACCAATTGTGATTAAGTTTCATAGTGACATTTGGGTAATCAAGTTTAACTAGTGCTAGTAATCTTGAGGGTTGAAAGAACTATTGTTATTCCACTAGTTATAATCATTTGTCTATGAATGATTGTTGTCTTCCACTATTCTTGATTAAACAAAGGAACTTGATTGTGATTGTAATGAAAATGCTTTTGTCTATCAAAACGGATTGATTGTAAACCACTTTAAAGGTCGAGAGATTAATAGTTTGCTTTCAATTGTGACCTTTTGTCTATAATTGGTTACCTTTTGTATTGACCATTTCCTAAGCTTGTTTGATTAGACAAAAGATTGTTTTTGTGTTTGAGGAACACCAACTCATGAGCCTTGAATTGATCTTGAATTGATTGGTTAAACTTAATGCTTGTTTTTATAAACCAAAATCTTGACGAAGGTTTAATTTGTAGAAACAATAGATTAGTGTCAATACTAATTATCACAACCAACATGTTATCCAAAGTTATCACAATCATATTAGTCAATTGTAGTACACTAGTCTAAGCAAGTGTAGTTTTTAATCATTTGAATTTTCATTATATCATTACTACTTGTTTGAGATAGTTGCTTTTAACTTACAATTCGATTCTCTACACAAATCCCTGCGAACGATCCCGACTTACCATCAAAATCTTGCTACAACGAACGTGTATACTTGCTCGTATGTGTTGTCATTAGATTCGGTAAATCACCCCTTATAAATTTAAAACTTGCACCGAACCGGGCACATCAGATCTAGACCCCGCCAAGGCTGCAAAGAAACACGGTTGCATAATCATGTCATCCGGTCCTTGCCCACCAAGTTACGGATCCAATCTTTGACGACCCACTTCATTTGTCTCAGAAAATAGGTGTTAATCATCATAGCCCTAACCTACGTGAAGCAACCAAAGGCGTTTTCGAGCAAAATAAATGTGAATAAAACTGGTAACCACCTACACCAAATAAGTCTGGTAAGGATCGAAAAAAGAGGATATGCCCACCATGGCTGAAAGTTTAGTCACCCGCCCCGCCAAGATGTGGACCATCTCAACTTTAATCCCCTTACCCTGTAGACTCATCATAGGCTCTTGTAACGAATATCACCATCATTCTTATGCCATTAAACCCATAGGTTCGAGTTACATGCATAAATCCGTTAAAATTCCATATCATATACTTAGCTAAATAAAATTCTAATTAGTTGCAAATCTAACATGGCTCTGATTTCGGTTCCGTAAATCCACCGTTCAAATCAATAGCAGCCATATCATATTGATTACAAAATGATCACAAATGTAACCTAAACATCATAGTCTAAAGTTAACATGTTGGGAATTAAATATTCAAGAAGTTTAATATCGGATTCTATTCAAAGAAAAAGGTTAAGTGTGATTCTGCTGCTAGTGCATTTGGTTCCTGCTGTTAATGTTTGTTCCTGCTGCTAGAACATTTGATTCTGCTGCTAGCGATAAATGATTCTGCTGCTAGGCTTAACATTCTGCTGCTGAAGGATTCTGCTGCTAGTGTTAACATTGCTGCTGCTAATGTACATTCTGCTGCTAAGTGGATAAGTATGAAAAGATATTATTTATATTTTGGTCAACAATATACGGTAGATAATATCTTACCCCATGTGCTTAGTTAACAAGTTGTGTACACAGATACATGTTGTATCTTATGTACTGACACACTCAAGATAAGTTAACAAGTAGTTCGGCTAGACTTTAAGCAATATTGTAAAGATCTTCTTGGACTATAAAAGAATATCTTAGTCTCGATATTATGTGTCGATGTGCATAAGTTGAATAGTGTGTTATTATTAGAACTCATAACTGTTAAGACATAGAACAAACACAAATATATCACAAGTTAGAAAAACTTAAGATTCAAGGTTGTAACCCTAGTGATATTTCAAGATCACTCGTATTATTATCATTAATAATATTGAATCATTTGGTGTTAATCTTTCATTGTTCCTTGTCATATAACAAACACAACTGCTCCATTTCCATAACACAAATAACCTTCTAAGTGTGATTAAGTAGATTCCGCATACTTAATCATATTCACTCAATATATCATACACACAAAGAACAAAAGGTTTAACCACCTTAACCGTGTGTCCAATCCTAACAAGTGGTATCAGAGCTCAGGCTGATATTATTGATTTATAAGAAGAAGCTGAAGAAATGGACGTTGAATCTATTCTGACAAATGTTGCTGCAAAGATTCCCATGCTCAAACAGAATGAGTTTGAGATGTGGAGGCTGAGGATAGAGCAATATTTCCAAGTGAAAGATTATGCACTTTGGGAAATCATTGAAGATGGAAACTCTTACCAGCCTACCACCACTACATCAGCAGTGGACGGAAAAGTTGTGTCAACTCTGCAGACAAAGCCATCATCTGCAGAAGATAGAATAAAGAAGAAAAATGACTTGAAGGCAAGAAGCATGTTGATGATGACCATTCCCAATGATCAACTTCTAAACTTCAGCAAGTTCAAAGATGCCAAGTCATTATTTGAAGCTATTATTGCCAGGTTTGGTGGAAATGAAGCCACCAAGAAAACCCACAAGACACTGCTCAAGCAGCAGTTTGAAAACTTCTCCTCTACATACAATGAATCTCTTGACCACATGTTTAATAGGCTTCAGAATATTGTGAGCCAACTTGCTATTCTTGGGGTTGTAATACCTCAAGAAGATTTGAACTCAAAATTTCTGAGAAGCTTACCAGAAGAGTGGGCTATGCATGTTGTTGTCTGGAAGAACAAGCCAGACTAGACACCATGGAACTGATGGACTTGTATAGCAACTTCAAGATTGTGGAGCAAGATTTGAAGAAGAATGGAGGTACTAGTTCTAATACTGGGAACAAGGCATTTATGTCAACTCCTAGTACCTCAAAATCAAGTGAAGAGGTGAAAGTTGTTGATGATGTTGGTGTTGCTAGTTCATCAAGTAGTACCATAAGTATTTTGGATGAAAAGACTTGTTGTGCCTTTCTTACAAGTCAGAATAATGGGTTCATGCTCTCCTATGAAGACCTCCAAGAGATCCATGAAGATGATCTGGTGGAAATGGATCTAAAATGGCAAATTTCTCTTCTTAGCATGAGAGCCAAGAAGTTCTATCACAAGACGGGGAAGAAGCTCATAATCAGCAACACTGATGCTGCTGGTTTTGATAAGTCAAAGATAGAGTGCTATAACTGCCACATGATGGGTCATTTCTCAAGAGAGCGCAGAAGACCAAGGCAGCAAGATAGCAAGAATAGAGGTTTTGGAAGCAAATCCAAAACAGAGGAGGTTATTGAGCCAAAAGCTATGGTAGCTATTGATGGCTTAGGTTTTGATTGGAGCTTCATGGCAGATGAAGAAGAAACTCCTGCTCAGATGGCACTTATGGCTTTTTCTGCTACTGAGGTACAAAATCATAAAGCTTGTTCTAATACTTGCACTGCTCTTAATGCTCTACAGGTTTTAATCAAACAATATGATGATCAAAAGAAAGAGCTAAGCAAGACTTTTCAGAACTTTATAAACTATAAGTGTGGATTAGAAAAGGTAGAGAAACAAATCACACACTATAAGGAAAATGAATTAGCTTTTTCTGATGACAAAGCTCTCCTAAGACAGGACATATTCTTTAGAGATGCTGAAATTAAGCTTTTGAGTGAAGCTTATGATAGGGTCAAAAAGGAAAATGAAAACATTCACTTGACTACACAGGCACTAGAACATGCTTCTAAAAGTGTGCACAACATAGTAGAATGTCAGGTGATTAATAGAGCTAAGTCAGGAGTAGGATATAAAAGTGTCCCACCTCCTTATAGAGGCATCCCAAAACCCCCAGGGATTGACCTAGGAAATTCAGGTTTACCTGAGTTTCAAGAACCAATAATGGAATATGGTTCTAAGGACTAGTAAGAGCCTTAAGGTAGAAAAAGTAAGTAAAAGTTTAGATAAAACTTTACTTTATCAGGACAAGGTGTCCTTTGTTAAGAACTTAGATGCTATAGTTGTTGAGGATTGCACAACTGATAGTGATGAAAAAGAACAGGTTATGTCTAAACCTGAAGTGGTTAAGAAAGTAGGAACAAGTGTTCCTAAGATAGTCAAACACAATACTGATAGGCCTAAATCAAACATTAAGCATGTTAGGCAACCAGTTAGATATTGTGAGCAATATAGAACCACCAACAAGCCCAGAGGTAACCAAAGGAATTGGAATAACCTCAATTCTAACCAATTAGGTGATGACTTTGCTTTTTTAACAAAGCTTGTTACACATGTGGTAGTTTTGACCATCTTGCAGCTTTCTGCAACCATTGGGTAACTGGGTATGAAAACAATAGAGTGAACCACAAAAGGCAAACACCTAAAACTCACTTCACCCTAGTTCTAGAGTTAATAGATCAAAACCCAGAACAGTCACACACAAGTCTGGCTCAAAACACGATCCTGCTGCTAGACCAAATGGTTCTGCTGCTAAACAAGTTCATTCTGCTGCTAAACCATTGATGACTGTTAACCCAAAATCAACAGCTAAGGGTGCAAAAACATTTTTCAAACATGCATCAAAGACTGTTCTAAGGCCCATTCAAACAAAAGCAGTGGTTCAAAAACAAGTTTGGAAACCAAAGGGTAGAACTGAAAAGTTAGCAGTTCCTGCTGCTAAGCAATCAGTTCATTCTGCTACTAAGGGAAACAGGGCAAATGCTGTTAAGGCCTCAGCATGTTGGATTCTTAAATCCAATGTTGCATCAACTGTCCTTAAAAGATTAAATTACATTGATGCAAGAGGGAGATCCAAGTCAGTAATGGCTTGGGTCCCCAAAAGAAACTAACACTCTTATTTATGTGCAGGAACATTCAAATGATCAGGAAGAGGATCAAGGATACTCAGATAGTGGATGTTCAAGGCACATGACAGGCAACAAGTCTTATCTCTCAGATTTTCAATCAATAGATGGAGGCTATGTTACCTTTGGAGGAGGTGTTGGTGGCAAAATTTCCGGTAAAGGTACCATTAAAACTGGAAATTTAGATTTTGAAGATGTGTTCTATGTAAAAGAGCTAAATTATAATCTTTTTAGTGTCTCACAAATGTGTGACAAAAAGAACAATGTTCTTTTCTGTGAGACTGAATGTCTTGTACTTTCTCCTAATTTTAAGATGCCTGATGAAAGTCAAGTACTTCTTAGAATTCCTAGAAAGGGCAATATGTACAGTGTAGACATGAAGAACATTGTTCCTAAAAAGAATTTAACTTGTCTTATTGCAAAGGCCACATTGGATGAATCAATGAAATGGCATAGAAGGCTTGGTCATATTAACTTCAAAACCATAAATAAAATTGTTAAGAATGGTTTGGTAAGAGGTTTACTCACAAAAGATTTGAAAATGATCAAACATGCATTGCTTGTCTTAAAGGCAAACAACACAAAGCCACTTGTAAGCCCAAGATTTTTAACTCTATCAATCAATCATTGTTTATGCTGCATATGGACTTATTTGGACCTGTTTCAGTAAGTAGTATAATGCATAAGAGATATTGTCTTGTTATAATTGATGACTATACTAGATTTACATGGGTTTTCTTTCTATCTACTAAGGATGAGACTACAAGCATCCTTAAGACATTCATTACACAGATAGAAAACCAAGTAGACAAGAAAGTGAAGGTCATTAGATGTGATAATGGGACAGAGTTTAAGAATAGAGTTATGGATGATTTCTGCAAACAAAAAGGTATTAAAAGAGAATTTAGTGTTGCTAGAACACCACAACAGAATGGTGTTGTTGAAAGAAAGAATAGAACACTAATTGAAGCTGTTAGAACTATGTTAGCTGATTCTAAGCTACCTATAACTTTTTGGGCTGAAGCAGTCAACACTGCTTGCTATGTCCAAAATAGAGTTTTAGTTATCCAGCCTCACAGTAAGACATCATATGAACTTTTTAGAGGTAGAACTCCTGCAATAGGATTTCTTAGACCTTTTGGATGTCATGTGACAATTCTCAATACCTTAGACCATTTAGGAAAATTCGATGGTAAAGCAGATGAAGGATTCTTTGTTAGATATTCTCTTAATAGCAAAGCATTTAGAGTATACAACACAAGAACTAAGATTGTAGAAGAAAACCTACATGTGGAGTTTTTAGAAGATAAATCCAATGTAGAAGGTCAAGGACCAAAAAGGCTATTTGATCTTGAAGCTCTAACCAAATCAATGAATTATGTGCCTGTTGTTTTGAAACTAATGATTTTTCAGGTTCACAAGCAACAGATGAGGCAAGGTTAGAAAAGGAGACAAACCAAGATCATGTTTGGATGCCAATATGGTCAAGTACAATTGTGGAATCAACTTCAACAACTGATGAATCTTCTTCTGGCAAGGCTAAAGAAGGTGTTGAAGATGAAAGCAAAGAAGATGGAACTCAGGAACAAAAAAATGTTTCTGCTGGTAGCATTTCTGTTGCTGCTGGTAGTGTATCTGTTTCTGCTGGTGATTCTGCTGCTAAGCTTAATGATTCTGCTGTTAGGCCAAATGATTCTACTGCTGGCCCTTCAGAAACAAAAGAAGCAGAATTCTCAGATAATGAGGTGGATTTCAACAATCTTCCATCAAATTATCAAGTTCCTTCTACTCCACAAACAAGAATTCACAAAGTCCACTCCCTAGATAATGTGATTGGAGATGTACAATCCGGTGTGAAGACAAGACAACAACTGATGTCTTCAGACCAACAAGGGCTTCTTGATGCCCTTTATGCTTCAAAGCAGCATGAGTTTTCAAACTCTTGCTTGTTTGTATGTTTTCTCTCACAAGATGAACCAAAAATATTCTGAAAGCCTTAGATAATTCAAGCTGGGTAGAAGCTATGCAAGAGGAGCTTCTTCAGTTCAAGATTCAGAAGGTATGGGTGCTAGTTGATTTACCTAGGAATGCAAAGGTAATTGGCACTAGATGGGTTTTCAAGAATAAAAGGGATGAAAGGGGAATAGTGATTCGAAATAAGGCTAGATTAGTAGCCCAAGGGTACACACAAGAAGAAGGAATAGACTATGATGAGGTTTATGCTCCAGTAGCAAGGATTGAGGTAATTAGGCTTTTCTTAGCTTATGCTTCATTTTTAGGCTTCACGGTCTACCAAATGGATGTCAAGAGTGCATTTTTATATGGTAAAATTGAAGAAGAGGTGTATGTTACACAACCTCTAGGCTTCATTGACCCTGACCATCCAGACAAAGTGTACAGAGTAGTTAAAGCTCTCTATGGCCTTCATCAGGCACCAAGAGCTTGGTATGCAACACTAGCTTCCTACTTATTAGAAAATGGATTTCAAAGAGGAAAGATTGATCAGACACTTTTCATCAAACAGCACAAGAAGGATCTTCTGTTAGTGCAGGTGTATGTGGATGACATTATCTTTAGATCTACTAGGAAGGAGATGTGTTTAGAGTTTGAGAAACTTATGCATGATAAGTTTCAGATGAGTTCTATGGGAGAACTCACATTCTTTTTGGGTTTGCAAGTTAAGCAATCATCTGAAGGCATATTTATTAGTCAAGACAAATATGTTGCAGAGATACTTAGAAAATTTCAATTTGCTGATTCAAAAATGGCAAGCACACCAATGGACTCTGAGAAGCCACTTCTAAAAGACTTAGATGGAGAAAATGTGGATGTACACATATACAGATCTATGATAGGCTCCTTGATGTATCTTACATCATCTAGACCTGATATCATGTTCTCTGTTTGTGCTTGTGCAAGATTTCAAGTTACTCCAAAGGTTTCTCATTTAACTGCAGTCAAGAGGATTTTTAGATATCTCAAGGGTCAACCAAGGTTGGGTCTATGGTATTCAAGGGAATCACCTTTTGACTTGGTAGCATTTTCGGATAGTGATTATGTTGGTGCTAGCTTGGACAGAAAGTCAACAACTGGAGGATGTCAATTCCTTGGGTGTAGACTTGTCTCATGGCAGTGTAAGAAGCAAACAAGTGTGGCAAATTCAACAACTGAAGCTGAATATATAGCTGCTGCAAGTTGCTGTGGTCAAGTTCTATGGCTTCAAAACCAACTCCTTGACTATGGGTACAATTTCTTAAACACTGTTATTCATATTGATAATTGTAGTACAATTTGTATTATTAAAAATCCAGTGCAACATTCTAAAACAAAACACATTGAAATTAGACATCACTTTATAAGAGACTGCAATGAGAAAAGATTAATTCAAGTACTTAAAATTGCTTCAGAATTTAATTTTGCAGATCTGCTAACCAAAGCTTTTAATGTTGGAAGGTTTCAGTACTTGGTAGCAAGTATTGGAATGCTTAATCTTTGAATTTTCAATCTGATGTGTTTTTGTAAATAAATTTTTGATTGTGCTGCTAGTTTTAAAAGATACTACTGCTATTACAAAAGTTTGTGCTTCTAGTACAAATTTAAAATGTGTTATTCATACAGTTAGTCCTATGATTATTCTAATACAAGACAAGTACTTTGTACATTGTTCTTTTGGTTATAGACTAACAATTTCAGGTATGAACATGTGAACACAAAGGATGTTTCAAGTGGAATGGAAGAAGCAAAATGATTATATTAGTTGCTACATATTAGGTTTATGATGGACTGAGTTTGGGAATTTAAAACTCCTTAAAACTTCTTTCTTGAAACCTAAGTATGAAATTTCACATTGAATTGATGACTTAGTTGATCAGATAGTAACTGATGCAACTCACTTTCTATCATTTTATACTTTCAAGTATAATGAGCAAGTCTAAGGACATCTGATAGAAAGAACAGCTAGTAAAAGTGAATCTAACACTTGTGTTAGAGGTAACAATTACTATGAGCTGGAAACCCTGTCAAGAAAGCCTTTTGAATAGGTTTATCTTTACACAGGCAGTTATTTATAACTGAAAACATTGGTTCTCACACAACCAGAGGTTGCTTTAAACCAAAATTTTGATTAAGTGTCTGTTATACACTTAATCCCTTCAAAATGGTTGAGAGCAGTATGATTTTTCAATTCTAAAATCATGAACATACTGCTAAGTCAAAAAGTTTCTTAAAAGGATTTTCAAAGGATTCAGAAAAACCATCCATTGATGGACCATGAGTCAAATGTCCACTGATTCACCTCTCATAGGAGTTAACACACCTAGAAGTGATGAGGGCAGTAACTTAAACTCTTAAGGAATTGATGGCTTCATGTACAACATTGTCTGAAAACAAGTTCACATTGGTAGATCAGATAATGATGGGATGATGGTGAGAGATCTTCCAAACAGGGGAGGATAAAATTTTATTTGCTTCAGGGGAGGAAATAAAAGCCCAAGAAAGGAAGACAAACCCAATGTAAAGGAGGAAAAGACAATAGCATACAAGATGATGACATGAAGGTTGAAAATGAAAAAGAACATTCCAAAGGAGAAAGTTCTATCTAGGTCAAACGAAGAAAAGTTTCAATTTCAGTTTACCACGTTTGTTCATCACTTGCAAAGGCATACTGATAGATGATTTCACTTGTTGAAACAAGCATCCAAGATACACAGCACCATTGCCTCTTATAATTCCTCCATCCAAGGAAATTGCACCATCTTTTAGTCCAAGATTGGAGCAATGTGTTGATATTGTTAAAGTCAAAGAACAAAGCAGATGAATTACTGAGAAAGATATTCAATCTTGAAGAACAGAAGTGTTTGAAAGATCTTCACAATCCATAATTTAATTCAGAAACATGTTGAAATGGATTCACATGTTTAGGGGAGGATTGTTGGGAATTAAATATTCAAGAAGTTTAATATCGGATTCTATTCAAAGAAAAAGGTTAAGTGTGATTCTGCTGCTAGTGCATTTGGTTCCTGCTGTTAATGTTTGTTCCTGCTGCTAGAACATTTGATTCTGCTGCTAGCGATAAATGATTCTGCTGCTAGGCTTAACATTATGCTGCTGAAGGATTCTGCTACTAGTGTTAACATTGTTGCTGCTAATGTACATTCTGCTGCTAAGTGGATAAGTATGAAAAGATATTATTTGTATTTTGGTCAACAATATACGGTAGATAATATCTTACCCCATGTGCTTAGTTAACAAGTTGTGTACACAGATACATGTTGCATCTTATGTACAGACACACTCAAGATAAGTTAACAAGTAGTTCGGCTAGACTTTAAGCAATATTGTAAAGATCTTCTTGGACTATAAAAGAAGATCTTAGTCTCGATATTATGTGTCGATGTGCATAAGTTGAATAGTGTGTTATTATTAGAACTCATAACTGTTAATACATAGAACAAACACAAATATATCACAAGTTAGAAAAACTTAAGATTCAAGGTTGTAACCCTAGTGATATTTCAAGATCACTCGTATTATTATCATTAATAATATTGAATCGTTTGGCGTTAATCTTTCATTGTTCCTTGTCATATAACAAACACAACTGCTCCATTTCCATAACACAAATAACCTTCTAAGTGTGATTAAGTAGATTCCGCATACTTAATCATATTCACTCAATATATCATACACACAAAGAACAAAAGGTTTAACCACCTTAACCGGTGTGTCCAATCCTAACATAACACATATACAAAAGTTGCTTCATTGTTGTAAGCCTATAATTAAGCAACTGCATACGGCTATAATTAAGCAACTGAAAATAGTAAAATCTACAAAAACGGAAAAAAAAAAGGAACCAACAAAACCTAAGTTTAAGCAAATAAAGGTATTCTCGATCGTAAAAGCAATGAAATTAGGTCACGATTTACATATACTAATGAAATTGGTAAAAGCAACTGAAAATAGTAAAATCTACAAAAACTGAAAATAGGTCACGATTTACATATAACAATGAAATTGGTAAAAGATCATTACCTTAAGTTGCTCATCGACGTCTCTTGTAGAAGTAAGACTCGATTCCAAGTTTTTGAGAGTATCTGCCAACCTTGTGCATCAGTCACAAAAATAAATAAATAAAGAAAAAACAGACCCAAAAACACCTAAATCCAACAATTTACAACCACGACCTAATGTTTCCTCCTTTTCCGCCATGTCCAGTACGTGTTACTTCGAATATTTAACACGACTCGCCTTGACTAAGAGTAAAGTCAAATGGACTCCCCTATCTTTTGAGTCCCATCCAATAACGTTCCCGTATAATTAACCACCAAAAACAACAAACACAAATCAATATGAAAATCATTATAATTAATTACTTAACTAACCCCCCATTAAAAAAAAAAAAAAAAAAAAAAAAAAAAAAACTAAACTCATGAAAAAGAAAGAAACCAGTTTATAAAAATTAGGATTAGTACTTGCCTTATAATTTCAAGTCCAAATATTTTGTTTTGTGCTTTTCATATTCAAAGATTTTCGCCTTCCATGTTAGATGTACCTACTGAAGCAGTCAAGCAATCAAGGTAATTTTTCTTGATAGATGGAAAGGATAAAGGATGGGTATCTTCATTTAGTGTCTGGATTCTGTATTTTGATTTTGTTTTCATTAATAATAGATTGTATCCTATATTTGCATGTTTAAATCCGTGAATAACTTATGTTATTCTAAATAGTCCATTGCCGATCAATGATATGGGAATATCATTGAATTAAGACAAATCTGAGTTTTGGTAGAATATACTTGAAAGTATATTGATGCGTTGACATACCAATTTCACATAATATTCAATGAATTGAATATAGGACTTATCCCAACCGCATGATTGTACTTTATGGATCTTGTCATCAAGTAAATCATAAATATTTATCCTTAGACTTGAGATACCAGAGAACTGTCATGGATGTAGTGCATTTCTGTGAAGCAATTTACCGCTATACGTAACTGGTATCTATAAGGATTATTTTCAGAAGTGTTGCAAAGTTCATGGGTTTTTCTTGTAGTCAAGAAAGAATTTGTTCCTTCAAATTCGTTTTGAAGTTTAATACTGTTAGGCCCCTCGTAGGGTTGACAAGATGTTTGCATGGCCATGCCTAAGATCTATTTGGAATATGTTCAGAAGATTTGGTAATCTTGCTCAATCACAAACAACGAGAAACACAATAGTTAAATAAAGGAATGACTAAGATTCATATCCTTATTTAACGTGGTATTAGAAACAAAAGGATAAGTATGATGATGAATCATCAAAAGGTTTTTCCAGGAGACCTTACTCGAGTTGTACTGGGGGCATTGGCGTGTTGCTAGATGCTAACCAATGTCATTACACTATTAAGATCTGTCCAAGTGGGAGTTGTTAGTTTATGGACATATTTTAATATGTGTATGACCGGATTCGAACTCGAGACTACGAGATTGCACACTTTACGTATGAGACTCGATGTTTAAATAATTAATATAAAATGTTATATTTAATTATTAAATTCACAATAAATGACTAAAGAGCATTAGGGCTGTTCAAAAAGCTCGCGGCTCGTGGCTTGCTCGAAACTCGCTCGAAAAAAGCTCGCTCGAAATCGGCTCGTTTATAAACGAGTCGAGTCGAGCCTGCTCGGTTTGTAAACGAGCTGAGCCCGAGCCAACGTCGGCTTGGCTCGTGGCTCGCTCGTTAGCTCGCTCGTTGGCTCGCTCGTTAGCTCGATCGTTTGGCTCGTATATAATATATATATATATATATATATATATATATATATATATATATATATATATATATATATATATATATATATATATATATATATATATATATAACTAAACTTTAGTTATATATAATATAATATATACAACTAGATGAAAGAGTAATTCAAGTTTTTGGAAATGCTATTTTGTTAACTTCTAGATGAAAGAAACTCAAGTCTGTTATTTTGTTAATTACTTTGATGGCCATATTGCAGAACTGCACAACTAATTTTTATTAGAATTGAATTAGTATTTGACATTTTGACATGGATTAAAATCGTGTAGCTTATTTTTTGTTTTTTTATGTTAAAGTATATCCCATTCAATGTAAACGAGCGGGCTCGACGAGCCACAAGCTGGCTCGAGTATTTGACGAGCCGAGCCCGAGCTCAACTTTTCGGCTCGTATAAATAAACGAGCCGAGCCCAAGCCTACCCTGGCTCGGCTCAGCTCGGCTCGTTTACAGCCCTAAAGAGCATTAAGTAATTAACGGAATTGACTAACGGTCGGTAAATGTCAACGGGATATGAAAAAAAGGAAACAAGCCAAGAGAAGGTTCTAGAAACCCTCTCTTGGGCTTGTTTGTGGCCGAACAATGGGATCCCACATAGGAAATCATTGTAAACTTGATATCTACCATAAGGGTATAAATACATCCCCATGTATTCATCCTTTGGTACACTTGATTTCAATAGAAGGCCAAACTTCTTCTTTTCTCCTCTCTTGTTCCTAGGTCGACGAGTGAAGCCCTACAAAAGGGATTTGCGAGTAACCTTGAACATAACAAAGTGTTTGGTTAATCTATTGTGATCAAGAACTAGCATTCACATCGAATCGCTAATAGTACGTATGTACAAGAACGTGGTGCAAACACATTATTGTTTGCTACTAGGAGGTGATCGACTTTGTGTTAGTCGACTTTTACAAAACCCTTTATTAGGGTTTTACTTGTTCTTGTTCATTGATTCCTTGTTTCGCTAGGAATCACAAAGGTACGCATTTTCTTTTATTATTCGGTTAACTAATTACATGTTAAATGATCCTTACGCTTCCGCATGATCTTTAATGTTTTATGTGTTTTATATATATGTTAGTCATGTTATGTAATTCCAACAACTACCTAGTACACTCGCAACCTAAGATTTATAGTAGCATATTAACTTAAGGGTCTTTAGAACACAAACAGATTATCCATTAAAATTAATGATCCAACGAACTGACGGTAGCCCGCGCGTTGCGACGGGAATAGTAGCCAAAGTACATTAGAAAAAATTATCAATATTTAAACATCTGTAACCTTACATCTTTCAAGTTAACACGATGTAAATACTATAAATCCATAACCTTCTGGACGCCCTTCGGTTCCCGAACAGCCTCTTAATCCATCAATATAAAATTTAGAAAAGCTATTTTTTAAGCAAGAAAGCTTGGTTTGTGTACCATGTATATGATAGCAGTAATTCTTGCATGTTCCCAGTACCTGAGGGAAGACAGTTTTCCAGTCACCGAGGGTTCGAATATGAACACTTAGGTAATCAACTCCAGCTTTGTTTGCTTTCTATTCTTAGTTGCTGCACACACAACAACCAAATAAATAAGTTTCAGTTCGCAACCAAAACAACCCAAAAAAGATGTAAAACAATCATACTGTATAGCAGCCTCCCTAACGGTATATCGAACAGTATACCCCAGAAACTTTGTAATACCTGAAATTCAGATAACGCGTAAAATTACCAATTTACTCCTGATAACATAAAACCTTATTAAACAACTTATAAAATTCTGAAATAATTCCAAAACATCTGAAATCAAATTATATCTGAAACAAATAAATTTCTGAGACAAGGTTACATCATTTTAGATATTTAAAAATTAACTTACACATTTAATTATTAAAATTCCGAAAATCACAAATTAACTAAATATAATGTTTTTATTCTTTTAATTAAATAATATGTAAATAAATTAAGGAAAGGATGAAACAAAATCAAATCAAATAATTTGATGATGCTAATCCCGAAATTTCTGAGTTGCTGCCCCCCCCCCTAGTCGGTTATTTATTTTATAAACATATCTCTTTTATTTTTTACTCCAAAACCTAAACCGCATAAACACAAAAACCCTAAGCGACACAAAATAATTCGACAAGGCCATCACACGATTTCTGGACTTGAGAAAGTAATTTTTTGGTGTTCTTGGAGGTGCAAGGAAGCTAGGAAAATTAAGGGTTGCTGCGTTTTGTCATGGGTTCGTTCTTGTTCTTGATTTCTTGTCGAATTGCTCTAAAACAAGGTAATAATCCATACGACTTAACCAAACATTTTAAAATTAATATGGAATTTTTCCAGTGATCTTTAGATGTTATATGACTCATATAAAATATGTAAATCGATCCATGCATGCTAATCTAAGCGTATGAAAATATAATGGTCATAAAACACGTAAATCACAAAAATATATAATCCGAATTTCTGGACATGATAGCTATTTTATTTAGACCTCATATGATGTAATAGACCTGGGAAAAATGATAGATCAAATTATAGTAGCCTAAATCATGTCGTTGTAATTTTAATGTCTAAAACATACGTAAATATGCAATATATGTTAAACGATTTTTATGGGCATGTTCTTTATTTTTGTGGGTTCCCTAGGAGTCATATGATCTGGGAAAAATATGAGTTTGATTTTTGGAGGCCTAAAATTAACGTGGTGAATTATTGTATAAACCGGATTTTGGAAAAAAAAACAAAGAAATAAAATAAAATGGAAATCGTGGGTACTAGGGTTTGGATTCTTGGGCATGATACTGATCATTTGATGGGTTTCAATGATGAATTAATGATGGTTCAATGATTGGTAAAAAGTAGGGTTTGAAATTGTTTCTAGAAAGTCTTACCGATTTGAAGTAAGAAGTATAAGGACCTGTTTTGCCAACTTTGAAACTTCTGGGATATTTTTGTAAGATCATATACATCTTTAGGAATGTGGTAAAAATATAACTTTGGGGTCCTAAGTGTAAATATTTCATTATAATGAATTAATGGGAAATTAGGGTTTCGATTTGAAATTAATTAAAAAGGAGGGACCAAAAGTGTAAATCTGAAATTCTGAAGTTGTTTTGAGTTAATACTGATATAAAAAGGTTGTTGTGTAATTTTGAGTATTTTTGGGCTAATTATGTAATTGTTATGAATTATGACTTAATATATATATGTTTTGTAAACTTAAAGGGCTAAATATGTAAATTCTGAATTCTGAGGTGTCAAATATGTAAATTACTAAATTCTGATGGTATATTCTGTAAATTTGAAATATAATATGCTTGGTTGGTAATTATGGTTATTGTAGGGTTTAATTTGTAAAATATGTAATTATAAGGTTGGTTTTGTAAATTATGTAACTAAAGGGGTGTAATCTGTAAATTGTGAAACTTAAGGGAATAAAATGTAATTCTGAATAAAATGAGTATATAATTCTGTAACTTGAAGTATTTTCACAAATGACCTTGTAAATTAATGAAGTTACATTTAAAACCCTAAGCTTTGTATAATTGTCATTTAAAACCCTAAACTTCTGTAACTTGATAAAATGTACTGTATTCCATAATAATCTCTGAATAAGGGTTAAACCTAATCTGAAATGATAGTATCTATTAATTCTGGAAACCTGCTAATTATGGGAACTTACTAAATCTGGAAAGTTACTAAAAATAGAAAGTACATAAAATGAAGAGATAAACTAAAAGGAATAATCTGAATAAGGAACTTTAGTAATTCTGTCTTCCTCTTCCTTAGGTGTGAAGAAGGAGAAGTCTTGATCAGTGTTCTGTGTTTGTTTGTTTGATTTCTGCTGTGCTAATAAGGTACAGATATTCTGCCCTTTTTCAGTAAGGGTTTTTCATTCCCTTTTCTTTCAGTTTTACATTTTCTTTATTAGGATCTCCGATACCACTGCTATGTTCCCTTCTGTTGTGAATCTTTGTTGTGATCTGTTTGTCTTGAACCTTTTGTTTGAATCTCTGCTATGATTCTTTTATTCTGAACCTTTTTCCTGAACTCTGATTGACCTCTTGTTCTGAACCCTGAATTTGTGAGTCTTGATTGAATCTGATCTGTGAACCTTGTTCTGAACCTTAACCTGATATATCTGTTGTAAACTTTGATTTGATTTTGGTATAAACCTTAACCTGTTAAATCCTTATCTGAACCTAATTGATTTTGAACCTTTATTAAAAGCTATTTTAAAAAGAAGCTATACCACTTGAAATGGAAGTTACTAAAAGTTTTGGAAGACCATTTTTATGAAAACTATTTTGAAAGATCATTTCAATGAAAACCATTATTAAAGGACTGATTTAAATGAACTCTTGACAGGAACTTCTGAAATGAATTATTGCTATAAACTTGTAATTATTAACCTTTGATATACTCTTTTGGACTATTGGAAATAAACCTTTTAATCTGAACTTAAGCTTTGATATTAAACTTAATCTGATAAATTCTGATTTAAACCTTATTATCTTATTCTGAAATTTTGACATGACCCTTCTGCCATGAACCCGTAGATATGACTCTGTTTATTATATGACATCTGACCTTGACCACAGTCTGATATCCGAGCCAATCACTAGGCATGAGGGTTTCATGTCCAGGTCATTGATGCACCGATGGCATGACTCTAGGGCAGGAGAGTGATGACCTGTCCCGTCCCTGATTTATTTTATCTGGTGTGTTAAGGAGTTTCTGGCCACAGGGGGCGCATGGATGCATCCTAGTTCTGACTCTGTTATCTGTTATCTGTTATCTGTTTATGTTATATGTTATTATTATCTCTGGTGACTGATGGTGTGTGCGATACACGTCTTTCACATATATCTGGGAGCTGATCACTCCGATTTGATACATGAGGTCACCCCTCATATTATCTGTTACTTGAGAGGTATCCCCTCTGGATTATTATATGATTACTCTGTTATGATATTATCTGTTATCTCTGGGCTCGTGATGGATTTCTGTATTTCCCTAAACCTGGTTTGTACATTATCTCTTTCTCATTTCTTTTCTTTTACCCTTATTCCTTTCCTATTCTTTCACTTTAATTCAGTATCTGTATAATCTGTATTTCGGATTTGTTTCTGTATTGTTATCTGTTATTGTTTCTGTCATCTATATATCTGTTCACTGAGCTCTCGTAGCTCAGCCGCATTTCTTTTCCTACGGCAGGTTTTAGTAGGAAGCTGGGAATGAGTGAGAGTGTACCTCTGGACTTAGAAGGCTTGGTAGCTATTCTGGATTAGAGTTGGACTGAAGTTATTATGTTTAGAATTAGTTTTGAAAGTTTCATTGTAACCTTGTAGAATTCAGTATTTCAATTGTAATCCTTTGAGATTTTTGTATTACTGTAGATGTATGCTCTGTTTTGATCTGATATGAATCCATTATTGTGATATCTTTACCCTTGTCGGGTTGGGGTGTTACAAACTTGATCCCTTGACAATGAGAATTTGAATCCCAAATTTTTCACCCTTTGATGTTCATAGAATCAATCAAAGGCATAAAATCCAACTTATTCATCATTATAAATACACATTTTTTGCCAACTGTATCATTATAACACTTACAATAGAGTTTCTGATATGATCTTAATAAGCTCTCTTAAGTTAGTTTGGCCATATGTGTACTATGTATATGACAGCAGTATAGTTTAATGTACTAAATATCCAAACCAACAAAGTACCCTTTTATGCACAACATACCTGAGAACTCAGCAAACGTTATTCTGCATAACATTTGTTGAGATTGTACAAACAAAAAGATAGTTTTTATTCAATTAGGGCGAATACCTCCAATGTAAATAATGGTAGTGGGTCAGACTCTGTTTTAAAGTTTTCCGTAGGGCTACTTTGTTCTCCAATATCAGTAAATGCACCAACACGTCTTTTCTCCAAGCCGATGACATCGGGGGTAACTTTTCAGAAGAATCCGTTTACCAGAATCTGCCAATTCCTATGTCATACATGCAGGTGCAGAAGATGAAATTAATAGATTTTATGTATCTATAAAAATATAATTAGGCGTGCTAAAAGAGCTATGTTTGACACATAATTTTTACTCATATCTAAACCACACTTACAAAACCGTTCCATAAACAGAAACTCAAAAGAGCTACCAAAACCTGTTGTCCATTCTTGGGTGTTGCAATATTTTAATTTGCAATATTTAAGTCATTAATGCTTAAAATGGTTAAAGAACCTGTTGTCCATTCTTGCGTGTTGCAAGTCAAATTGATATTAGAATGGGTGTTCCAATTGTCATCAGATTTTGCACTACTTTTGCTACTAACACTTCTCATGTTTCCTCATTATTTCTACCTTATATGGCAACGAATACCATCACAACTTTGATTGGTTCTAGCTTAAAAGAATATATACATGGAGCTATTTAAGAGTCAAATATTTTACCTACTTAGAGTTGCTTTACAAATTTTTATTCTGTTTTGAAAGTAAAGGGTTAAAATTGAGGTGTTCACTTTAGTTTGGTTTGGAAGGTTGTGGATTTAGACAATAATGAAATAAACAGTGTTTCTGCCAACTTTAAAAATTTGTAGGCAATAATTTTGGTGTATTTTGGATGGTAGCTATGATGATTTGAAAGGGGTAATAGTATTATAGGTGTAGGTGGGTTGAGTGCCTATAATGAGCAGGTATTTTGTTTTTTTTAGGGTTGTTTTTCTATTTAAGAAAGGGATGGTGGGTGGTTGTATCCATATTTCATTTTTTAACCTGTGATAAAGAGGAAAAAAATGTCTAGACCTCCTAGGTGTGATCAGCTTAGAGTTGAAGCCAATTCGAACAATTGGTCTGCAATGTTCATCCTATATTGTCATAAAGCTGGAATTGAAGATATTCAAATGGCGAGACAAATGAATGAGCTATGTTGCAGATTGGCTGGGGTTATGCAGGAAAGGGCCACTTTTATTGAGGAGTTAGATACTATCGGAAATAACTATGCTCAAAAAACTGCTGAATTCTTAAGAGAAGTGCGGTCAAAAGATGAGCAGAAGGTGTTGCAAATGCAGATTATGACCGCTGAGCTGGAACTAAACGCTCGTAATAAGGAGATATTTGTTCAGAGGCTTAGGGGTTTAATGGATCTTTGAGTTTGGTTATGTTGGCTTATAAATATTGGTATGCTGTTGTGGTGTGTATTTGCATCTATGTATTTGTGTTTAATTATTGTATAAGGTCTGTTGTAAGTTGGTATGAAAGTTGCTATTTTGTGTTAAGTTAAATTATGTAAGTTACCTTATTGCTGATCTTGATTTTGTGCCTTCATCCATCCTGCATGAACAACAGTTGTATAAAAGAGTTATAAACTGTCGGCTAACTAATGTTGCTGTCCAATACATATGATCCAGTGTTGTTAATTGAAAGATAACATATTTGTATTTCTATTGTTAGTACTGAAACAATGCTCAACAGTCATAGATATTTGTATTCACGTGGTGTTTACTTGTAGTTGGCTGTTGACAATGCCAATGTGGGGAGTTGTCTTGAATTTTTTGATTACGTGTTCTGCATCTGTCGATGTACCAACCTTCAGTTGCTTCAATTGTCATTATAACTGCTTCAGTTGTGAGTCTTTGTTGCAACTGTAGAATATCTTAATTATGTAATTTCATTACTGCCATTGGTTATTGGAGTATCGATTCTTGATGTGCTTGTAACGTACCGGCACTTAATGGTATAGACGTTGGTACGCCGAGTAGGTCGTTATAACTGTATGAAAATGATGAAAGCCGTTTTATAAACAAATAGACTATCAACTCATACCAGGTAATTAATTCGATAAAAACTTACACTGCACGTATGTCATCAGCCTCCGTATTTTAAATCGTTTTCTCATTTATATCAAAGAATAATTGGTTACCTTCGTATGTTTTGACTATGCATGATCAAATCCCATAGCCATCTCATTCCACAAACTTAAAGTAACGGTATTTCCACTGTCAAATTAAGGGATGTTACGTTGTCTACATAACACCTATACAATGTTTTCATATTTTTTTTAAGATATATTATATAGTATATACAGGCGAGAGTACCTGTCAACACGACGACGGAGCTCATTGTAAGTTCGCCTCAAACTGCCTCATATCTCTTAGTTAGACGTTTGTCTGTACAGCATTACCCTGAAAGAAATAGTCGTTATTCATGAGAAAGTATATGCATTATTTTTGAGGTCTAATGTTTTTGAAACAAAATTGCTTACACGTTTGTCTAGCAAAATGAACATAGTCCTGTTGGTTTTGGATCTGGTATGTTTTTTGATATCCATTTCCGGTAGATATCAACAACATCAGATGGTAGTGCAATCATTTTCCCTTTGTTTTGTGTGTAATGATTTCGGCGCATGACAATTCTAAAATTAATTAGTTTCAAATTTTTTGTATAACAATTAGACTAATGCAGATGTAAAATGCACAAACAGGTGCGCACAGAACAATTTTAAACGTGCAAAGAATGCAAATAATGTATAGCAGTTCAAACGCGTTAATTAAGACTATTTGTTACTTTCTTTGTTTGCCGATACTAAAACTTGATGTCATGTGTTTATTAGAGTTTACTTGTTTTCGCATATCCACAATTGTAATTGCAGAAAAGTTGCTGATCAGCAATACAACTGAATTATCGAAGAAAGATGGGAAACGGAAGAGGATGGTGCGAAGAAGTAATTTGCACCAAACCA
The DNA here is from genome assembly GCA_021014915.2 of Artemisia tridentata subsp. tridentata. Classification (NCBI taxonomy): domain Eukaryota; kingdom Viridiplantae; phylum Streptophyta; class Magnoliopsida; order Asterales; family Asteraceae; genus Artemisia; species Artemisia tridentata. The sequence goes on along the minus strand of CP139507.1, from coordinate 437,118,292 downwards.
CTTGTCACACCAATCTCTTCGGTTTCCCATCTTTCTTCAAGAATTGTACCTTAGTGATGATCACGTCGTTTTCTGGATTTGCAGTTATGAATATGCAAGTAAAAACTATCAGAGTAAAATAGGTAGACAAACATTTCTGAGCTCCCTCTCGAACCCCTTTTGTTATTTAAATAGTCTTTAAACAATACTCTTCATCAGAGATATTGTAACACCATTCAAATACCAAAAGGAATTCGAGGGGTCAGATGAACCATCTTGGATGTAGTCATGATATATCCTTCGTTTGACAAACTGATGACAATGCAAGTCGCATCGGATCTCTTTATTTTTAGATATCTAAAAAGAGAGAAATCTGCTGCAACTTACATTCTCATCAGTTTGTGGAACAAAAGTTGATGCTTTGTATGTGCAATGATAAGTTTGTTTAATTTGTACTAAATTACTTGTTACAGTATTCTTTTTTGTTTCTCATCTATCTTTTAGAATTGTATCATATAGGGCATCAAATGTTAGTATTGACAAATAAAAAATACGAGCTAGTTGCTGATAGACCCGTGTCATATGCAACATTTATGTATAAACAATAAGCAACAGATACACATACCTACTATTCAGTTAGTTGTTGCATATAAAAAATATGCAACACACTTGATATTCTTTATATGGCGAAGATATCTAACAAACAACACACATGATATTCTTTCATGTTCGCATGCTTCTGATGTTGGTTTTGATATACCTGCACACACATAACCATGTAAGCATAAAATTTGTCAGAGTAAGTATGAACTTCATTTTTCTAAGCGTATCCATCATCATTCTTCCGTCTATGAAGATTGATCCATATATTATATTTGCTGCTGTTATGTACCTGTGCTATTAAGTTGTGGTGTTGATCTATACTTGGCAGCAGATCATATCATTGTATAGACGCTATATCTGTTACAATAGATTAGAAAAAATTAGTATAGCATAAATTATTGTTTACAAAGGTAATAACTTTATAAGTTGGTTAGAAAACTAACAACTTTGTACACTAAATGCTTCAAGTTACATTATTTTTAGCTTCAGTTTGTTTGAGGAGATGCATGTATTCTTAGCACATAGCTTTAAGCTACTGTAGCTTTTCAATACAAATAAATTAAACTGTACCGTAAATTTGCCAGAGAGGACTGCCCATTCCAACTGCAATTTCTGCTGCAGGTTCACTAATTTTAGCTATCGGCTTGATTATGCATTGATCATCATCTCCAAGACCTGTTGGTAATGATTATGTTTGTACCTGTAATGTGAAAAATATTAACTTGAGATATGCCACCAAGAATCAAGCGTTCGAATTAAACTTCGAATATGAAAGCACACTTTAAACAGGAAGACCAAATTTTGAATTTGTAGAACGGTAAATAAAATACAGGGAAGATCAGGTACCTTGTTGCATTAGTTGTTCATCTATCACCACTGCAAACTTTTATTTATTTACCTCGATGCTTATATGCGCTGTTTCAGTGTGGCCACAACCTGCAACGTAACAACACGTATTTAGTAAAACAAAATTTGGCACCAATGATTCGTAACACTAAAGTTTGTTACCTTCACAGTGGCATACGAAAGTCGACTCCTCTGAAGCAATGAGCTCATTGGCGAATTCCTACAACAATTTAAAAGAGAAGACAGTTTATCCACAAAAATCATAGCCATAAGGTTGGTAGCACATAAAAAAAATAGAGAATATGGGCTTATGGCTCACCTCAAGTTCATCCATCTCCCAATCAAACTCACAGACTACCTATAGAGACCATTATTTCCTATCGAAAATGGCTACAATGGAAGTGGCTGGGTTTTTCAATTATTATTAGTAAACACATTTTTTTTAATTATGTCTGCGTCTTCTTCGTCATCTACAGTCGGTTTTTCAGTTATTCTTTTCCCCTAAACAAACTTACATAAATTGTGACCATAACCAATTTTGAAACAACGAAATCATAAAAGCACAAACACAACTAAACCTTATTCTTCATTTGCAATCAAGGTTAAAACCCTAACCAAATTACACCAAAGTAAACAATAAAAATTAGAAGATATGAATAGTTGTACCTGCTTGTGATATTGCCTTTTTTTATTTCATACGAAGCTGTTGATCATTCGGCGTATATTCTGGCGTTGAATGGTTCAATTGATTCACGGGTTTAGATCAGTGTTGTCTCGGTGGGAGGGTGGGTTTAGATGATGAAGTAAGTGTGTGTGTGTGTGTGTGTGTGTGTGTGTGTGTGTGTTTTAGATGTAAACAATGGCCGTTTGTTTTGTATCCTCCCATTATCATGTCCGATCAAACGGGTAGTGAATGATAACGGGCATAGATTGTGAGGATCTGACTCCTTTGTTTGAGAACGGTGTTATGGAAATTTCTAGAGAGAGAGCGAGAGAGATACAGAAGTGGGTGTGCCTGTTTTTGTGAGGAGGAAGAGTGTAGAAGTGTGGGAAATAAATCCTGATGTTGTGTGGTATATAATGGATAATTAAGCCATGAACAGTTGCCAATACAGTAACCCAAAGATCATTAAGCATTTTTTTTTTTTTGTATTTTTTATTCGATGAACAGTGCCCGAAACAGTATCTTCCCGGGTTCACAGCCACACGTTTGGGTGTAATTAGTTTGGTAAACACAATTTTTGCCCAACCCACCATCCTGGGAAATAAATACCCTGCTATATATATAATGATCCAACGATAGAATCATGAATAGTACACTAAACAAATATAAACCATTTAAATGCCAAAAACAATAATAAAAACACAATTAATACTCCAACGAATACAGATGAAATCAAGTGGAGTAATTAAAAAGAAATAAACAAGTTGAATCAAATATTAATAACTGAAGTATTGTGAATTGTACATGAAAAGCCCCTGAAGTTCCATTCTTGTCACCCTTGGCGTCCAAGCTACATAATTCGTCCATGGTGTTTCTTCTACCAACCGAACAAAACAAACAGGCCCCAAATAATAGTCCAACTTCTTAATTATTTTCTTTATGCTGTTTCGTGGACTACAACATCACCTGGCCATTTTGGTGTTTTGTTATATATTTATTTTGTTTAGAGCAATAGTCCAATAAAAGATAAAATCCTGTCTTAATGGCGTAAAAGCAAAGGCGCTATTACATCGTATATGTATTCTTATAAAAAATGCTTCGTAGTTCTTCATGCTTACGGTGTAGAGACCTCGTCCCATCTACGCCGTAACGATCTTGCATCCAGATTTCATTGAAATGTCATTTAATAATGCATACGACGTAGAGAGCTCGTCTCATTTACGCCGTATATATTTCTAAATGCAAATTTCACTAATATCGTCCAGGTAAGTCCTTTTGCACATATTTCCGTTCCCATGCCTCTTTTAACCTGAATCTGCAAATATGAAAGAATTAACTACGAGATTCGTATAAAACATTATAAAACATGGCAATAAACATAGGATATCGATAGTTATCACCATGCATTCTACTTTTACAATAAAAAAACGATAACTTCATGTTATGTCGTTGGCAATGGTCTTATAACGCCAAGGGACAATGCAACCATGGCGGCGCCATAAAAACAAAATGGGTATAACGTGGAGCTATAACACACTGCATCACGAATGGGAATGAAATCACACTTATACTCTCACTAATCTATGTGTTCATTTTTGGGTGATCACTCGATTGCAAAGTCAGTGTGTATTCTATCATATGCTTGGCAAGTATACAAAGCTCCACCACTAAAGCCAAGGTCTAAACAATTCTCAAAGGCAATATTGGTTAAACAAACATATTAGGCTTAGGGGTTGAATCATTCATATTTGATCATCTTCACCGACAACGCTACTCCAGCAAAAGCGACAAAACCATAAATGCTCACCCAAATCCATGAGTGAGACACCTATGATTGCTCGAGTCCTTCACTCGAGTAGGCTACAGGTTAGGATTACCATTTAGATTGACTAAGGGTCGGATATAAGACATGGGATTCACATTTAAAGGGTGTAAAAATAAAAACACAAACAAATAGTTTCCTAAATCCATAATCTCTTGTCACTAGTTGCTTTCAATTCCACAAACCCAAAATCCGAGAGTCAAATAATCATGCAGCGACTAGGCATGTAATGTCGCATTAACTCGGCCTTCAACATGAACGAACAAACTAATTATGAGTAATGTGCCATTTTTTTCTTAAAATTTTTTTAGGGCACATTTAACACATAATTTGACCAGTATAATACTCATTTCTATGTCACTTCCCCCGCTTGAGCTGTACAATGTTCTCATTGTACAATTAAAACCATAAATAGAAAGGAGACATAGAAATGCACGGGTTTATAAGAGTCACCCGTTTAGATACATCATACGAATATAAACATCATTGGTTGAACAAGGCGCAAGCACTCACTACTATACTAAACGACATATAATAAAAACTTGCTTGCTCGCTTTTCATTCTTTTCTTTTTCTTTTTTTCTTTTTTTTTTTTTTTTTTTTTTTTTTTTTTTCAAAGCAAGACAAGTGCACATAAGGAAAAATACATGAAGTAATAACCATGAACATATCCCCCACTTGAGATGAACAGTCTTCTAAACCTAATATTCTTCAGCAATACCCTCTATCATGACCCGCGAATTCCTACCAATCAAACCAATAGAAACTAGCAACCCACTAATATATGGACTTAAACAAACTACAGGGTAGGCTGGTTTTAAGGGTGTAATGAAACAAAAATATAATGGTGTGAACAAAACGAAAGGAATGGCTCAGACGAGTTAACTAGGGGTATCTTACTCTTATAATGAGAGTAACAATTGGGTTTCACAGGGGGGTTGACTAATCAGTGTAAAAAGTCAATATACACTCACACATAAACACATATGGGCAATTTGGGGTTAATCCTAAAATATTGCGCTCACAAATACGTATAGTCCAATTACATCGAGAAAACTCAATGCGACACTCACTATTATGTTCTCGAAATGATATACAGGCCAAGTTCCAAAGTCTACATCATCTACCGGCACACTCAATTTTGGTGAATTTATGTAATATGAGAAAACGAAATAAGTTTTTAATCCTCACCAATGGAATTAAAAGGCAGGTTTGCTCTGTTAAGATCTATTCTAGTTCAGGCATGAAAAACTTGTCAAAATTTAAGTTTGGCATAAAGTTCATAAAAATCTAGAAACTAAGGGAAAATATAGATCAAGTGGTGTTTACTCCACTTCCTCCCCCCACTTAAGATATACTAAGCATTTAAAATTAAATGGAAGGAAAGAAAGAATTGGAACAACAAACTCCCTTGGAAATTGCTCGGTATGATCATAGGATGGCATGTCCTAAAACTTGCTCCAAGCATGCTTCATCGAGCAACATCCATCATTCATAGCCCATCAAGAACTCTATAGCATTCATCCAGATTAATGCTTCTAGTAGCAATTTATCTTCCAACAAAGTTCCAAATTCCAATAACATATATAGCTACAAGAAAACTAAACGCCAAAGCATAAATCCGGCATAGAAAGATAACATGTTGAGTTTTATGGATTTGATGATACAAAATAAGAAGAATGAAACATGAGGGATTATTTGTGACAAAGAGGAAAACTACAAAGATATGAAGATACAGAAGATATTTTAGGATGGTTCTTAATAAAATATCTTCATTATTAATAGTTATCTCTTTGTGTAACCCTACTAACTCTATTATATAAAGAGGATAGGGGCTGTTATTATTTATGTGGGTTAAGATGTAACTCCATCAAAGGTGTGCGTGTGTGTAAACCTAGGCGTATGGTTCTTGTGTTAGACGCCTAGAGTTCGTGTTTGGTTTAAGCCTCAAGGATCTTTGATCTCTGTTAGAGTGTAACCGTGCTATACTTGATCACATAGCATTGGGGCTGTTGGTATTGTTAGTTTTAGAGATGATGACGAAGAAACCTTGTAGCAATAATAATGATTAGTTTGTTATTCCACTGTGCATCGTATTGTTATAAATCGTTATTATTGTGTAATCCCTAGATGAGGTCTAACCAACCTCGAGCTTTAAACGATCTTCACAATTGGTATCAGAGACTAGGGGCTCGTGACCATGGGATTCTACAAGGTTTTGTCGAAGAACAGGAAGAAAAATTCAATTTTAGTTCAATTTTCACAACTTTCTGCAGAGCAGTTTTGCAAAGGCAATATCTCATTCGTTAGCCGTTAGATCGGGCTAAAATGTTTGCTGGAGGTTCTCTACATATCAGGGAAGATTCTCACCGGAGGGATCTTCAATCTGAGCCTTTGATTGAAAGATATGGTGTCTCAAAGTCTGCTGCAGAAACATATTTGTAAGTTGGATCTGGTTCGTATTGTCTAACACTCACTACAGAGCTGTTTTTGAATGGCGATAACTCCTTCGTTAACCGTTGGATCGGGTTGAAATTTTTACTGGAGATTCTTCATATATCAAGGTACAATTTCACCGAAAGGATCTTAAATCTAAGCTCTCAATCGTAAGTTATGATATCTTGAATTCTACTGCAAAAACGTATCTTTTAGTGACACTAAAATGCGTCGTCTGGATAAACCCTCACCTGGATGTTGTGGTGATTAAAGTTCTAGTGATAAAGTCGAAGGTAGCAAAATCCTAATTTTGGTCAGTTACTACTGCTGCTATGTTTCGTTCTACTGCCAGAGGAAACTTACTACTGCTTTCGAGTTTTTACTACTGCTACGTTTTGAGTTTCTACTGCTAGAAGCTTTTTACTACTGCTGAATATAGTAAGTTTCTACTGCTCGACTTAATTTCTACTGCTACGCTAGAGTGATTCTACTGCTGTCATGTTTTTCTGCTGCTAGCGTTATTTGTTACTACTGCTTCCTATCAAACTTTCTACTGCTACGCTATAATTAATACTGCTGCTAGAAGTTTGAGTTTCTGCTGCTCTACGTTTTTAATACTGCTCATGATCATTGTGCTGCTATTCTAAGTATCTTTTGTTTGGTCATGAAGATTACGAGTAGTGAGGGGAAGCATATATATTGGAGATTTGGAATAAGTTGGTTCTAACACACACACACGGGGAAGACACACACGAGGAGATTTTTGGTTTTGGTTACTGATCTTAAAGGATTAAATGCTTGTTCTTATTTATTCTTATTGGCGAAGACGATTATTTGTTGCTTATTTGATGATGAAGTGGAATTTTTCAAGGTTGTGTTTTATTATATCTTAAGGTGGGTGTTACACTTTAAAGATAACTTGTTCGTTCGTTCAAGTGACTACGAATTGACAAACACTTAAAGGAGTTACATTGTAGTGCTCAGTGTCTCATTGAAGATGAGTTTATTGTCAAGTGTTAGGAATTAAGCTTAAGCAGTTAGTACGGCTGAATGTGGAAGTTAGTACTGCTGATGAGTTTTGAAGACAAGAACAGTTAGTACGGTTGTATGAAGAAGTTATAGGGTTTATGTTTTTGTAAAAGATATTGTGTATATCTTATACGATTAGGTGATAGTTATCTTGTAAAGGAATCCTTAGTCTATAAAAGGATCTCCTAGGTGAAGGTTATGTACGATTTAGAGAATTAAAGATATCGAGTTTTTGTTAAGATTCAAGGTTGTAAACCCTAGTACTAATTAAGAGTACTCGTATTATTCATTAATAATATTGAATCGTTAAAGTTGAATTATTGTTTTCATTGTTCATTCACTGTTACATACAAATCATACAAAACACAAACAAATAAATCTTCTAAGTGCTAGCTAGTAAATTCTGCGTGCTAGACTGGACATCATTCAAAGTATCTATCTAACACAAGGAGTGTATGTAGATCCGGTCATCAAGAGATTGCGGTCTCCCTATACATCGATTTGGGTATACGTTCAAAGTCAGTTTTAGTACAAGACATAAGACACAAGGTTGGTTTATTCTACTTCAGCATCAAATTAGTAATGGTTAGTTTTCTTCATCATTCATAAAGCCTAAAGAATTGGAGATTCAAATGGTTAACATATGAGTTTCAAGGGAAGCTTAAATGTTCAAATGCTTAACCATTTATATGCTACATCGAGGTAAACACTCTAAGTATCATACTACTTCTAGGCTTAAAGATACTACTACTAGAGTTAGTTTCTACAGCTTATGTGATAATGATGTGTTTAATCATTTGATGTACATACACCACTCGAGGGGAAGTTTCTACTGCTTACATTCCCTATTTGTTGATAACAAAAAGGGGAAGAGATATTGTGGTGCATGGCATGGATTAAGGGGAAGAAAAGACTGTTTCATTCATGGTGAGATTTAATTATCTCATTTTCTCTACTTCGTCTAGGGAAGTTCGTACAAGAACATGTTTGTTTTTTTTTTGTCATCATCAAATAGGGGAAGATTGTTGGGTTTTATAGATTTGATGATACAAAATAAGAAGAATGAAACATGAGGGACTATTTGTGACAAAGAGGAAAACTACAAAGATATGAAGATACAGAAGATATTTTAGGAAGGTCCTTAATAAAATATCTTCATTGTTAATAGTTATCTCTTTGTGTAACCCTACTAACGATAGGGGCTGTTATTATTTATGTGGGTTAAGATGTAACTCCATCAAAGGGGTGGGTGTGTGTGTGTAAACCTAGGCGTATGGTTCTTGTGTTAGACGCCTAGAGTTCGTGTTTGGTTTAAGCCTCAAGGATCTTTGATCCCTGTTAGAGTGTAATTGTGTTATACTTGATCACATAGCATTGGGGCTGTTGATATTGTTAGTTTTAGAGATGATGACGAAGAAACCTTGTAGCAATAATAATGATTAGTTTGTTATTCCGCTGTGCATCGTATTGTTATAAATAATTGTTATAAATCGTTATTATTGTGTAATCCTTAGATGAGGTCTAACCAACCTCGAGATTTAAAAGATCTTCACATAACACAATATGTACAAAATAAAACTAAAAATAAAAGAAATAAAAGTAAAAGTCCTAACTCACTTTCGTAGGAATCACGATTGCATTTACTGTATGCAACAAGCCTTTAAACCCCTCGGTATCCCTGCAGAAGTTGTAGTCTCGTGAGGGTTTACAGGGAACAAGTGAGGAAGAGCACACAATCATAACAAATATTTGACTCTAAAATGAATACCACACGAATGAAAACACAAAGGTGATCAAATCACATGAGATTTTTCTGGGCAAAAATTTTGAAAAAAAAATCGTTGAAAATATATAGAAGTGCATATCTATAGAAAGATAATTTAATTCTCGTCGCGATGGTATGATTCTTTTCGCGTAACGATTAACGGTTTGCAAGATATTTAATTTTTTAAAAAAGGGTGAAAGTTTATTTTTTTTGTTTTGATCAAAAAAATAATGATCAGGATTGTTTCATTGGATCTATGACAAATATGAGATCTATATTGAACTTTTGCCGTAACCGAATATAGTGGTGTTGTGCCGGGATGGCGCGTATGGCTTGTGCAGTTGGTATGTTATTGTAATATATTTTTAAAATACCGTTTTCTTAATATATGAATAGAATAGTCTAGTTCTGTATTTTTCTCTAAGAAAAAAGCACCAAAACTTCACCTGGCCGTATCTATACTATTTATAAAATAAACATGGTCAAGAAAGTGAAATGTTAAAAAAAAATAGAAAGGAAATGTTGAAACTAGAAAAAGAAATAAACATATATTTCAAAAGAAAATTATTAGTATGCATCGAAAACCGGGTTGACCCGAGACGCTTCAAACCTGTTGGGTTGACCCGGTTTAATTTGACCCTTTTTTTGACCTAACCCGTTGGAATGACCCGGTTTAATTAACTCATTTTTCGAACGGAACGGTTCAACCAGTTGAGCCAACCGGGTCAAACCGGGTTTCAAAACATTATGTTTAATCACCAAATCCTCAAACTTTTACTATTTTTCATTTATAAGCCATAAACTTTTTTTTATCACTAAAACTATCTGCCGTTATAAAATCCCGTTGCTATGCACGGGTACTCATCTAGTAAGTAAAAAAGAAGATTACACACGTGTAGGAAAATGAAAATTAAATAATAATATATAATAATAAAAATAATAATAATAATAATATATATATATATATATATATATATATAATTATATATATATATATATATATATATATATATATATATATATATATATATATATATATATATATATATATATATATATATATATATATATATATATAGTGAGACTTTCTTGCGAGAACTGACAGAACCATCAAAAACATAAATGCACGCCTTCAATAATTGTATTTTTGCACATATGTTCTAAAAACAACATATATAATTTTAAAAAAAACATGGTTGTTCTAAAGAATTTGATAAGAAATTGGAAATACAAAATTTTTCTTTGAAGGTGTGCATGTATGTTCTTATAAGGCGTGCAATGACAATATTGTGGCCGTGTGAAAGGTTTTTGTGAAAAAAGAGGATGAGTTCATGATGATATTGAAGAACATAAGTGGATACTTACGATTATTGATGATTTGCATGTATTTTTATTTTATTTTAAAAGGCGTGCATGTATGTTTTTGGTGGTTCTAGTTCTCATAGATTCTCGTCAATAATATATATTATATATTATTTATATATATATTTATTTATTTCTATATATTATATATATATATATACTAGATTCAAGCCGCCGATGGCGGCATGACTTGTAATTATAATTTGGATGTATAATATAAGTAAAATTATTTTTAAGTATTTTTTTTTTATATATATTATATTTTAAAGGGTAGATGGGTCGGTTAGTTGGAATATTATTTGTAGGAGGTATTTCATTTTTTTTTTAGTGTTATTATTTTATTAATAAGTTTTTTTTATCAAAATTTCTTGGTCTAGTAATGGATAATACTTTTAAGGACGCGGATGATTTGTTATATTATTATTTATTGTTTGTATTATTAGTAGTGAATTTTGATTTGTATATTGTGTTTGCGGGTGTTGTTTATGGCAATTGTTTTGTATTAGTAATCGGTATTTGTTTTTTTTATGAGAATACATTTTTGTACAATTTTCAATTAAGTCTTCAAATATCGGCTCCATACTTTACTACTTGACGATTACGGAAACAATAGAAGATCTGACAGTGGATGCACGAGGTTTAGGCGAAAATTTCAGATTTACCCCTGAGAAGTTGTTTACTGTTTTCCCAAAGGTGACTTCTCTATGTATTAGATCATATGCATGGTGGGAATTGAATAGGGAGTGGTTCAGTGCCTCAGAAAGTAGTTCCAAGGTAACACAAGGAACGAAAGGTTTATTAAAAATTAAGGATTGAAAACTATAAGATTTGATGTTGTTTGTGTGGTGGACCAATGTATCGGTCTGTCAGAGTGATGTCGGTGGTGATGTATTGAAAAGTGAGATTGATAAGTGTGTGGCTCGTTGGCCAAGATTGAAGTGGAGATGGAGAATGTATGATGAGTTGAGGGGTTGTTAGATTCATGAGATCAGTTTCAATATTTATTTAATCAACCTATATATGTTTAGAGGTTAATTTGTGTTTTATATGAGTATGCATGCAAGCAGATGAGGTATTATTTGGTTTGAATTTATTGTTTTATGTTAAACCAAAATCTATCTATTTGTAAAGGCTGCAAAAACACCAAAAATTAACCCAAGTTGACTTTGGAAGTTTGACACATTGACTTTCTCATGTGTGTTGGACCTAATTAATTATCCTATCAAATACCATTTCTGAATTGTAGCCATAACCCATGTGCCCCTCCTCAACTTTGATTTCTTTCGACCCGACCCGCTTCCAAAATGACTCGTTTGCCTGTGGCTCGACTCAACCCACCTGATTTGCCTTTAGGCACCACGAAGCATCAATATTCAATAAGCACCACTCGATTAATATTATTGTCTCAGTACTTACCTCCATGGAGACTAAAAAAAGGAAAGATGTACAGATGTCAAAAAACTACATATCATCACATTAGCTCGATATTATCTCATTGTTTAACTCCACAACTACGTACGTACAGTATATATCAGTTTAAGATATCACTAACTACATTATTTATCAACGACATCATCAGTGAACTACTCATGTGCTTAAGCTACCAGAACATAGAATCAAATCAAGTCGACAACAAAGCAAATCATATTTGAGCAAATGGATTCTGCAAGCTCTGCGACATCATATAGTTTTGTGCACTCAAATCATGTACTTGCTTCTGCAACTCCAAAAGGACACAACCTTTATTTTCACGATCCATTAGTATTGCCCTCTTTCCAAGTCATGTGCCTTTTGCATACTTGACATCATTTCCTTGTGGGCTTCTTTGATTTCCTCTATAATCTTTTGCACATCAGCACCCAACACAAACTCTTTTTGCTCTTTTACAATTAGGAATGTTGTCATTAAATTCCTTCATCAAGTCCCAAGGCTGATCAAGCTTACTGTAAAAAGTTATATCATAATTTAGCATAAGCCATAGAATTTCATTACATGAATGTAAAAGCTTATATGCACTTGATGAAAGTTGCAAACAATCTCCTCGCTTTGACTATGACAACAACAGTTTTATTTTCTTGTGAACTCAATTTACCACGTGCGCTAACATTTTGTGTTACCAATAGCACGGAAATATAATTTGAGTCATTACTTTAGATACCTCCCATTGAGATAAAGACTGATGCAGAGTCCAGACATGATGACGTTCAATTCCATTGAACTTTCTTTTGTTGAAATTTTTTCCTGGAATGACAATTATTACAACACGCGAGACACGAATAATTAAAATACACATTTTGTGATCACAAAAGTATGCCACGTAAAAAGCATGGGCTCATAATATCGCTCTTCATGGATAGCAATGTCCCAATTAATTTTAACTTGAAGAATCTATCCCAAAAGTGGTCTACCACTGAAATTATCTACAAAGGATTAACAACTAATATCATGCCCTACAATTGTGAGCCTACTTTAAGTTGTTTAAACCTTATAACTTTGCCTATTACTCTCCAAACTATTATCAAGTTTTATACTACAGTACCAATATTAGACGTGGGAAAATGCGTGGGTCAGGTGAATTGGGTAAAATCTTCAAATGAGTTTTGGCTTTTGTATAAATTTAATAAACAAAGTATTTTAAAGTTTTCAAAAAAAAATTTATCATAAATGTTTAATTGTTACTCGACCCATTTTGACGTATGAACAAAATGACAAATTTTGACCCGTCCAATTTCTTGCCTCTACTAATCATTTAGTTTAACTATCAAAATGAAAGAAGCGAAAGAGGTGAGCCACAACACAAATCGATACAGAAAAGTGGACGGGTCCAAATGATCAATTTTGACCCACTCATATTATTTACCCAAATGACAGTTTTGACCCACTAATTATGAGCTTTCGTTACTGTTATACTTTCCGTGTATTAGCATTAAATAAACATTGGTACTTAATTACACAAAACACGAGGCTTCATACAACCCGTGCGATGCACGGTCTTTTGGTTGATTAATTAAGTGGTTTTTCGTAACGTTGATGCAGTTGCTTGTATAAGCATATGACGGTATTTAGATGCCTATTAGAGAAGTTGTATTGTATTTATTTTAGTGGAATTGATATTTAGATGCCTAGTAATGTTATCATAACTTTTGTATTTAAATTAGTTTATTTTCATTAAAAGTTTCAATTAACATAAACGGGAATTTTTTAGATATAAATATAAAGATAAATTATAAGCATTTTTTTTAAGTTTAGGATGTTAATGGTAATACATTGTGCATGGAGGGGAAGCCCGTGCGTTGCACCAATTGTGTCAAAGTGTTCGTAGCTTAATAGTTGGTATTCATTAGGTTTACACTATAAACTAATTACTTTACTTGTCTATACAATCAGCAACAATCAATATAACCTTGCTTATGGATATCCGCAAGAAAGCAGTAAAAGTTTATAGTGCGTTGCACCAATTGTATCCAAGTGTTCATAGCTTAATGGTTGGTACTAATTAGGTTTACACTATTTAAAATATTTACTTCACTTTAAAAGAGTACATGTAAAGAGGTTTTTTTCAAGATGTTATAGCGTAATGATCTGTCTAAACACAAATATGGCAAGGTTCTAATTGAATTTTTTATCTCGCCAAAATCTCGGAAATATCGCCGATTTCAAAATATCGGGAAAATATCGGCAAATCTCGCCGATATTATCGGATCCGAGATTTGGGGGCGATATTTTGATCCGAGATTATTTTTACGGGCGATATCCGAGATCTCGGCGAGATTAACTACATAGCTTATTACTTTATGTTGGAGTTGTGACTACTTTTTTTTCCATGAAAATTTAGTTTTCAAAGTAAAGTTAAATACATTTTTCAATGATTATCATTCAAACATGGGCTTTATTTTTTGCCACAACAAAATAAACAAACGGTTCGAAACTGAGGCCTTTATTGGACCATGCCAAAATTGGTCTAATCTGTGCGACCTAAAGATGCAAACTATAAACCTTTAACTAGACAAAATCTTCAACCTGCATTCTCACACTCATAATCTTATTTACAAAATCATAAATTTGTTAGCTCTTTAAACTATAATAGCGTGTAAAATTGAAGCAAATAACGTATACAAATTGCTAGATAGTAGTTATCGTAGCCATAGCAGATATTAATAAATTTTATATTCATCTTATCATTCCATCAAACAATTGATATATGCTCAAAAGATTCATAAATAACCTCATACATGTTCTTTAGAAGACAAACGATGTCACCTATAATTATCTAAATTTTAGAGTTACAGCCAAGAGCAGATGGACTTTAAGCTCAAAAGTACCAATGCTATTTCTGAAACTCTTCATTCATGAAAAGAAAACGAAAACACGCACAAAGTTTAAACTATTATTAAAGACTAAATGAGGGTATTGTAATTAGAAAATTTTGTATGGTATCTATTCAATCTAATATTTGGAGTCGAATTTTATGGTGGAAACAAACCCTAACTCAAGTAGATAAGTCTGCTCGTAGATCCAAAGTTAATACGGCTGCTCCTCATAAATTAATGTTGCTAGTTGTGAAAACTTAATGTTGCTTGTTCAGTTAATGCTGTTGGTACTACTTGTTAATGCTGATTGTCAAAATAACCGTATTAGATGATATGTTTGCAATGTAACTTATGGAAAAGTAAAGAGACAATAAACTTATTTTTATTGATTAATCACGATACATAAGAATTAACTATAGTTTCAAAGGCAGGTTCTTTAATAAACTTTTGAACTAATAACTCAACAAATACAAATAGGTTCTTCAATAAACGTTGGGCAAACAACTCTATAAAATTGCATATCAGCATTTTTCCATGATACTTGCTTGACTTGGTTAAGCTCATGTGATGTCAAACTCTTAACCCCCATGTGTAATAACTTCATATGAATATAATATACATGCATATAAGTTATGTGAGAAACAAATATATAAAGAAAACCCACTATACATTGGTCCATATACATTTGAATGCATCTACAAACAACTAAAAATACATTTGAATGCATCTACAAACAACTAAAAATAAAGAATCCCGATGAAACTTACATTTGGTATATGTGAATAATGAAGCTCCAACCATAAAGGATCATGATCTTCTAATAGGACCTATTTCTTTTCAGGAGAACCACCTGTAAATAAGATTAGAACCTATGTTATTATCATAATGGATCTACACACAACTAAAAATAAAGAATCACAACTAAAAATAAGATTAGAACCTATGTCATACATAACTAACGCATTGTAAACAACTATACAATAATCTTAAAATGTAAAAGTTGTAATCTTAAAAAGTGAAAGAAAAAAACTTATAAAACTTATAAAATGCTTATTATTGTTTTGAAGTTTTATTATTATAACCAAAAAAACATTAATACTTGGTTGATCGAGCTTTAGAAAATGTATAGAAGTTTAAGGAGTTTGGGATGATTAATGATATGGGTTTTTGTTGATATTCAGTTTCAGTCGGTAATCAATTCCCTTTATTACTATAGATCAAGTGCATGAATAAAGTGCGACTGTGATATTTTAGTGAATACTAATCGATAACTAAACATATACTCAAGAAAATAATACTTAATAAATAAATAGTAATACTACTTAAGATAATAAAAAGGTAAGTATATATATCTTGTACAGATTCACCTTTGCATTATTGTAATTTGAATAATCAAAAATAAAATAAAATATAAGCTTTAATAAACGTTCATGTACAATTAACAATCCCATCATACCAAACGATTTTAGCAAAAGTTAAAGAAATAAAGTTGACTTTCCATATTCATTACGGAGTATTTGACACAGCAGAATTTTTTATGTTCCTAAAATAATACTCCATTATATTAGATGTATCATGGTTGTGTGGCTATAGCCCATCTTTTAATCATTTTAGGATCCAGGCCAAGTGGGAGACTTTCAAGTTGCATTATCCAAAAGTAAGTGAAAGGTAAAAATCAGAATCGGTCCTAATTTACTTTGAAATAGTCAACAACAGCTCATTAGCGTGTTATACTTTAGCTAATTCATTTTTCTAACATCACCACCTCATACCACTATATTAGTTTCAAGAAAAAATAAAAAATAAATAGAAATAAAAACACTTTTTTTGGATAGTAATTTACTATGTTCAAAAGATTCAGCCAGCCCATCCAAATCATTACTAATTTTTGATAAAAGGCCACTTGACAGCCCATAATTCGGATAGTCCAACAGCCTCACACTAAAAATCAATTATTAGACAATCTTCACATAAAGTTAAGAGGTTTTACCAAATACAACACATGGCTCAGACTAACCCATTTTTGCAAAAAACTGTCGGCTGAAAATTAGCTAGGCCCAAAAAGCCGAATAACCCTAATAACTTAATTACAAACATAATTCTCATTAATGGAATGAACATATAACGATTTATTGAGCATGCTTAACCTTGATATCTTACTTCAAATGCAAATATTAAATGCTCTCAACTTTAAAAATCTTTAAGACTCCACATTTAATAATTGGGACGCAACCTCGATTTAAACATTAACTAAACAAATCAGCCTAAATTATTGTACCAAATTGCAAGCCATATGAAATTAACTGTGAGCCTTTTCAAATCGTGTATTTAATCTTTAGCCAAATCCTCTTCCACATACGTATAGAAGTTCTGTTTGTAGTTATTTTGGTATGCATACTCATGTTTGTACAGTACTTTTGGTTGTGCACATTAAATTAAGGTACTTAAGCTTTATATATTATAGATACCAGAAAGCAAAACACCTGGCACCCTGACATTAATAATTAGAGCATCTCCAAGCACCCGCCATGCATATGAAGTATCTGGCCACAAATACTTCAAAATCAGAACGATAAGTGAACCTTAAAAGTAGCATTAACATCATTTTAGAAGTAGCTATTACCTGTATAATGTGAACGGGTCGCTCACCCATAGCTGCACAAATAGTTTCTAACTCTACCAAGATTCAAGAAGATATTCTGCATATAAAAACAGTTGATCAAAATGAAATTATTTTGAAAACTAAATACTTTAATTGGATGAAAGTTAAGTACTTAACCTATAAGATAGATCTGCACATTGTTCGCTTATTTACTCATAGCAATTGTGAATTTACTATAGCCCACTTTAGAACCTAAAAATCACTTAAAAGTTAATTACCTGACGTGTCTTCACCAAAATCCATGTGAGCTTTCTGTGTTTGGTTTTTGTATGGTAGAACTCCTTAAACACTTCGACACATTTCACCATCTCTGCAGGCAGGCAAAGATCAGAGGATTTATAACTCGGCCAGAACCCCGTAGTCAAAACAGTGACTGTAAAATCAATCCCATGACTGGCAAGACGAGTATTTGAAAGGTAATCATTAAAGTGACTCTGATTCTCCTTCGCGAATGTTAAATCTGTCACCATGCCTTCGATCTTAGATGTGAACTGTCCACCACATTGCTGCTTTAACTTTGAGAGGATCAATCTTTCATGATCATCATTCCCACTCTTATCGAAAAGTAAACGTCGAGAAAGTTTTTTCCTATAAAACTCTGCGAAAAGGTCTTTATCGCTGATGTAAGCAAGAATCTTAACCACCTTATCCAAAGTTTCCTCGATAGCTTCATCACTAAGCTTCTCGGAACCACCCTTCTTGAGGATGTTGTCACAATATGCAGATAGCAGCTCCGCAGTAGAGCAACCAGCCACAGTTTAATTGCAAAAAACCTCGAAGGCTTCTTTTAGGGCCTTGTGAAATAGGGTGTGATTTGAAAAACAATCGATAACATATGCCATGAACTTGTCATGCAAGTCAATTGCCTTCCTGACAAACACCTGCTCATGTGGAACACCAACATTCTCTGATGCGCGAGCTGATTGACTGTGTTCATCATTGCAGGGTTTTGAGCTAGCTGACTTATTAAATTCCTCAAGACATCCTGAGATCCAGCCCGGATTGGTTTGAAGCACCAGCTATTAAACCGCTTAAAGCAGGATTTTGCATTACTTGGTTCATCATCGTAGCTGGATCCATTTGACCACCAGGATATGTAAGGCTTTGATTACCATCTGAATTAGAAGCACCAATACCACAAGCCTCTGATCTTGTCTGCCGAGGTCGTCTCTTATAACACATTCGTATACAGTTTTAGTATATTATACTCAGTCAGAATCGATTTGTATATAATGCGATGGTAGTGAGATAATATTAAATTGCCTTTCAAAAAATAAAATGGGTCAAAATCGCCACCTCTAGTATTTTATTTATTTATCACTACATATATTGCATTTCTATAACAATGAAAAGTTATTAACATAAGCACACATATACACAAAAATAGTATTGATATTAAGCTATATAAGTTTGGAATAGGGGAAGACCTGAGGTTGTAAACCTTCTGAGCCAAGTCCAACAGGAATCGGGGCATTACTCCTCCGACTTGATGACAAACCACCATCCGCTTCACTTAATGATTTCATTCTCGTGGTACTCGAAGTTGCATTTCCCATGCCTCCTGCATCCTGTTTGATATATTTATAAGCAATTAATTATAAGAACTAAATTATTACAATATTAACCAAGTTTTTCTAGAATAAGTAGACCGAACAGATGCTAACAATATAAATACACTTTGGGTGACTTTTGACCCGTTTGACTTTAAACTCTTTTTGGTTAATGCATTAACAAACTCAAACCCATTAATAAATATGTGTCAAACTTTCCACCAAATAATAAAAACTTGTTACTGCCCCTAAGGATGCAATATTCGATGTTTTTTTTTGGTGCAAAAGGTGAATATATTTTATTAACTCACAAAAACCAATACAACAGTGACAGAATAGAGTTTAGACATGCCTAAACTCTATCTTAAAACAACATAGACATACAGGGGATAAAACAACAATATGCTAGAACAGGAACTTATCCAATACTACCAGCTAAAGATACTTCCATATGCAGGCAAACTATCCCAGTTTGAAATGACCCTGCAACCCTTTTCATGCAATATTCGATGTTGTGATGACTTAGTTTTAGAACGTAAGTCCAAACACTCCTTAAAACTGATTTGCCGACATATCTGATAATAGGAGTAATAAAATGAAGTTGTGGGGGTTTAGAGATACATGTTCAACGTTGGTATAAACAAATTATTCTGGAATGTCGGAATTCTCATGGGCTAATAAAAAAAACAAACCAACAGCTAAGCAATTTTGATTATAATTATCATAATATACATGTTCTTACATTTGTAACTAACTCTTTCCTTATCATTAGAATAATCAAATAATGGAAATATCACAAGTGAACAGAACTTAATCAGTCGCATTTGTGACTAAAAATTCAAATTGCATATCTGGACCCAAAAATGTACACCGGTTTCCGAGCAGCCTATTCAGCGGAGAGCATGATATTTATGTGAACTCCATTTGCAAGGCCCAAGTGGTATGTGTATAGCAGCAAGGGCTAAGGTTCAGACGATGACGGACAACAGCGTATCTAGGCGGCCAACACGGCTGCAACCATGTGTATGCCATGGATGCCCTGTTGTTGCCGGCACACTCTGAACCGACGCGTCACCAATAATAGATGTCATCGTTGCCTAAATTGGATACTACATATACACATACCCTTGAGCCAACCGAAATAAAATTGAGGTGGTTCACGACTGTGTAGGAACTAAATGTAGAAAATAGACATCGCCACAACGATTTCGGGTTAGCTTCCTCACTTAACCAATGTCAGCTATGCACGATAAGTTACATCATAGTACATTCTAAATTTTAACCAAGTAAATAGATCTTAGTGTAATAAAGATACATAAAAGTAGTAGCATAATTCACATTCGCAACAAAGGCATCACATAAATCACAGGAACAGCAATTTTTTTAAATGATGCAACCAATATTAGAGTCACTTACCTTGATAACCACGTGTCTAAATCAACTAACGACATGTTTGAGCAAAACCACATTTAACTCGTTTGACCCGTCCCTTTATAGCCAGACTTTTAAATGGACAAAATCTGTCCCGTTTGTGAAAAATTGCAACTCAGATTAACTCATTAATAAGAAATCAGTCATCAAAAATCAAGTCAATTTTTTGTTTTTGTAAAGGAACATTAAAGATATAGACTATTACCTAAAAACAAAGGCGAGGCGCATAATCTCCTTCAATATTCTTGATGGTGAAGATGTCAGAAAGTATCTCCCTCATATCAACAGTACCATCGGGATTGTTGTCAAAAAGATCAAAGATTCGTCCTGCTAAAGGCATTGTTGGTGTCATTTTCATCATTTTTATTACTTCCTGAAACTACAGGAAGCTTGTATCTTGGCCTGCAAACTAAAAAGAAAATAAGGAATGCTATTCTGGCTAATAACTTAATATCGACACATAAGATGACTTTGAGCAATTGACTAAAAACATATAAATAAGCGCAAAAGCTCAAACATACCGAACTAACCATGAAAATGAAAGAAAGACAATACTTTTAGCAGCCATTCAGGTATGGCTATCGTAAGCTCGAGGCACCAAACCTTCCATAGAATCTTGTCTGGACCCATATTTTATTTGTGAATTCACAAACCTGGTAAATCAAAAGTGATAATGAAGATAAAAAAAACACTCAAACTAATCAAATAAGATGAAAAAAAAACAATAATCAACTAAACCCAACTCAAACAAATGAATCAATTTATTTTCTATAAAATAACAAATTCACAAACCTGGTAAATTGAAAGTGATAATGAAATTCATTCGGTGCATCAAATACGGTCTTGATTAATCTGTTAAAAACTCACAAAACCAAAAAAAAGTAATTAGACTAACTTGCTTGAAGAATTAGGGTTAGTGTATAAGATTAGATTTGGTTTGATTGTCTGATTAATCTGTTAAAACACAAAACCAAAAAAAAAAGTAATTGAACGAACTTCCTTGAAGAATTAGGTTTAGAATAGGAGTACCATTTAAAGCTATTAAAAATTGATGTGAGAAACGACCCAACATGTTCCGTATGTGATGAGTCTGGAACGACAATTATGGGCAACAATTATACCTCCACTAAACACATTATTTTAAAAGAGATAATTGCTTGTTATCCTATATAGCGTTTCGACTAAAGAATCTAAACAAAAAAATGAGGTGGTTCAGTGGTTAAGATACCACATAATATATACATGGTCTTGAGTTCGAATCCATGCAAGTGTTTTTTTTTCGAAAAAAATCCAGCCGAATTATTGCTTATGTGGCACAGTTTATGATTATGTGGCATTTTTATGATTATGTGGCATTGAGGTGGCATTTATATGGCATTATCTACGTGTAACGCCTCCTGTTATATATAATGTAGATATATATATATATATATGAGTTAACTACATTTTTGGTCCTCGTGGTTTACCGGGTATAACGATTTTGGTCCAATAGTTTCATTTGTAACGGATCATGTCCTATTTTGTCTGACCCGTAACGGGTTTAGTCCAAATTTCGTTGACCGGGTGTTTGACTAATTAAAAAAAGGTGATATGACTAGAATACCCTCGAATTTAAACCCAGAAATTGCACCATTCGTCCTTGAGCTAACGGCCGTTAGTTCCGTTAGTTATCATGTGACAACGTTAGTCCATTTAGCCAACGATTATTTGCAACGTTAGTCCTTTATACATTTTTGTCCGTTTTTCTAACGTTTTCATACGGTTTTGTCCGTTTTTATACGTTTTCGTCCGTTTTTAGTCGTTTTCATCCGTTTTTCTTACGTTTTCATACGGTTTTGTCCGTTTTTATACGTTTTTGTCCTTTTTTCTTACGTTTCATACGTTTTTGTCCGATTTTATACGTTTTCGTCCGTTTTTTTCGTTTTCATCCGTTTTTCTTACGTTTTCATACGGTTTCGTCCGTTTTTATACGTTTTCGTCCGTTTTTCTTACGTTTCATACGTTTTTGTCCGTTTTCGTCCGTTTTTATCGTTTTTGTCCAATTTTCTTACGGTTTTGTCCGTTTTTATTCGTTTTCGTCCGTTTTTCTTAAGTACGAAAAAAATTAAAAATTAAAAATTTTAAAAAATTTTAAAAATTAAAAAAAATTAAAAAATTAAAAGAAATCATAAAAATTCCCTTTTTTTCAAATTTTTTTTTCCGAATTTAAAAAAAAAATTCCGAAAATATTTTTTTTTCAAAATATTTTTTTTCCAAAAATATTTTTTTTCCGAAAATATTTTTTTTTCCGAAAATATTTTTGAAAATTTTTTGCAAAAATTATTTTTGAAAATATTAAAAAAATATTTTCCCAAAAAAAAGTTATAAAAAAAATTTTGAATTTTTTTTTCCCAATTTTTTTTTTTTTTTGAAATTTTTTCTATAACTTTTTTTTCAAAAAAAAAATATTTTCGGAAAAAATAATTGAGAAACCCGTGTATTAACAATTGGTTTTGATTCGCTTTGCGACCGAAAAACCCATATACTGTTATTGCAAGAAGATTGATTAATTTGATCCGAAACTGTTAGAGTTGATATCAAATTAATCATAGTTGAAGGTTGATATCGATTTGATCCGATACTAGTAAAGTTGAAATCAAGATCGATCCGAAACCGGTGGAATACGAAGTCAGATTGTTAAGATTGGGAGAAAGAAGACAAGAAAGATGTCTGGGGATTCGCCAAAGAAAAATGAAAATGTAGCGAAGGAAGGAGGATTGTCAATGAATTTCCAGTGCCCAATCCTCAACTCTACAAATTATACTATTTGGGCCTTAAGGATTAGGACAATCTTTAACGTCCATGGAATTTGGGTAGTAGAACCAAAAGTAGGAACTGAAGTGGATCAGAAGAACAACAACACAACAATTGCAATGTTATACCAAGCACTTCTAGAAAAAATGATATTGCAAATTGCTAATCTTACTTCAGCAAAAGAAATTTGGGATGCATTGAAGGTTCGGCATGTAGGAGTTGATAGGGTTAAAGAAGCACGGTTACAGACACTCGAGTCAGACTTTGAATCACTAAAGATGAATGTTAATGATTCACTCGATGTCTATGCGGGAAAGATTAGTGAGATTGCATCACAAGCAAGCAGTCTTGGGCATACCTTGGATGACAAGAGATTGGTTCGTAAACTTTTGGGCTCGGTACCGGAGAAGTATATTCAAATTGTTGCAGCAATCGAACAATTTGCTGATCTTAATACGATGCCATTCCAAGAAGCCGTAGGAAGATTGAAGGCTTTTGAGGAACGCACCAAGAAGCAATCTAAGGAAGAAGACATGTCAAGTAAACTTCTGTTTACCAAAGAAGATGGGAAGGAGAAAGTAAAGGAACATAAATGTGAACGATGTGGTCATGAAAGTTCAAGTAAAGAATACAAAGGACGTGGTCAAGGTGGAAATTGGAAGACATGGAGAAATAAAGATGGGAATCGCTTCCAACAAAATAAGGATCACATAAGATGTTTCAAGTGTAATGAACTTGGACACTTCAAGCATGAATGTCCAAATTCGAAAAAGGAGGAGGCAAACCTGATCCAGGATGTTGACGACGAACCAACACTTCTCTGACGGCAAACCGGATCTAGAAGATGTTCGTGATTAAGGGGGAGAATGATAGTTTAATCCCTCACATCAAAGTATAAGGGCCGTCATATAAATAACCTATAGTATGTTTAATATGTATTTAGAAAGTATAGATTAGTATAAGGGTACATTGTGACAAGAACAAAGATGGTAACTTCCATCAGTAAAGAATCGGCACCTCCAGGAGATGTACCGATTCAGAAAGAGGCGCCAATCAGATTCATCAAAGGTCATGACTTTTCCATGAAGGGTTGTGATGGTTAGAAGGTGTCTTTTAGAATAGTATAAATAGATAAGATTGATTTCATTGTAATATATAACAATAATCACAGCAATAAAAATTAAAGTTCTTGTTAAATACTTGTTCTTTAAATTCAGTTCTTATTGATTCCCCAACAGTCGGCACCTACATCAGACTGCAATTAAACCTTGTGTTAATCGATTTATCAAAATTTTCTATTTTGTTTCTCGTAAATTATTTACGATATTTGATAAATTAAAGAAAAGTGTGAAACTTCTTCTAAGCAATAGCATAAATGGTGAAACTACTAAATTCTTGTTGAAACTTCTGTTTCTGGCTAAAAGAAATCGTTAAATATGGAACAAAACAAAGCACTTTACAAAAGCGTGAGACTCAAATATATGTCTAAGCTTCTCCTAAAATCACAATCAGTTAAGAGAAAATGAGATCAATTAATCGAGTTACGGGTGTTTCCTACCTAAAGTGAAATTCCAGATAAGGGCCTTAACAAATTTACAAGACTATACGCAGCAGATTATGAAAGATTGTGGAGAGATTATGCTTATTTTTTTAAAAAATAAGCTACTTAAAAAATAATCTTTGTTTGGCAGACAGAACTTATAAGAGATTATAAAAAAAAATAATCTTCCATAATCTCTAAAAATCAAAGGTTACTTCATGTAGCTTATAAAAATAATCTTTTTTTATAATCTTCATCTCCAGCACCATCTTCAGCACCATCTCTAATTCCACCAACAGTTACTTTTGCCAAACAACACTATACTAAGTAATCACGTAATAGTTGAAAAAAACTTGGTTTTTCTCTTTTAAATTTTAGAATAATTAGATTTGTATTTCGTATTGACATAATTGACTACTAACAATAAACAATTATACATATAAACTTTTTTGAGTCTCATTAAACTGGACGACCTAAAGAACTTGCTTGCTTTACTTGCCTTTACCCTTTGCTTATAACGACCTTGTTCCCAATATGTTTCTGTCATCAAATTTAAGAAACCGACATCAGTTCTTGGAATTGATCTCATCGGTAATTTAGGTTCGTCTTCTCCTAACTCTTCTTCAAGAATTTTGATATGGTGTTTCTTCCACTCCCCTCCCTTATCACAGCTTGAAAACCTCATTATATCGTTGTTTATGCGAATTTCATCTTTCTGTTTAAGAATTTAGTTATGAAAGAGCAAAGGGTCGTTTGGTTTGTTGATAGGAATCACAATGGGTATCGGATTTGGTATGGATTGAAAGAAATAAAAATTGAATGATAGTATTAATGTTGTTTGTTTTATAAAATGTAATTGGGAATTGGTTTTTATTGAGGGCCCACTTTAATAATAAAAAAATATATTATATAGCATTTAGTAATAAAAAATAAAAAATAATAAATAATAAAAAGATAAAAGACTTACACGTGTAACTACACATTTGTCATATATATAAAAGTCAACAATCCTAATTGGAAATGTCAGAAAACCATGGACACATAGCGACTTTTATGGAAACCCCTCTATAAGGGTATCAATTACTGTTATGTAACCCATTAACTCAAACCAAACAATTTTTTTTTCTTTGAAACCATTCCCTGAATCCCAATACCTCATAACAAACGGACCCTTAGTTATGAAAGAGCAAAGAGACACATGTCAGTGATAGTCCCTAACAAAATTTATAAAGTCCAAAATACATCCATGTGGTTTGCCAAAAGCCCGCTTTACATCATTTTTCTTCTTTTTGGAATAAAATCATCCACCGTTAGTAAAGTTGGCACAAATACATCCCTCAGTTAGTAATATCAGTTACTATGGACTAACGATGCAAATGATTTTCCGTTATCTCCTAACAAGAGTTAAAATAGTTGCATCGTTACTCCTCATTAAGTTAAAATATTTGCATCGTTAGTCCTCATTGACTATAGAGTTAAAATATTTGCATCGTTAGTCCTCCTTAAGTTAAAATTTTTGCATCGTTAGTCCTCATTGACTATAGAGTTAAAATATTTGCATCGTTAGTCCTCATTGAGTTAAAATATTTGCATCGTTACTATCGCCACCACCTACCACCACCACCAGCACCTACCAACACCCACCGCCACCACCACCTCCAACCACCACCACCCACCACCGCCACCCACCACCTCCAACAACCACCACCCACCTCCACCACCACCACCCACCACCTCCACCATCACCACCTACCACCACCCACCGCACCTGCACCACACCTACCAACACCCACCGCACCACACCTCCAACACACCACCCCCCCGCCACCACCCACCGCCCCCACCCACCGCCGCCACCCCCGCCGCCCCACCACCACCCACGCCACCACCACCTCCACCACACACCACCTCCACCCCCCACTCACCACCCCCATACCACCGCCGCCACCACCCACCACCTCACCACCACCCGCCACCAACATCCACCCCACCACCACCACCACTACCGTCGCCACCGCCGCCAACACCACACCACCACCACACACCGCCTCCATCGCTGGTGGTGGCATCGCTGGTGGTGGTGGTGGTGGGGGTGGCGACGGTGGTGGTGGTGGGTGTTGGTGGCTGTGGTAGGTGAAGGTGGTGGGTGGTGGCGGCGGTGGCGACGGTGGTGGTGGTGGGTGTTGGTGGCGGTGGTAGGTGAAGGTGGTGGGTGGTGGCGGCGGTGGTAGGTGGTGATGGGTGAAGGTGGTGGTGGTGGAGGTGGGTGGTGGTGGAGGTGGGTGGTGGTGGCGGCGGCGGTGGTGGTGGCGGCGGTGGTTGGTGGCGGCGGTGGGTGGTGGCGGCGGTGGGTGGCGGTGGCGGTGGTGGGTGGTGGGTGGTGTTGGTTGGAGGTGGTGGTGGCGGTGGGTGTTGGTAGGTGCTGGTGGCGGTGGTGCTGGTGGCGGTGGTGGGTGGTGGCGGAGGTGGGTGTTGGCGGTGGTGGTGGTGGTGGTGGTGGTGGTGGGTGTTGGTGGCGGTGGTGGGTGAAGGTGGTGGGTGGTGGCGGCGGTGGTAGGTGGTGATGGGTGGAGGTGGTGGGTGGTGGTGGTGGAGGTGGGTGGTGGTGGTTGGAGGTGGTGGGTGGCGGTGGTGGGTGGCGGTGGTTGGAGGTGGTGGGTGGCGGTGGTTGGAGGTGATGGATGGTGGTGGTTGGAGGTGGTAGGTGGTGGTGGTTGGAGGTGGTGGGTGGCGGTGCTGGTGGCGGTGGGTGTTGGTAGGTGCTGGTGGGTGGTGGCGATGGTAACGATGCAAATTTTTTAACTCAATGAGGACTAACGATGCAAATATTTTAACTCTATTGTCAATGAGGACTAACGATGCAAAAATTTTAACTTAAGGAGGACTAACGATGCAAATATTTTAACTCTATAGTCAATGAGGACTAACGATGCAAATATTTTAACTCAATGAGGAGTAACGATGCAACTATTTTAACTCTTATTAGGAGATAACGGAAAATCATTTGCATCGTTAGTCCATAGTAACTGATATTACTAACTGAGGGATGTATTTGTGCCAACTTTACTAACGGTGGATGATTTTGTTCCAAAAAAAAAAAGAAAAAGGATGTAAAGCGGGCTTTTGACAAACCACAGGGATGTATTTTGAACTTTTCTCATTTATATATTTAAAAAGAACAAAAGGGCACATGTCAGAGATATTCCATAACAAAATGGCCCATCTTATCCTAACCCCTAAGGGGTGTTGACTTTTTGCCCTGCTGCTGTCGCTTGTACTGTCTTCTTTGTCGAGTTGTACCTTTCATCAAAAGTAAGCGGCGCCCACATAATAAGGGGTTTCTATAATAGAGGCCTAACAAAATTTATATATTTAAAAGTTTTAAGTTTATGATTTTAAAATAGGTTAATGACATGTAATAGCAACGTACTTTTTTATTTATTCCATTATCAGATACGAACTTAAAAAAATACCTCAATACCAATCCAGTTTCGATTATGAGAGTGAAATTTAGTTTCCATTATGAGAGTGAAATTTGCACCCCACGGGAAGAAAGTCAACCCAGCTCCAATTTGTTTTTAATTACCAACAAGTACACAACAACAACAACAACAAACCCAATCCCGCCAAGGCAGGGTATGGGGGAGGTATAATGTAGACAGACCCTACCCCTACCCCAAGGAAAACCCCGGGTATAGAGAGGCTGCTTCCAAAGAGACCTCCGGCAAGTGCATGTGTGCGCGTGAGACAGCAAAGGCAGAACCGCAAACGAGAGAAGCAAGCAGTCAACAAGCATGCAAAAGCGCAGGCAAAAAAAAAAAAAAAAAAAAAAAAAAAAAAACACGAAAGCTCTAAAACAAAACGCAAACCAAAACAGAAAGCACAAAAAGAAAAGGACCAGGAAACAAGAAAAGCAGGCCAACCTAAAGAGGCAAGACAAAATACAAAAAGCAAAAAACAAAGAACACAGAACAAGATAAAGCAAAGCAGCGCAACGCACGGGGCCTAAAGCTACGGCCAAGCAACCAAACAAAGCAAAGCAGCGCAACGCACGGGGCCTAAAGCTACGGCCAAGCAACCAAACAAAGCAAAGCAGCGCAACGCACGGGGCCTAAAGCTAAGGCAAAGCAACCCAACACACCTAGTCTAAGCTACCCACAGATCCTAATTCTATCCTCCACGCCTTCCTATCTGAGGTCATGTCCTCGGACAAGAGCAGCTCCTTCATGTCGAGCTTAAGTCTATCCTCCCATCTGAGTTTGGGTCTACCCCTCCTTCTCACCCGTTCACCACTAGGGCTTCGACTCTTCTCACGGGAGCTGATTGCGGCCTCCTCTTCACATGCCCGAACCACCTGAGCCTTCCTTCTCTCATTTTAGAAATAATAGACTCAACCTCAAGCTTAGCTCTGAAAACTCCGTTCGGGATCATGTCCATCAAGGTCTTACCGCAAGTCCACCTTAGCATCCTCAGCTCCGCCACCTCTACCCTGTTTGCTTGGGCTTTGGAGATAGGCCAACACTCAGCCCCGTACAACATAGCCGGTCTAATCGCCACCTTATAAAATTTGCCCTTAAGCTTTAAAGGGACGTTCCTGTCACATAAGACTCCCGATGCCGCCCTCCATCTCGCCCACCCAGCTCTAATCCGGTGAGTGACATCCTCATCGATCCTCCCTGATTTGTGGATCATCGAACCCAAATATCTAAAGGACTCCTTGGGTGGAAGGATCCGGTCACCGATACGAATATCCATATCTTCGTGGTGTCCTGATTCGATCCTCCCAAACTCACATCTCATGTATTCAGTCTTGTCTCTGCTCACTCGAAGACCATTGTCCTCTAGGACCCCCCTCCAGAGCTCAAGGTTATTGTTTAACCTTTCCGCCGATTCTGCCACCAACACAATGTCGTCAGCGAAAATCATGCTCCACGGTATGCTCTCTTGGATCTCTCGGGATAGCTCATCCAGAATCAGTGTGAAGAGGTACGGGCTAATGGCAGATCCTTGGTGGAGTCCCACTTTCACAGAGAAAAACTCTGAAATCCCCACTGTGGACCGTACCCTGGTCTTAGCCCCCTCATACATATCTCTAATGATCCTGATGTACCTCCTTGGGGTTCCTTTATCGATTAGAGTTCTCCAAATTAACTCTCGAGGTACACTATCGTATGCCTTTTCGAGGTCAAGGAATGCCATATGCAGATCCTTCTGTCTTTCTCTATACTTCTCCATGAGACTTCTAAGAAGGTGGATAGCCTCAATCGATGACCTCCCTGGCATAAAACCAAAATGGTTCTCAGACACCCTCGTCTCCCTTCTCAATCTTCTCTCAATAAGTCTTTCCCACAGCTTCATGGTGTGGCTAAGTAGCTTAATACCTCTATAGTTGCTACACACTTGCACATCCCCCTTGTTCTTGTAGATGGGAATGACTTCACTGAGTCTCCATTCTTCTGGCATCTTATCGCCGGAGAAGATCTTGTTGAAGAGGCACGTCAACCATCCTACCCCCTCATCACCCAGACACCTCCAGGCTTCAATGGGGATTTGGTCCGGCCCTACTGCTTTGTTTCTTCCCATCTTCTGTATTGCCACCTTCACTTCTGGTTGGCTAATCCTCGAATAGTAGCATTCAGGTAGTCGGTTGAGGTTCTCTTCTTCTCCTCTCTCTTCCGAATACCCTCCGTTGAACAACGAGGAAAAATATTCTTCCCATCTTTTCCTAATATCCTCTTCGTTCACAATGGTTCGTCCGCCTTCATCTTTGATATATTTTGTGTTACCTAAATCCCTCCTTCTTCTCTCTCGGGCTTTAGCAATCCTGAATATATCGTTAGCTCCCTCCTTGGAGTCCAATTTCTTGTACAGCTCTTCGTACGCTTTGTCCTTCGCCTGGGCTACTGCCTTTTTTGCTTCTCTTTTAGCTACTTTGTACCTCTCTTCTGCGTCTGAAATATCAGTTTGGTGTCCCCTCCGGCATGCAAGGAGCTCTTTGAACCTTGCTTGTTTCGCTGCAACTTTGGATTGCACCTCCTCACCTAACCACCAAGATTCCCTGCTGCTGAACCTCTTGGATCTCCCTACCCCGCTAGCCACACCAAGGGAATCCCTTGCAGCGTCTTTAATTATGCAGGCAAGAGTGTTCCACATCTGGTCCGCGTCTCTGGCAATCAAGTCCTCCGACTTAATAGAAAGTCCCTCTAAGACTTTCCCTCTAAACGACTCTGCCGCCTCGCAGTTCAATTTCTTCCATAGTATCCTCGGCAACCCGGATGCTGCTCGTCTATGTCTTTGCCTCTCAAAAAGTGTATCCAGAGCTAACAATCTGTGTTGGGATGAGCATGCCTCGCCCGGGAAAACCCTGCAGTCTCTGCATGCTCTAAGGTCCCTACTACGCACAAGCAGAAAGTCAATCTGGGAGTAAAGGCCCCCACTCTGGAAGGTGATCAAGTGAACATCTCTCTTCTTGAAGCAAGAGTTCGCTACTACCAAGTCGTGGGCCGTAGCAAACTCTAAAATCGAGCGGCCTTCGTCATTCCTAACTCCATATCCAAACCCTCCGTGGACCCCCGCGTAACCATCCGATTCCGCTCCTATATGACCGTTCAAGTCGCCCCCTATAAACAATCTCTGTTCCGACGGGCACTCCCTAACAAGCTCGTCGAGCGAGTCCCAGAAGCTTATCTTCTCTGCTTCGCTCCGGCCCACCTGAGGTGCGTAAGCGCTGATCACATTGACGGTCTCTCCCTCAATAACCAGTGTAATCGCCATGATCCTATCGCTACTCCTGATCACTTGCACCACATTATCCTTGAGACCCGCCGTCAAAATAACTCCAACTCCATTTCTCGCGGTCTTAGAGCCCGAGTACCAAATCTTGTACCCGTTACCCTCCCTAGTGCTTGAACCCTTCCATTTAGTCTCCTGGAAGCACGCAATATCCACCTTATGTCTCCTCAACGCGTCAGCCAACTCAAAGAGCTTACCGGTCAAAGTCCCTACATTCCAACTACCCACCCTAATCCTACGAGAGGTCTCTACCCTAGCATAACCCCTACCCACCCTAGCCCCGCCTACCCCTCCTACTCTGTCTACCCCGCCTACCCCACCCAAGCCGGAACGACATGACCTCAGGAGACCATCACTAACCAAGGGGTCTATCCTAACCCAAGCAAACTACCACTCAGAGAACGGCACAAGCAAAGAGGGTAAAAAACAAGACCACACAGGCAAAGCAGCGCAAAAGGGGGACAAGCAAAAGGAAAAAAAAAACAACTAACGGCAAGGCCAAAAAAGACAACAAAAGTGGGAGGCAAGCACTCCTAAGCAAAACAAGAAAACAGCCTACACTACCCTAAGAAGCAAAGCACAACAGACAACTACTAACAAAAGAAAAGGGGAGCAGCTAAACAAAGACAACAAGCAACTCACAAGGCAATAAGAAAAGAAAAAGGCAGCCAAGCCACCAAAAAGAATGCCACAAGTCTAACAGAAAGTAAATAGGGAAAAAACAAGTAAAAAGAAACAAGATACTCCCTGGCCGGAAAAATTCCGGTGGTCGGAAAATGGTCAACGCCGGCGGCGGCCGACGCAGACGGAGGTGAGGCGACGGTGGGTGGTCAGATCTGTCTCGAAAAAAAGGTGTAGAACCTCCACTCGCTGGCGGTGCGAGTCTTGGCAGCCGGAAATTTGCCGGATAGTCGCCGGAAAAAATACAAGAAAATCCGCCACGAAGGGCGGCGCGTGGGGTCGCGTGAGAGCTCCGGCGGCGGTCCAACAAGTATATTAGCAACAAGTATATTAGCAAAACAGTTTTTTTTTTTTTTTTTTACCCTCTTTGCTTTGTACCAACAAGTATATTAGCAAAACAATAATAAAAAAAACACACCCGTTATCTTTTTTAATAAAATTAAAAACTAACCCAAATTCGAGAACAAGAACGAAATTGAAGACCCAAAGAGGCTTTTATTAAGAGTGTATGTGAGATATAACTTTGTGTGTGCGGTTAGAGGTTTTATATTATATATATAATATATATATATATATATATATATATATATATATATATATATATATATTATATATATATATATATATATATATACTAGACTTCAAAGCCCGCCCAATGGGCGGGCATGACTTTTAATTTTAGATTGATTTGTTTTGATCAATTTTAAATTATGCTTTAAGTTCGTTACATGGAACACAATAAAATATAAATACTTATATATAAACACAATAGAATATGGATAGTTTTGATCAATTTTAAATTAAGCTTTTATTTCGTTACATAGAAGACAATAAAATATAACTACTTATATAGAAGCACAATAGAATATGGACAACTATATTGTACATCCTAATAATTTTGTACGAAAATGCATTTTACATTTTAATAATCTCTAAACATGATTTGTTGTATATTTCTAAACATGATTTATTGTATATTTATAGGTATAATATTTATAATGAATAGATTTCAAGCTAATCATTATTATTCAAAAGAAGGTTAGGTTAGGCTTTACATGGTCTTTTCAATTGCGGGAGAAAAATATATATCATATATTAATATTAGATGGTTTTGATCAGTTTTAAATTATGTTAGCAATATTGTACGAAAGGACAATAGCCACTTATATGTTAACATCTTAACACGGTTTAATATATATTGATATGTATATACTTTATGGGTTGGAAATAGGTAGGACCCATGCGTAGGGAGGGTTCTTATAACACCTACCTACTTTATAATAAATAAATTTCAAGGCATTGATTACTATTCAAAGGTTAAGTTAGCCTAAACACGGTATTTTCACTTTCAAGTGATTAACAATTATTGTTAAATTTAATAGACCAAATATTTTTGATGTAAATAATTCTGCTGATTTTTTATTTATTTAATTTTTTTTTTTGCATGACCTTTCGTTTGTGAATTATTAACAGAAACATATTTGAAGAACATGCAAGTTGTGTAGCATACTACTCATTAACAGGCTATTCCCATAGACTTGCTACATTGTCTTTTCATCTTACTCATAGCGTTTCTTCACACCGAATCATTACATTCTCGAAAACACCAAGTGTTTACCGATCAAAATATCTGTGGCCAGATCAACAAAAGGTTAGCTATTGAATCTTGATCTAATATTTATGTTAATGTTTTCTTAACCTCTGGTAACCGTTTTTCTTATTGAAAAGACGAAACCCTTACAGCTGGTAAATAGTTTATAATTAACTTGAGTAATCATTTGGGTAGATATTTATCAACTTATACTCCGTAATTAACTTGAGTAATCATTTGGGTAGATGTTGATGAAACCTGTTTGTTATACTGTTTCTTATTGATCAGTTAGGAAAAAATAGTTTAGAATGGTAAGAAGATAATAAAGGTTTATTTGTTAGGGCTTTCAGGTCATAGTAACACAGGTGTTAAGCTTAGGAATGGGAACTCGTATGGTTATTCTGGATCAGTTAGCAGAAATTGCTAATTCAAGACTTGTTAAGGACGTGATGATTGTCCATTATAGGCGTGAAATTGATGTTACTTTTAAGGATGTGGAAGATTTGATGTCTAAGGCTTCACAGATTAGTGCGCGAGTTGATGATAGGGATCAAATGATAAATGAACTTCAGCTCCTTTGTGGCTCAGACTCATCTTTGCATTCCATCAATGACATGATGAAGATGCAGACGCAAGATTTGGCTGAAGTTGCTGGGTTGCTGTTAGGTGTCGCGAAAAGACATGCCCGACTCCGTGATTTATTCTCTTTCTTGGAGAAGCTGATGTTAATGGAAATTTGATGTAGTATATGTCTGTAGTTTCGAAGATATGGTCTTTTGGTTTGACTTTCGGTTTGGTATATTTTGTGGGAAAGTCACTTGGGTTATGTAAATCTTAGTTTAAATTTGTTTTAGAGTATGTCAATGTTTATGGGTCGTAGCGCGCTTTTGGGAAAGTCGTTCAAACTGAATGTTTATGGTTGTTAAACATTGTCTATATTTAATCATCCGTGGTGTGTTTCTCTCTTGATGATTAGTTGGGGTAGTTTATTTGTATTCATTGTGGCTGTTGTTAGGGCATGTACAAACAGTTTGACTTTAAGTGATGTTTGCGAGATGCAAATGTTTGGTTTGGTCGTTATTTTAAACATGTTGTACTGGTGTTTGTTATTACAACTCTATCTGAGTGTGTATTTGAAAGATTTGTCCGAGTTTTATTCTTTGCTAAATGTTTTGTGTTTTTTTAATGGTCGCAGAACAATGACCACACAATTCATCACGGATTATAATCATGTGGAAAATATGGGAACATTGGTAGGTATTTATGGAATTATATTACCATAATAATCTTCTTATACGTGTTATTTTGTTTTTGTAAAACCATAGGTACTGCCTGATGAATGTGTTTGTTTTTGTTTTTGTAAAACCATAGGTACTGCCTGATTACTATCATATTAACTACTACAACAATAATGACTATGTGTACCTGATTAATAATAATCGGGTTAAAAGGAAAGTTTTTATTTGTCGGAGAAGAGGTACCGAAGAATGGAGCATATCTGGTGCAGGGTGGGATAATTTTATAGAGCTGAGCGGCTATTTCAATATTAGGACTTTGCATTTCATAAAGGAAGCTGCAGACACCTTTTTTGTTACTGCATATGATGCAGATGGATTGGAAATCGGTGGTTATGGGATAATTCACACACGAAACAGACTGGTTAGGTGCATTGCTGAAGTTGGGGCTGATCAAAGTTCATCACCGGTAAAGTTATGATATAATTGTATATATGTAAAATTCATGGAATTTATAAACCTTGTTTCAATATTTTTAAATTTTGTTTTATTAGTGGTTTCCTGTGGAGTTCCTTCAAGGCATTGAACGTGATGATTTTTTGATTGAATTTTCCGGTTCTGAGATAAACGTGGGTGCAAAGGAGAGTGTTATTCCTGGGACTTTGGATAGTGTGGGTTTCCAGTTTAATGTTCACTGGAATACGGTTGTTCAGCGAGCAAATCTAATGGTTGGTGAGCGAGTTGTATTGACCAAAAAGACTGGTATGCGGTTGGCGTTGATGAGGTTTGATAATGATGGTTTTCAGCTTATACATGAACATCATTACCCCACACGTCTTGCATTTGTTCAAGGGCATGATGCAAATGAGTCAGGTAGTAATACGTTCTTTTAAAAATTATATTCAATGTTACATGTTAATTTGAGGTGAATCAGTTGTATTTGTTTGCGAATATGTAATGTTTACTCTGTGGATGGTATTCGTTAGATGCAAGGTTGGTCCACGGCTGTAATTGGTTCCAGCATGCAGTGCATTTGTCTGAAGAGAATACTTTCTACCGAAGGCTTTTCCCGTTTGTGATGGATTCCGGAAGAATGGTAAGGGTTGTCTCTTTATATACATTATGTATTTTCGTAATTTTTAATAAATATTTAATAGTAAAAGAGTTGAAGTTATCAAGTTGTTGTAATTGCTTTCAGACCATACCAAGCAATTTTGTTTCTGACAACAATCTGCAACAATTTGGTCATGCGCTTCTAAGGAGGATGGAAAGTGAACGCCGTGTAACCATGAAACTTGAACGTCATGCTGATAAGCCATGGAGAAACGATCACATGAATTTTAGGACAAATTGGAGTACCTTGGCCGAAGATTTCCAGTTTCCAATGAACAAAATGATCAGATTCCAGATGGTTGGAACAACAGTCGATCCGGCTTTTGAAGGTCAGTTGTTTAACGGTCCTGTTCCGTTGGTGGCTGTGTTTGATGTATGTTGAATCGCTAAAACTAAAATATTTATCAGGTTAGGATGGATTTTGATTTTGAACACTGGTTGTCTGTAATGGTTGATAAATAATAACAATCAAGTATGCTTAATTTTCGATAAATTGTAAGATGCAAGTATCCTACTGCCAAAAAATCAAAATACTAAGGGTCATAAAGTTAAGATGCAAGTATCCTGCTTCCAAAAAATAAAAATACAAATGTTAAGCTGTTTACTTTCATTTTTCCCAAAACATATACTCCGTACTTAACATTATTTGATTTGTTCATTTACATGAGCATTGTGATGGTACCATCTGCAAATGTGATGCATTATCGGGTCTGCAGTAATATTGTGATTGCGTTGTTAAGCAGTTTGACAATAGATGTATAGGATAGTTTGATATGTATTTGAATTATAAGAAAACTAAAAACCATATATGTTAACTGATGTGAATAACGTATTTTTAAAAATTCACCAACAGTACCTATCGATGGTACTGTTAATATCAATACTAACAACATCAATTATGTATATAGGTTTAATATAGGTTTAATTGACATCTAAAAGAAAAATGTGTCAATTATGACGGAGGTAAAATTTGGTGTTAACGTACCTCAAACATAAATCCCTAAACACATATAGATTTAGTGCACGTATGAATCATAACCAATATGTTACATGGTACGGCTTTGCAACATAAAACATGATACATGTATATACATATATCGGGTTTCAAACATGGTGTATACAACATGATACTTAATCCTACACACGCAACTAATGGATCATGTGTCTTATAAAGTATAACCAATTATTTTGACTAACTGATGTGGGATAATAAGCTATTCATTAGACACAATGAGTTACTCCACATTCTTTAGCGGAATCAATTGTCGGGTCAATATTATTAACGCCTTATGTGTTTACATCATATTCTTAAACATCAATTGCAAAACAAAAAATTCATCTAACACACATAAAGTATTTATAAAATTCACCAGTACTATTATACATAACATATATTCAAAAGATTCTTAGCATGTGTAGCATAACATGAAAGTTTTTTAACATTCAAAAGTTTCAAAAGTGCCTAACATGTGGCATGCCAATATAAACAAAATCCAACTACTAACTTAAATTTAGGGTGTTGAAGCAAAGGGAGTATGCCAAATGCAAGTCATCATAAGTGAAAGTTTCAAAGTCTTCAGGGTCAATGTCGTCTTCGTCTCGATCAACATCAACTTCTTCATTTATGCCTTTTGCATTCTCAAAACCACCACCTTCTTCTAAAATTTTCTTAGCATTTTGTCTTTCTTTTTTCACCTGCTCATCTCGTTCCTCTTTACGTTGCCATTTTGTCATTCTCTTGGCTAATTGTTCAGAAATCAACCAATCATAAACAGAACTTACGCTCTGTGGGTTCGTCATCATTTTCAGAATCCTCAACTTCTAATAAATGAATAAATATAAGTCAAACACAATAGTTATATACCATATCGTTTTTAACATTAATTTCATCATGTTAACAAAGTACCTTCAGATGATTCTTCTGATTCAAATATTTCTGCAAGTGATTGGGTTTCACTGGACAGCACCTCGTGTCCTTCCCGTTTGGGCTGCTTGCTACAAAAAAAATCAAAGACATTCAGTTACTAAATATATAGGGTAACACATAGTATAAAAAATTTTAACATACTTTGGTTGGTCTTGTTTGTGGTCTTCAATATCTGCAATTTCTAGGGTTCTTTTGTTAGTTAATGACATTTTTTTGGTCAACAGTACCTTCAGTTTAAGAAATTTTTTTTTCTTGGTTTAAATAAAATGACAACTATGATCATCAAATGGTGTTTATACAAAAAAATTATAACCGATATGACATATGAACAGTGTAGCCGTAGTTTGCATTGGAAAGTGTATACGTGTAGAGTCAAGTTGGGAATATAATGATTATCCTTTAACTTCTTTTGTAATTATGATAAGTATTTTGTTTATTTAAATTAACAAACTTTTACCATTATCATTAATATTGGATGAAATATTTAAAAATTTTATATCTTCCAATATTGTAAATATATAGAATGATTTTTGCTTGAATTAAAATTTTATCTGTTATGAAATTTTAAATTAAAATTCACTATAGTTCGTGTCTAAACATTTTAAAATGTTGTTAGAGTTGATTATGTGTAAAAACAATGGACTACGTTATAATATAACCTTTATGAATTGGTTATAAAATCAGTACCAAAAACGACTACGTAGCAGTACAAAATTAAACTCAGCAGTACAATTCTATTTGTGCAAACACGCTATGGAAATAAAATTAAATAACTTTAGAAATAACATAATATTAAAAATATAATATATATGAATTCAAACGTATCTGTGTATATAGAGTAATATAACTACAAATGTTTGTTTACTCTTTTTAGTATTTTTTATAACATTTTAAACGGGTTGGCGTGTCTACCCGCTCTAATCATTCTTTACAATGGTAATATTTTCTACAACATTTTAAACGGGTTTTCATGCTAACATTTTAATCATTATATTCTTATAGTTAATGACATTTTTTTGGTCAACACTACCTTCAGTTTAAGAATTTTTTTTTTTTTTTTTTTTTTTTTTTTTGGGTTTAAATAAAATGACAATATGATCATCAAATGGTGTTTATACAAAAAATTATAACCGATATGACATATGAACAGTTTAGCCGTGGTTTGCATTTGAAAGTGTATACGTGTAGAGTCAAGTTGGGAATATAATGATTATCCTTTAACTTCTTTTGTAATTATGATAAGTATTTTGTTTATTTAAATTAATAAATTTTTACCATTATCATTAATATTGGATGAAATATTTAAAAATTTGATATCTTCCAATATTGTAAATATATAGAATGATTTTTTTTTTTTTTA